>CAJQZP010000890.1:600000-935000 GCA_907164705.1 Parnassius apollo | reverse complement strand
AATAAGTTAAATAAAAGCGAGGCAGATTTAACACGAGAAGCAACTAATAACAATAGTCCTAAAAACTCCATGCTACTGTTACCAACTGACCCAGTGGAAGTAAGATGCGTGATATTGAATCTTAAGAATAATAGTGCTGCAGGTCATGATCAAATTCCTACAAGAATGTTAAAAATATTTCATAGTATTCTAGCGGAGCCAATATCGCATCTATGTAATCTTAGTTTCTCATCAGGAGTTTTCCCTGAGATATTTAAGAAAGCCACTGTGTCGCCTATTCATAAGGCAGGTGATAAAACCCTTGCTTGTAACTACCGACCTATAGCTTTATTAAGTGTCATGTCCAAAATTTTAGAAAAGATTGTTAACAAGAGGCTAATTGGTTATCTAGAATCCAATGAGTTACTATCTCCCAATCAATTTGGTTTTAGAACCGGTAAGTCAACGGAAGACTGTATACTAAACGTGACCTCACAAGTAAATAAGTACGTAGATGAGGGTGACAGATGTGTAGGTGTTTTTATTGACCTACAAAAGGCATTTGACACAGTGTCAACGTCGATTCTTTTGCGGAGGTTGGAGAACTTGGGAATAAGAGGGACTGTACTGCAATGGTTTCAAAGTTATTAATGTGACAGAAAGCAGTGCGTTAGAGTGGATGGACATTCCAGTAATGACATGCGATGTACATACGGTGTCCCACAGGGCAGTACTCTCGGACCGACATTATTTTTAACTTACGTAAATGACATGACTAAAATTGAGTTAAATGCCGGTAATATAACTATGTATGCTGACGATACCGTAATAATATTTCATGCAAAGAGCTGGGAGCGTGTGCAACAAGTTGCTGAGGCGGGACTGGCCAAAATTTCTAGTTGGCTAGAAAATAATCTACTTTCACTAAACACAACCAAAACAAAATTAATCTGTTTCAGCAAAACTCTAGCGGGTCAACCAAATGACGAATTAAAATTAAAGATTCATACAAGTCCATGTAATAAACTTGATGATGTTCCAATATCTTGTAACTGCCCTTACATAACTAAAACTAACACAATAAAATATTTGGGAATTATAATTGACGAAAAGCTTCAGTGGAAACATCAAATAATATCACTTAGTAAAAAAATAAGAAAGCTTGTCTACGTTTTTAAGTTACTAAGGCTTGTAGCAAGTCCAAAGTTATTGTTGCAAACTTACAAGACTCTCTGTGAATCTTTAATATGTTACGGTATCTGTTCATGGGGCGGGGCTTGTAAGACAATTCTTGTCGAAGCTGAACGTGCCCAACGATGTATTTTAAAAGTAATGCTATTGCTTCCATTTCGTTATCCAACTACACTATTGTATGAAAAAGCCCGAGTACTAAGCGTAAGAAAACTTTTTATCTATCAATGCATACGAAGGTACCATCGTATAACTGCACCATGTATCAAAATTGCAAAGAAAAGGACATTCAAATACCCGACCCCTAGAACAAGAAGTATTTTTGCGAAAAGACACTATAGTTACATTGCCCCGCATTTGTACAATAAGTTATACAGGGAATTTAAATTAAACTTAAATAATTACAGCAACCACCAAATAAAGGCAAGGATCAGAGTGTGGTTAGAGAATCTTGATTATGACAGCACAGAAGCACTTATGCCGTAGGTTTACCACAAGCAATACTCACACACATATATTCCAAAGCACACACACCCACTCACACACTTACACACACACCAACACACGAACACACACACACACACACACACACACACAAAACAAGCGCTTAAAATAACATTCTTTTTATTTCTTATTTATATTTCTGTACTTGTTTAACTTACTAAATAACTAAATTATTATTATTATATAGAAATTGACCTTTTGACAAGGCTAACTTTAAGGGGAGGAACTGGTTCCTGAAACACAGTTATACTAGCTCAGGGACCAGGGAATCAATGAACATATGTAAAAAAGGTTGTAATTAATTAAATAAAAAAAATAAAAAAAAATAAAATACGAACTGTACATCATTAATATGCCATAGATTACGTCTGAATTTAAAAAGTGAAGACCCTTGGACAAATTATAAAGAAATATTCAAAGATAAATGTGTCAAATTATTTTTTGTAGATGTAATGACGCTTACTACAATTTCTTTGTCAATGAATTTTGTGCCAATTGTCACACAAACACGTTTATGATGCAGTCTCATTCTACTGTAAAGCACCCATGTCGGGTATTAAAAAAATTTAAATTAAATCTAATAAAGTAAAAATTAAATTGTTTAAATTTAACGCAATAAAATCCGTAAAATTAGTTCCATTTATAGTATTCGAGTAAATATAAGAAATCGTTATAATAAATCCTATATCAGAATACCCATATCATTTATAGTATCCGAGTAAATATAAGAAATCGTTATAATAAATCCTATATCAGAATACCAATATCATTTATAGTATTCGAGTAAATATAAGAAATCGTTGTAATAAATCCTATATCAGAATACCCATATCATTTATAGTATTCGAGTAAATATAAGAAATCGTTATAATAGATCCTATATCAGAATACCAATATCATTTATAGTATTCGAGTAAATATAAGAAATCGTTATAATAAATCCTATATCAGAATACCAATATCATTTATAGTATTCGAGTAAATATAAGAAATCGTTATAATAAATCCTATATCAGAATACCAATATCATTTATAGTATTCGAGTAAATATAAGAAATCGTTATAATAAATCCTATATCAGAATACCAATATCATTTATAGTATTCGAGTAAATATAAGAAATCGTTATAATAGATCCTATATCAGAATACCAATATAATTTATAGTATTCGAGTAAATATAAGAAATCGTTATAATAGATCCTATATCAGAATACCAATATAATTTATAGTATTCGAGTAAATATAAGAAATTGTTATAATATATCCTATATCAGAATACTAATATCATTTATAGTATTCGAGTAAATATAAGAAATCGTTGTAATAGATCCTATATCAGAATACCAATATAATTTATAGTATTCGAGTAAATATAGGAAATCGTTATAATAGATCCTATATCATAATACCAATATCATTTATAGTATTCGAGTAAATATAAGAAATCGTTATAATAAATCCTATATCAGAATACTAATATCATTTATAGTATTCGAGTAAATATAAGAAATCGTTATAATAGATCCTATATCAGAATACCAATATCATTTATAGTATTCGAGTAAATATAAGAAATCCTTACAATAAATCCTATATCAGAATACCAATATCATTTATAGTATTCAAGTAAAAATAAGAAATCGTTATAATAGATCCTATATCAGAATACCAATATAATTTATAGTATTCGAGTAAATATAAGAAATCGTTATAATAGATCCTATATCAGAATACCAATATCATTTATAGTATTCGAGTAAATATAAGAAAACGTTATAATAAATCCTATATCAGAATACTAATATCATTTATAGTATTTGAGTAAATATAAGAAATCGTTATAATGATCCTATATCAGAATACCAATATCATTTATAGTATTCGAGTAAATATAAGAAATCGTTATAATAGATCCTATATCAGAATACCCATATCATTTATAGTATTCGAGTCAATATAAGAAATCGTTATAATGATCCTATATCAGAATACCAATATCATTTATAGTATTCGAGTAAATATAAGAAATCGTTATAATAAATCCTATATCAGAATACCAATATCATTTATAGTATTCGAGTAAAGATAAGAAATCGTTATAATAAATCCTATATCAGAATACCAATATCATTTATAGTATTCGAGTAAATATAAGAAATCGTTATAATAAATCCTATATCAGAATACCAATATCATAATTTATAGTATTCGAGTAAATATAAGAAATCGTTATAATGATCCTATATCAGAATACCAATATCATTTATAGTATTCGAGTAAATATAAGAAATCGTTATAATAGATCCTATATCAGAATACCAATATCATTTATAGTATTCGAGTAAATATAAGAAATCGTTGTAATAGATCCTATATCAGAATACCAATATAATTTATAGTATTCGAGTAAATATAGGAAATCGTTATAATAGATCCTATATCATAATACCAAAATCATTTATAGTATTCGAGTAAATATAAGAAATCGTTATAATAAATCCTATATCAGAATACTAATATCATTTATAGTATTCGAGTAAATATAAGAAATCGTTATAATAGATCCTATATCAGAATACCAATATCATTTATAGTATTCGAGTAAATATAAGAAATCCTTACAATAAATCCTATATCAGAATACCAATATCATTTATAGTATTCAAGTAAAAATAAGAAATCGTTATAATAGATCCTATATCAGAATACCAATATAATTTATAGTATTCGAGTAAATATAAGAAATCGTTATAATAGATCCTATATCAGAATACCAATATCATTTATAGTATTCGAGTAAATATAAGAAATCGTTATAATAAATCCTATATCAGAATACTAATATCATTTATAGTATTCGAGTAAATATAAGAAATCGTTATAATGATCCTATATCAGAATACCAATATCATTTATAGTATTCGAGTAAATATAAGAAATCGTTATAATAGATCCTATATCAGAATACCCATATCATTTATAGTATTCGAGTCAATATAAGAAATCGTTATAATGATCCTATATCAGAATACCAATATCATTTATAGTATTCGAGTAAATATAAGAAATCGTTATAATAAATCCTATATCAGAATACCAATATCATTTATAGTACTCGAGTAAAGATAAGAAATCGTTATAATAAATCCTATATCAGAATACCAATATCATTTATAGTATTCGAGTAAATATAAGAAATCGTTATAATAAATCCTATATCAGAATACCAATATCATAATTTATAGTATTCGAGTAAATATAAGAAATCGTTATAATGATCCTATATCAGAATACCAATATCATTTATAGTATTCGAGTAAATATAAGAAATCGTTATAATAGATCCTATATCAGAATACCAATATCATTTATAGTATTCGAGTAAATATAAGAAATCGTTATAATAAATCCTATATCAGAATACCAATATCATTTATAGTATTCGAGTAAATATAAGAAATCGTTAAATCCTATATCAGAATACCAATATCATTTATAGTATTCGAGTAAATATAAGGAATCGTTATAATAGATCCTATATCAGTATACCAATATAATTTATAGTATTCGAGTAAATATAAGAAATCTTTATAATAGATCCTATATCAGAATACCAATATAATTTATAGTATTCGAGTAAATATAAGAAATTGTTATAATAAATCCTATATCAGAATACTAATATCATTTATAGTATTCGAGTAAATATAAGAAATCGTTGTAATAGATCCTATATCAGAATACCAATATAATTTATAGTATTCGAGTAAATATAGGAAATCTTTATAATAGATCCTATATCAGAATACCAATATCATTTATAGTATTCGAGTAAATATAAGAAATCGTTATAATAAATCCTATATCAGAATACTAATATCATTTATAGTATTCGAGTAAATATAAGAAATCGTTATAATAGATCCTATATCAGAATACCAATATCATTTATAGTATTCGAGTAAATATAAGAAATCCTTATAATAAATCCTATATCAGAATACCAATATCATTTATAGTATTCGAGTAAATATAAGAAATCGTTATAATAGATCCTATATCAGAATACCAATATAATTTATAGTATTCGAGTAAATATAAGAAATCGTTATAATAGATCCTATATCAGAATACCAATATCATTTATAGTATTCGAGTAAATATAAGAAAACGTTATAATAAATCCTATATCAGAATACCAATATCATTTATAGTATTTGAGTAAATATAAGAAATCGTTATAATGATCCTATATCAGAATACCAATATCATTTATAGTATTCGAGTAAATATAAGAAATCGTTATAATGATCCTATATCAGAATACCAATATCATTTATAGTATTCGAGTAAATATAAGAAATCGTTATAATAGATCCTATATCAGAATACCAATATCATTTATAGTATTCGAGTAAATATAAGAAATCGTTATAATAAATCCTATATCAGAATACCAATATCATTTTTAGTATTCGAGTAAAGATAAGAAATCGATATAATAAATCCTATATCAGAATACCAATATCATTTGTAGTATTCGTGTAAATATAAGAAATCGTTATAATAAATCCTATATCAGAATACCAATATCATAATTTATAGTATTCGAGTAAATATAAGAAATCGTTATAATGATCCTATATCAGAATACCAATATCATTTATAGTATTCGAGTAAATATAAGAAATCGTTATAATGATCCTATATCAGAATACCAATATCATTTATAGTATTCGAGTAAATATAAGAAATCTTTGTAATAGATCCTATATCAGAATACCAATATCATTTATATTATTCGAGTAAAGATAAGAAATCGTTATAATGAATCCTATATCAGAATACCAATATCATTTGGAGTATTCGAGTAAATATAAGAAATCGTTATAATAAATCCTATATCAGATTACCAATATCATAATTTATGGTATTCGAGTAAATATAAGAAATCGTTATAATGATCCTATATCAGAATACCAATATCATTTATAGTATTCGAGTAAATATAAGAAATCGTTATAATAGATCCTATATCAGAATACCCATATCATTTTGATTTCTTACT
This sequence comes from Parnassius apollo, assembly GCA_907164705.1. Lineage (NCBI taxonomy): Eukaryota > Metazoa > Arthropoda > Insecta > Lepidoptera > Papilionidae > Parnassius > Parnassius apollo. The sequence goes on along the minus strand of CAJQZP010000890.1, from coordinate 928,256 downwards.
CGACTGTACCAGATGAAGGGTAATGTTTTCGAGTGTATGTGAGGTACGTGAGGGTAATATGGTCACCATAAGCTTTGCCGCCCTACAAACGCTAAAATTAGGAGGAGGACATAGACAAAAACACAAATTTGTATACTATAACTAATTTATTAAGAAAAAAATGAATTTTTAAAGAACTAACTTACACTACACAATACAAAATCGACTAAAATATTTTCTATAATTTCTACTGTCAAAATGGCGTCGATAAAGCAGCACCCTTTTGATCCTATTATTTGATGGACTGATGTAGAGCTATCTTATCACAAAGCCATCGATGCAAACAAGGCTATAGTTTTGAGTTATAAGAAAGTGACCATATTACCGTCGCGTAGGTACTATATATATGTAAGTCTATTTATTCTATATATTTCTGTAGCCTAAACGGCTTCATAGATTTTAAAATATGAGGTGTCGATAGAAACGTCGTTGTAAAAGTAACATGGGGGTATAAAACATTTTTCTTTTTAGATTGATTAATTTTACGTTATTTTTGACCTTTTAAAACTATTTTTTTTAATAATATAAGGCTGACAAACGAGCACACAGTCCACCTGAAGGTAAGTGAATGCTGTGGCCCCTAGATATATATCTATCCTCGGTGAAGAATCAAAATGCAGATGCGTTTACACACTTGAGGACTGATGGATGGAATGCCTCGTTTCCAGTAAAAAGTGTCTCCGATTCTCTACACTCACTATACCAAGCAGCAGCATTAAGCTGCTGTTTTATGCTCGATTCTGTAACAGCACAGTCCCCCCCTCAGTCGAGCCAACACATTCGTGCTGCATCCATAATATAGCTGCATTCTGGCCATACTACGTATGATTTCCACGGATTATTTTATATTGACGACCAACGCAGAACGTCATAAGTCATAACTAGCTTATAATTAAAACGGTTTTTTGTTACAAACCACAGCATGTACCTGCGATACTATCGTTACACAATTTATTCAGATCAAATTAGTACTGCGGTGACAAATGTGGAGATACTATATTTAATAATCGCTGTGTTTACGATTTGATTTATACGCAAATATTAGAGTACGTAATAGGTAAATGAAAAAAATCCGGCCAAGTACGAGTTGGGTCTTGTTCTATTAGGGTTCCGTACATATATATTATGACTACTTGACACTACTTATTTGAACTAGATCTATAATTAATAGTAAAAAAGTATTGCTATTTTCTTTCTTAGTTCTAAGAAAAAGAAAAAAGCTCTTTAAAAATGTTTGTTTGTTGGCGGTAAGGTTTCATAAGAGAAAAAAAAATTAAAGTATTATGAATCGACGTTTTCACTACTGGTTTTTAAATAAAATAGTAAATGATACACAAATAATATACATAAATTTTACATTCCGTAATAATTCACTTTTTTAGATAGACTTCGTAAGTAAAGTGGTCTAAAACTGACAAATTTGAGTTTTTTTTTAATTTTGAAGATAATGAGAAAAAAATAGTATAAAATATTTTTGTATTCTACTATTTGGGCTTTAAACTCTGACACCCTACATGCTAGAAATCATTTTCTACTTTTTCATTAATGGACACTTCCCTGTAAAAATTATTAAATTGTATTCCGAATTTAATATTCAGTTCTGGATCAACGTTTTGCACTAAATACTTTTTATTTAATTATTTTTCTGGGTTGTTTGGCAGAGATTGAAAGATTATATAGTAAAAATACCGCCTTTTGCTTTTCGAGTTGAGCTAGCCAGAAATCTTTTACTAGTTTCTTCTACCAAATGCTCGACGGTGAAGGAAATCTTCATAAGAAAATCTGCGTTTCTGAGACATTACAAATATTTCGAGAGTTTGTCCTTCTTTCCGCTTATATTATATATTATAATTTATAACAGAGAAAAGCCGACGTAAATTCCGTCAGAATTGGAAAGTCTATAGCCAGTTATGGGATATATAATTATATAATTATGCGTATTATATAATTTTTATATGCGTATTATATAATTTTTATAAGCGTATTATATAATTTTTATATGCGTATTATATAATTTTTATAAGCGTATTATATAATTTTTATATGCGTATTATATAATTTTTTTATAGAATGAGGGTGACAAACGAATACACAGTCCACATGATACTAAGTGGACGCTGTAGCTCATAGACATCAACATTTATCCTCGTTTAAGAATCAAATTACAAAGGCGTTGTCACACCTGAGGACTAAGATGGAATATCTCATTTCCAGTGAAAAGGGGCTCCGGTTCTCTACACTCACCATACGAAACACAGCAACATTAAGCTGCTATTTTACGCTGGTATTTTGTTACAGCGTGGTACTACCCTTGTTGACTTGACCCTTTCGTATTGCTGCAGCGTGGCTCTATGACGTATAAATTATTTTTTTTAAAAACTTATTAAATTACTGTTGAAGTGGAATAAGCTACACAAATTGATTGATGTCTAGAAATTTCATGTGGGCTGTTTTTGTATATTAACTTTTTAACATTATAATATTTGCTTTTAAATTAAAATGTATATCTGATTATATTTCAAATAGGCTTATCGAAAATACATAACTGCCAAGATATGCTATCGTACGTAAATACTCGATATAAATAGCATTTTATCTAAATCTACATCACAACTTCAGGCAACACTGTTTTGTTATTCGAGGTGCGTTAGAAGAATTTCTAAAACATTAACTTCGTAAAAGTAAAAGATTACTTTCAGTAAGAATTACTTGTAGGTCTATATTGAATAAAAAAATATTCCAAGAATAAAAATTTTTAGAGTCCACCAGGCTTAATCTTACAGCTTATAAAAGTCATATATTGAATAGATTGAATCCTACGAGGGATTCGCCATAGTTGCCACGCTTGGCTAGCGGGTTGGCAACTGAAGTTTTTTTATTATTTTGAGTTGTTCTCAGGAAGATGCTGCAGGCCATCAGCTGTTTTCTTTCCCTCTGTCACCTCCTACGACACCCATTTGTCAGTCTTTGTAATTATAAATTTCTTATGTGAATCTTCGTCACGTCAATTTATGGTTTTTTACCACGTTACAGTTAAGTAGGCGTAAACACGCGTGATGAATCGGTGAATCGCCTTGAATATAATCAGCCCATACTCGCCCTAGTGATGAGCAGCTTCTATATCGATAATTGTGTAGGCGGAGATAAGAAACGTGGTAGAGCCACGCTGCTGCTATATTATGGTTGAAGCACGAATGGCTCAGCTCGACTGGCCTTGAAAATAGTAGCTTAACTATGCTGTGTTTCGTATGATGACCGTGTAGAGAACCGTAGACCCTTTTTTACTAAAAACGAGGCAACCCATATGGGTCCTCAGGGGTGACAATGCATCCGTATTTTGATTCTTAATCGAGGATAAATGTTAAATGTAGATGTCTATGAACCACAACATCCACGTACCATCATGTGGACTCTGTCAGTCAGTCTCTACTCCTTCGTTGTAGACATACCACGCATTCAACCAAACGTTTTGCTTCGTCTTTCATCATGCGCACATTAAAGGAGTGGAATAAGTTGCCAGCATCTGTATTTCCATCCAATTACAATGTGGGTGTCTTCAAAGGTAGAGTGAATAGGTTTTTGTTAAGTCAGTCCGCTTCACCATCTTAGGCTACATCACCACTTACCGTCAGGTGGGATTGTTGCAGCTTAGAAAAATAATTTAAAAAAATCGTACATGTTCCGTCCGCAGAATTCCAGTTAAACGCTCAGCCCCTCCGCTAGCGAGTCGTCTAAATATAATCCATTTTTCAATAACATCACAAAAAAAAACTTTAATGATCTGTAAATAATACGTAGTTACATTGAAATCATAGTGTAACATATCACGATTGGAGTCTTATGCGCGCCACTATCTTGCGAACTTCTGTTCAACCAGCGTACGTCACATATCGATTACAATTATGTATAGTGTAGCATTTCAAACCACATTATTTATTATATCATAAAAATATGAATATGGTTCAGACGGGCAACTTATTGTTAGATTATAAACAGTATATTATTAAAAAACTGTATAGTAACGAGTTATTAACTGTAAAGTTATTGTATTTTCTTCGAAATCCTGGATCGCTTTTAGGAAAACTAATATGTATTAAGGACTAGCATCCGCCCGGATTTGCCTGGATAGGATCTATTAATGAAGCGTTATTAGGGTTTAATATAATCAATGACCATTTATTTAAGTTGTAAATCTTCAAATTTTTGGATAAAATATAGTCTTTTTATAGAATAAGGGTGACAAACGAGCACACACTCCACCCGACGGTAAGTGGATGCTGTGGCCCATAATCATCTACATTAATCCTCGATTAAATATCAAAATGCAGATACGTTGTCACTCCTGAGGACTAAGATGGAATGCCTCGTTTCCAGTAAAAAAGGAACTTCGGATCTCAACATTCACCATACGAAACACAGCAGCATTAAGCTTCTATTTTACGCTGGTATTCTGTGAGAGCGTGGTCCTTCCCCGGTCGAGCCGAACCATTCATGCTACAACCATAATACAACTGCAGCGTTGCTCTACCACATATAACTACCACTCTTGGCATCGCTCTCTCTCTCTCTCTCTCTCTTCGTGAAGTTTTGTTACAATCATACACCCATTCTGAAGATTAGCTCAGACAGACTCCAAAAAAATATTTTAAAATATATTTATGCCTCAGTAGCATTCGAATCAACCCCTTGAGCTTAACAGAAGCCATTTATTTCAATATAACAGAGGGACGCTTCAATTTTGTTTATTATACAGATATCATAAAAATATGAATATAGTTCACACGAGCAATGTGGGATTTTAAACAATGACTGTTATTAATAAAAAACTTTGTTCTAAGTAACGATTATTTCGTAATTTATTGTATTTTGTTTTAAATCGTTTGTCGCTTTTTGTAAAATTAATTTGTATTGGCTATTATTTTTAACTCAAAGTGGTGAGAATATCTGATTGAAATATGTAGTTATCTAAATTTTGAAATAATTAATTGAATAAAACTATTTTTACGGATTCTTAAATGTAATAATAGTTTTATTCAATGTGTAGTGTTCGCGTAAATATAAGAAAACATTATAAGTAATTAAATTATGAAAATGTGTGGATTATGTATATTTAAAAATGCGTATGTTATTGGTTTAATACTCAAAGATATATATTTATGTTTATACATTCTGCTTAAGTTTCTGTGCTTCGCTCGCGATTGACTGGTGCAAAATGCCTAAAAGCACAATTGCACACTTTGTGTGCAATAAAGATTTTTTCAAATGAATTAAAATAAATTATTCAGTCTTAGCATCTCGTTTCGAATTAAAACCGTATCAGATGTCCAAAATATTGAATGTTTTTTTTTTTGGAATCATTGTATTGTTTTTGTTTTTTTTTTTTGAACCTTCGAATTTGCAGAAATACTGGTAGCTTATCTATTAGTATATCCATGCGACTGCTGAACATAAGGACCCGGGTTTGAATCCCGAGTCAATCCCGGGAAAATCAGTCAGTGGATTTTTCTATCGAGAAGTTCTTAGTTTTAGAAAATTGGCAATGTGTCATCCCCGTGTCCGAGAAGCGCGTAAATCCAGTGATTGGTCCTCCGCCTGATCTCTTTCCAATCGTGTCACATTGCCGTCCCTTTGGACTATGAGAGTGAGGGAATAGAGAGAGCACCTGTGCTTGTGCATATAAGTACTTCGACACTATAATCCTGTCCTGCGCAGAAAACTAGTCTGCGTTGTGACCGACCGCCATGACCGAAATGTTTACGCGAACACTACTCATTGCGTAAAACTATTTTTACGAATTTTATCGCGTACAATTATACGTTTCCCCGTGACCATGGGTGCTGCAAAGTAACCTAAAACGTCAGGAGTTAAAATTAGTTTTATTGAATCAGTTTAGAGGACATTATACCATTATCTGTTTGTTTGCGCATAATTTTTTGCACTTGTAACACTACTATCACGGACCAATTATATCATGAAGCCTATTTTCGATTTATTTTTCTTTTTTTTATATAATTCAAAAGAAGTCATAAATAAACGCAATCATTGTAATGACTTGGCTGTGGTTATACCCCTCTTATGCTCTATCTTCTTCATTCACTGTTTTCACCCGATTGCCGAAGAAGGAGGGTTTTCGAGAGTATGTACTCGTATGTTTATTTGTTTGTCACGCTCTGTAGCCAAATGGCTTGATGAATTTTAACATACGATGTGTCGTTAAATTCTTTTTAGTTTTGAAAGTAACATAAGTTATAATTTTTTTCTCTTTTCTGTAAAGTTTTTAGTTAATAGTTAAAAAACATAGCATTAATGACTTGGTTGTGGTTATGCTCCTCCCATGCTCTATCTTTCTTCTAAACAACGGGTGAATGGGACAATAAACTCCTGACACTTGACAATTTCAGATCCTACTTTTTATATATTTAAATAATTGAATTTTTTGACTTTTTAAAGTAAGCAACAACAACTACGAGCGTGTACCCGCATATGTGGCTGAAACACATGAGACAATATGCTTTGTCTCATCACTATGCCATTGTCTCATCCATCCTTTAGACCTTCAGAGCACAATGTAATGGTTGACATGGGTTTCTGATAGTCAATACATTATTTTAATAACATTCTTAATTCAACTTGTAACTATTTTCAATACAATTAAGATAAAGAGGCGCCAATTATCAACTCAACTCTCGACATTTATTGAAAATTTAAAAAACATTAAGGTATGTCATATCGCAGATTATTAACATGCTAGCGCAAACATCGTTAAAATTGTAACTCGTAAATATTTACTGTTTGTACAGAAATTATTCTTTTAAAAGTAGTTTTACTTAGTGTACGCTGTACCACTGCCACTACCGAGAATGTTGACGACTCCGTGGCGCAGTGGCTTAGCAATGAGTTACAGCGCTAAGGGCCGCGGGTTCGAATCCCGCACGGAACAAGTATTTGTATAGTCTACAAGTAATTTTTCCTGGTCTGGATGTTGGTCCTTGTGAAATTTATGTTTGTAAACTGTCCCCGTGATATAGAGGAAAATCCTAGTGTGTAGGTAACGTTTTCTTTTAAGAAAAAAAATACTAGTTAATAAATTGACTAAATTTTTAATTAATGTTGCTAAAAATTAATTATAAACTAATTATTAATTATTAGCTAATTAATTATAAGCTAATTATTAATTATTAGCTAATTAATTAATAATAACTTTAATTAAAAGTTTAATCCATTTATATTATATTAACTTGGGTTGAATAAGACTAAAGAAACAGAAACAGAAACTTTTTTATTCAATGTAGATTATAAACAATACTTATTGAAAGTCACTTTTTTCATTTACCACTGGTTCGCAAAAAAAACCTCTGTCCTGGGAAGAACCAGCAAGAAACCCAGCGGGACTATTTTTTTTTTCAAATAATAGCTTACAATCATGTTTACAATTATCAACACAAGACAAATTAGAAATAGCTTAGTAGCGATCACCCTTCCCAGGGGTTATTATCATCCATAAATTCCTTAATATTATAATAACCCTTTTTATACACACTTAGTTTAATAAAATTTTTGAACTTTGCGTATGACAAATTTTGTATATTTTCTGGGATTTTCTTGTAAAAGCGTATACATCGCCCCAAGAATGAATTACTGACTCGGTGGAATCGAGTAACTGGTACTACTAGCTTGTGTCTGTTCCTAGTATTTACGGAATGAATATCACTTATTTTTGCAAAACTACGTTTATTCTTATGTACGTACATTACATTTTCATAAATGTATTGAGAGGCCAGAGTTAATATATCAATTTCCTTAAATTTTTGTCTAAGTGACTCTTTTGGTTTTAAATTATATATTGATCTAATGGCTCTCTTCTGTAAAATAAATATAATTTCAGTGTCAATCGCGTGTCCCCATAGCAAAATACCATACGACATAATGCTATAGAAATAACTAAAGTAAACTATTCTAGCTGTTTCAACACTGGTAAGAGTTCTAATCTTTTTACAGTATATGCTGCAGAACTAAGTATGCTAGCTAGTTTTGATATATGGGGGAGCCATTGAAGCTTTGCCTCTAGTGTGATTCCAAGAAAAATGGTGGTATCAACAAGACTCAGTTCTTCCCCATTTAAAATTACATTCGTATTAACATGTTTGACATTAGGAGTTACGAATTTCATACATTTAGTTTTAGTACCATTTAAATCCAAATTATTAACATTAAACCAATTGACTAACTTAGCTATAGCATTATTTACTTCGTCGTAATTTAATAACTGTTTTTTTAATTTGAAAATTAATGAAGTATCATCAGCAAATAATACTATATCATGGTTATCCCCTACTATGTAAAGTAAGTCATTAATATATACAAGAAACAGAAAGGGGCCGAGAATCGAGCCCTGAGGCACGCCCATTTGTACAGTCGACCCGGAAGAACTCATACTATTAATGACAACTTTTTGCATTCTGTCACTTAAATATGAAATAATTAATTTAAGAGCATCACTTCTTACACCGTAGTGTTGAAGTTTCCTGATTAATGTTTCATGGTGAACACAATCGAAGGCCTTGGATAGGTCACAGAATATACCTAAAGCTTGCATTAAAGATATATTTAATAAGCTCAACACCAGCATCAGTTGTCGAGCGACCCTTTGTGAAACCAAATTGATTTTATGAAGTAAATTATTATTTACATTAAAAAAATTTACATTTGATCAAGAATAATTTTTTCAAAAATTTTACTAAGTGTTGGCAGTACAGAAATAGGTCTAAAATTAGCGGGGTCCAATGTACTGCCAGATTTAATAAAGGTATTACTTTACTATGCTTCATTAAATCAGGAAACACACCAGATTTGATACTAGTATTAATAATAATAGATAGTTGAGGTGCAATTGCATCTATTATAGACGCAATAACTTTAACGGAAATCCCCCACAGATCGGCGGTTTTCTTAATATCAATAGTCTTAAAATATTTTAGAATATCTTTTGATGACACTTTATGAAATGTAAAATTCTTTGTACACGCATTTACATTTTGTTTAAGTAATGATTTGGCGACGGCAGGAGAAGAATTCAGTGACTTAGTGGTTAAGATAGGAATATCAGTAAAATATTTATCGAAAACCATTGCAACGTCCTGGTCTGATTCAGTTAATTTATTGTTAAAACTTAACTTATAGTTCGAACTGCGAGAGTTAACCTTACCAGTTTCACTATTTATTATACTCCATGTCATTTTAATTTTATTAGAAGCCGTCTTTATTTTGTTGCTCAAATACAATGACTTGGCTATGGAGCACACTCTTTTAAATATTTTGGAATATTTTTTTACATATTCCTTAAATTCGACGCTAGGATTATATGACCTTTCATTGTAAAGTTCATATAACCTTTGTCTACTCTTATGGACTCCTACTGTCGCCCATTCATTAAATGCCTTGCGATTATTCAAGGAGAATGTTTTAGAAGTAAAAGTATTATTAAATTAATTGAAAATAAGCTTAAATAACGTTCCATACAAAAAATCTGAATTATTTTGGTATGAAAGTGATGGAAGTTTTTTTACTATGTTACTTCTAAACTTCTCCAAGCGACGTGCATTTACTGGAACAAACACTACTTTTTTATTTACTTGCTTTTTGTGAACATAAGGTAACGAAACTAATTGTCCACAGTGATCAGAGCTCAATTTTTGAATAATACATTTATTGAACGGCTTAACATTTGTAAAAATGTTATCTATACATGTTGCACTAGATTCAGCAATACGCGTTGGCTCCAAAAACAAATTAAAAAGACCATAAGATTTAAAATGATCTTAATTTAATATTGGCGGAGGAAGCTTCTAGGAGATTGATATTAAAGTCTCCACATATTACAACAGATTTATTATGTTTATTAAGCTTAGCAAAAACTTCCTCCAAAATTTTTTCAAAAGTATCATATAAAGAACATGGGGGTCTGTAAACGCTTACAACAATGAGGTGCTCAAACTCAACACATGCCATTTCTACAGTTCGCTCAACAGAGAGGCTCACAATATCTTTACGTTCTTTACATGATAATAATTAACTAACTAAAATTAAGGAGCCACCTCTTAAAACCGTTTCTCTATTGAAAGAACTGAACACCTGGTGATTACTAAAGTTAAACATTAAATTATGAGCTTTTAACTAATGTTCAGTAATACATAAAATATGAATATAGTTGCTATTTAAGAACTACAGACGTAATATTTAAATATTATTATAACTGATCAGCTGCGGAGGACATATTATTAGTGCCATGGGCAAACAAAGAAGTTGTTCAACCTTCCAGTATCAATATAACGCTGGCTGATAAGATCTGTGTCGCTAGACTTTGATAAGGAATCACAACACAGCCAGATGCGATCTTGATTTTGCTCGAAATACTCGAAAGAGACGAAACGGGCCACACTGAAAAACAGCGGCTGTGGTTCGCCAAGCTAAATGCTGAGTGCGAACTCTTTTCGTCACGTTTGGCAACATCTAATACTTTTACGCACATTGAATAAAACTAAATTTTCGGATTTTTTCGCGTTTCATTAACTACTGTTACTTATTTTTATTTCCCGACGTTTCAGGTGCTTTACAGCACCCATGGTCACGGGGGGGGGACTGAGATGTTTGACGTCCCAATGTCATAGTTAGCCCGGCTACCTTCAGTTTTTTAATATTAATTTTTCGGTCCGATCTACGCAAAACGATCTAATACTTTGTTATTAATAACGTTCAAAATGACAAAATATTATGTACAATTATGCCGTTGCGCTTATGTGGCGAGATAAATATTTTCTTTCTTTATTTATTTCTTTCTGCTGGATTTTGAATCAAGGACCCCGTGGCCCAGTAGCGAGGTACTTTAACCACTAAATCACGATTGACAAAACTTGAACTGTATATCACATGTTATAGAAACTCAGCGAGTTATTTTTGCCTGTTATACAAATATCTGTCAGTAACTACGGGAACGCGAATCCCGGTTGTTTATAAATAAACACCCCGAGGCTGGAGAGCCACGTGTGATTTTTGCAATAATACTGACGCGGATAAGCTTGGGAAAACATACGAATGTTTCATAATACCGTTTTGTGCGATGTTAAGAAATCGTTGAATGTCGTCTGATTGCACCGAGATGCAATACAGGTCTCGGGCCTCGGGGTGACCCCATTACCCGGGTGTCCTCATGTCCCATTATTATGGGACAGTCCTTGTTGCCTATTCTAGGCTAATAGCATACCGGGTTTGTTCCGTATTAGGTGATGTATTGTTTCCGTAGTTAACCAACTACGGAAAAAGGTGGTTATGTTAAGAAATCAACTTTTGTTATGAACAATCAGTTTAACTAAGTACCGGTAGAGACGTGCACTCAGGTGTCACACCCGGCCTTTATCTGTATAAAACACTGCACTTTACACACGTTCAAAAAAATACATTAAACATTTCCATTCAATACAAATTTATACTCTCGTAAAATTTCTATAATTTTCAAAATATAAGAATGTGTATTCATCTCATCTTGTAATATTTTAATAACAGGTATAAATATAAAGTTAAGACGTTAATAACTACCTAATATTCGAGGTAATAATTTATTGATGATACTCACTCCAATGTATTTTTTTCACTGGTCACTCAACTTGAATATTTGCCTTTACTTATATTTATATTAATTAATACCTAATTTAAAAAATATATTATTTCTGATTTACTTTCACTACACAAAAAACGAGCAACACTAAAGCTTTGTTTTAAATTTTGAATTTACTGATGCGCGGGAAATGATCGGGTTTGTTTATAGATTTTTTTTCTGATATTCCGAGGCAATGTCACATCACATTTGGGAGCGGCAGACGACTGTTTTAAAGAACCTATGCTCTTGACCTTGCGCTACTCTCCGGCAAACTGAAGCTGTTTTTCGTCCACGCCGCGTATTTTATAACGCACTATTGTTTGTCATAACTTTTACTGTATACGACGATAGTTATGGCGCTGCATTGTATGTTCGCGTGCATCGGAACACGGCATGACAGTGCTATCATTAGAATCATTAAAAGGCATTAAAACGATTATATTGTTAAGTGATCTAAAAACACGTGTTTAAAGTTTTATTTATTATGATCGCCTTGAGGAAATCAAATTGATTTCTTTAACAGATTTTTTTTAATTATTTTATGTTATATCGGTAGTATCTAAGATATTTTATACTGATCGAACTCTGAGAGTGAAGGAACAGAGACTGCAACTGTGTATGCGCACATGTTCTCGCACAATAATCCTGTCTTTTGCAGATGACTGGTCTTCTGCCTTCTCAAATATATAAGCGCTTGTATCCGATCGGAAGACTATAAATGATGTACAGCACTTTATGCGTATACATTATCGTAAAATTTAAAGATAAGTATAATATATCGATCTAAATTATATCCGCTGCCAAAATTACTTTAAAGGCGTCACAAGTAAATTGAAATCGGAAACTGAACTGGTTTATATCAAAACGTATAATTCGGGTTTTTTTAAAACGTTACCACCGCACTTTAATTGTCTCAGTGTTTATGGAGGCGCTTTACATACATAAATCGCATATGGACTAATCTCCACACACGGAACATCTACTTGTAGGCAGTAGTGGTAATTATTTGTTACGAGTATGTACGGGTTTCGAACCCGTGGCTTATCAGCGCCGCAGCTAAACTAAATGCTTAACCACTGCACTAGTGGGCTATGAAACAATTGGAGTTTCTTTTTACCCGACTGCCCAGACGGAGGGTAATGTTTTTCAAGAGTATGTATGTATGTGTGTCTGTTTATTTATCACGCTCTGTAACCTAAACGACTTGATGGGTTTTAACATATGACACAGGCTACAAAATTTTTCTCTTTTCAGTAAATATTTTTACGCAGTCGTGTTTTTTTCAATCGCTGTTTTAACGACAGGGCTTGTTTCTTTTTTTAATTGTAAATATCTCCATAATTTGCGGAACAATAAGTTTTTCATTACAAGAGAAATAATAAATTGTAATATAATCGGAAATTCTAATTCGTATGTGATATCAAATCGTGAACATTTTTTTTTAAATTTATTACGTTTAAAAATCATAAACGTCAAACAAACGTGCTATCAATTCTACGTCGAACTTTAAATTCAATTAATGCAACATTTCAAATATACCAAATATAGACAACAATAAAGACAAGTATTTGGAAATATTTTGTTTAGGATATTGTAAACACTGTCACTGGCTAATAAATCAAACTCACTCATCAAAACCTGCAGGGAACTTCCCGTTAACCTAAAATCATATTATTTAGCTAGAAACAAGATCTCACAATACAACCATTGACGCCAAGCGAGTTAGCAACAGCAGTTTGTTATTTTTATTCATCTGTTATAAGGAAGATGCTGCATTATGCGGTAAATTTTACCTCTGTCGCCTCTTACGACACCCACGAGATCATATAGGGTGGTGGTAGTAGTAGGTTGGGTTAAAAAAGGCGGGTTCGCATCACTGTTGTCATATCGTACCTCTCCTCTCTTCATCGGTTTAGGTATTTTACATCCGTCATATACAAGATGCTATACCGCCATTTTTTCACCACGGGGATTTCTGACCTTACCATATTCAACCCTTGTATCGCCCGCGGAACGAAACTGGTCTGATATTTATGTCACTTATATTATTTTAGTTTTTATACATTCCAGAAAGGGCGCGCAAGAATTTCATTAATTCCTCCCTCCCCATGCGGTTTTTGGATTCGATTAACTAGCAACACTAGTATATCGGAATGTACCCAATAGGTAAAGTTTTTTAACATGTCGCCTTGAATTTTGTGTTCGGTTTTTTTTATATAATCTTAAATTAGGAAAATTAGTATATCAGAATGTACCAAATAGATTAAGTTTTTTTACATGTCGCCTGGCAGTTTGTGATCGGTTTTATATACCTAATCTTAAACTAGCAACACTAGTATATCGGAATGTATGAAGTAGATAAAGTTTTTTTTTACATGTCGCCTGGCATTTTGTGTTCGGTTTTTTTATAGAATAAGGATGAGAAACGAGCACACAGTCCACCTGATGGTAAGTGTATGCTGTGGCTCATAGACATAGATATTTATCCTCGATTAAGAATTAAAACGCATGCTATTTACGCTTTTATTCTGTCAGAGCGTGGTTCTACACCGACCGAATCGATTCATTCGTGCTACAACCATAATATAGCTGCACCATGGCTCTACCACGTAGGTTAAATTAGGTATTCTTGAAAAGTAGTATCTATTTTCCCTTTTCTGTTCATATATGAGATGATTATTGCCTTCTTCTTTGTTAACGTGGAAGAGCCCGCTTCAGCTATATTATGCTTGTATCATAATTTAAATTGGGTCCAATTAATTGGATAAGATAGCCCAGAGTCATGAAGTTGGCTATGTTTGAATTCCGTGTCTCGGAAAGCACGTAAAGTCGTTGTTCTTGCGCCGGATCTCTCTCCGGTCGTATCGAATTATTGTCCCATCGGACTATGAGAGTGAGGAAATAGAGACTGCACCTGTGCTTGCGCATACACTTGGGCACTTTAATCCTCTCTTGCGCAGATAGCTAGTCTTCTTTGAGACTGGCAGCCGTGACCGAAATCGGTCTGGGGGACGTTATTATTATAACAAGATAATACATATCTTGTTATAGACAATGAGAAGTGTGAAATCATCAAAAGTACATTTTTTTCCGCAATCTCTTGCGGTCACATTAATAAAATATACTTTTGATAAACCTATTGCAACTGTCGTACAAGTAACAATTTCACGCTGTTTCGATTATTCACCACTATACTTATATATTTCATTTTTATTTCCGATTCTAAACACACATATTTGCTTATTGCTCTGAGAAATTTTCCAGAAATAGTCTACGATACTTAGGTCCAATTACGTAGCATGACTACACGTCCTTGGCGAACTCTTTAATGTCATTACAGTGTACTCTTATTTACCCATTTCAAAAATCTTAATCATTTTGAAAAAATCTTATCGAATTGATGATGAAACGAAATTGCCTTAAAGATTTGCAACGAAGATATTTGGCATACAAAACTGTGAATGTAAAAGTGCCAAAATTTAGTTTTACTAGAAATGGAAGGATTATGTGAAAATGATGAAAGAATAACTAAAGAATAGGATATATATGGGTAACATAATTCAGTTATCCTGTATACTATGAACTCGTTTTAACTTTCGCGGTGACGAAGTATCATAAGTAGCATAAGTCATAATCTATGTACACACACACACACATATATATATATTTTTTTATATATATATATGTACATATATGTATATATGTATACATATTACAATAATATATTTACATATAATACACAATTATATGCCAATAACGACCAATAAAGTCGAGAAATATTGCCATAATATGAAACAGAACCTGAAACTAGGAAGAGTAAATCATTTTCTTCTTTTTATTTATATTGATATAATATAATATGTATATATACGACGGCAGTAATACATATAGTAATAATATAAAGAGCGGCGTATTTGGATCCTCTCTCTGTACGTCCAATTTATCTATTACAGATGTATCTAATGTTTTTATTCAATTCTTTTTCTTATCAGTTTTTGCGATGTGTTTGCCGACATCCAACCTCATGTGAGAGAAAGCAAACAGCTCTCGATCGCAACCAAACAATTAACTATTGCACGAATCCTTTGTGTGCAAATTAATACTATACTATTGGCAGCTCAAATCTCCGTTACAATTAGTTAGTGTAATCTTTTTCAGACTTGTTCTGTATACATAGAATTATCACCTTGTTGACGCTATATGACAATTACGTCTCGCACATATCAACGATACGATTGGAAAATTTCAACGATTCACATGTATAGAAAAAAAATTCCTTAAAGGAATCGGTTTCACATGCTCCTGTCGTAAGTTACAGCTTTCAAAATCCTTCTAGATGACTTATACAGATTTTTTATAGTAGGCGGGGGTAAACGAGCATGCAGCTCACCTGGTAGTAAGTGTAATGTGCATTTAAAAAGATTAGGCTCTTTTCTTGGTGGTCCCCAAGTCGTATCGGTTCGGAAATATCGCTAGTGGTGGCCGACTACGCACAAAGTTACATATTATATTAACATAGTCGTATATGAGGCAATTTTATTTAATCAATTAAACCGACAACTCTCTTAAACGATGCGAGCGGTACTGAGGTAGCGGAGTTTAAGATTTCATAGAATAAAAAAGTTGTTAAGCAAAATATTATTTAATTGACACTTGTAGTGTTAATTTCTTATCATATTATGTTGTCATTTGTAATAGTATCAATTGTTGTTTTCGCTCCAGATCTAACTTGAAGAATATAGTGATGAAACATTACGTACAGATAAATAGCTATGCCGAACGGGATCTAGGCTATATTATATTCGAAGAACTTTTAACATTGAAAAAAAAAAAAGATACACTCGTAAAATTATAAGTTGTGGCGGCGCTGTCGGCGCGCCACAAGCAAAACACACCGAAGCCTAAATCACGCTATCAACATTCCGATTCATAACTATAGAATCATCATATATATAGAACATCTCCCAACTAACACTCTGTGAGTGTTGTCCGCTCCCCGGGCAGAACACCTTGCCCGGCGGGAGATCTCCCCTTCTCCTACCTCGGCCACAGTGGTGACCATCCAACGTGATCTGAACACGCAACCAACAACCTTCGGAAACTTCAAGCTTCATCATCGTCATAAAATGCCCCACCCATTCGCTCCCGAGCAGATATCGTCTGCAGTCTTCATATCCAGCAAGCCAGCTAGCTTCACAAGGTTCATCTCAGCACTGGAATAGTAATGTTTCCTGTTTCTTCAAGCTACTCTCTGCGCTACAGTGTTCGACACGGCTCTGAGCCACGGTAATCTTATTTATAAAAATTACCGTGTCTGAACCTTACTGCTCGCTTTTGATTCACGGCACTCTCGCAGATTACTTGCCTTCTTCTCGACTCACTGCAGACTACAAGGCAATCTCCTGGCACTTGTATATTCGTCGGCAACGAGGCTGCACTATCGACCTCCGGTCTGAGCAGGGGGGTGATGTGGCGGCGCTGTCGTCGCGCCACAAGCGAAACACACCGAAGCCTAAATCATGCTATCAACATTCCGAATCATAAACAGTATATATAGAACATCTCCGAACTACCAAACGGAGTGTTGGCCGCTCCCCGGGCAGAACACCTTGCCCGGCGGGAGATCTCCCCTTCTCCCACCTCGGCCACAAAGTCATATCCAGGCGAAGTCGAGGTGGGTCGCTACTTCGTTTTTCAAAAAAAATAACGTAACGTTTTTAAAGTGCCTTTTTTTGGGGATAAATTTCATATTATTTACAGTAAATACGCGATAAGCATAGTTCAAGAATTCAATGAAACCTACACAATGCCTGTTTGTTCGCACGATTACGTTCATTGTACGGTACGTGTTTCAAACCTCAGTGCATGCCGTTAAGGAAAACAAACTTTTTACAATTTTTGTAAGTCTCGCGTCATTAACCTTTAACTTTGTAGTTGGAGTCAGTAACAATGTTGATAATTTAACCTTTAATCAAATGTGTAATAACAATAACTTCAAATTATACAGCGTGCTGGCGAGGTTTATGAATCTGTAGAACGGATGTTTCGTAAAAGTAAACCTCACTTTTTATATAATAAGGGTGACAAACGAGCACGCAGTCCACTTGCTGTTAAGTTGATACTGTGGCCCGTAGACATCTACATTTATCCTCGATTAAGAATCAAAATACAGATGCGTTGTCACCCGTGAGGACTAAGATGGAATGCCTCGTATTCAGTAAAAAGGGTGAAAAGAGTAAAAAGAGTGATCATACTCAGACGGATATATAAAAACCACTCGCATGATTGTTTCATCATGTGGCATTCCTCAGGAAGCCATTCAGCAGTGGCCTTGTGGAAAGGCTGTAATGATGATGATGACGATGATTGTCTCATTGATGAAGACTTTATGCATTGCTGTTCTTACTCCTGATTCATTTCTCGCGATTGAAGCTGGATATAAACTACATGACATAAGGCTACTTCATAACATTATGATTATATATAGTGTCTAAGAATTGTACCGACGTAAGTTAACCGGGGAATATCATTATACGTTTTAATTACAGACACGTGCAATATGGTATTAAAAATCTTCCGTGCCGTGTTATAGCGGATACCATGTTTTTTTTTAATATAGAATAAGGGTGATAAACGAACACACAGTCCCCTGATGGTAAATGGATGCTGTGGCCTATAGACATCTACATTTATCCTCGATCAAATATGAAATCAATAATAAGAATCAAAATGGAATGCCTCGTTTCCAGCAACAAGGGTCTCTAGTACTCTAAACTCACCATGTTTTACGCTGGTATTATGTGAGAGCGTTGTCCTACCCCGGTCGAGCCGACCCATTCCTATTACAACCTTAAAATAGTTGCAGCGTAGTTCTACCACGTGTAGTGACGGTATTAGAAAATCCACTATATCATATCATTCCGTATTATCACTATTTAATATTACCATATAGTGGCGGTGTAAGAATATCCACTACCCCATATCGTCCCGTGGGTGTCGTAAGAGGCGACAGAGGGAAACAAATCAGCAGGTGGACTGCAGCATCTTTCTAATAACGAATAAACAATAAAAAAACTGCAGCTGCCAATCCGCTTGCCAAGCGTGGCAACTATGGCAAACATCCCACCTATGAGGCAATCTATGGGGGAGGCCTATGTTCAGCAGTGAATTTTAATAGGCTGTAACGATAATATCCCGTGGGCATCTTTAGGGGGACAGAGGGAAACAGGAGATTTGCGGCTTGACTTCCTAAAAACCTCTTAAAATAACGAAATTGGTTGCCGACCTGCGTCCCAAATAAGGTAATTAAGGCAAAATAAATATATGAGAATAACTAAGGCCAATTATGTACGGCAGTGAACCTTTGATCGGCTTTAAAGAACGGATGAATGAATAAACTAATTTTAAGCACTTTCTTCTTTCTTATCTTTAAACAAATGATTGAAAACCAAACGCTTTTTAAAAAGGAAGTCTGCAGTCTGTGAACACGTACAGGATCGCCTCCGTCACTACATCAGATTCGTATAGACCACAAATCCTCGCTAAAGAACACCGATTCCTTCCAAGGATGATTCGTGAGGCTATTGAAATCAAAAAACATCCTAATTTCAATAGAGAAGATGACTGGGCCACGGTAATACTGGGCGTTACCATCTGCTTGGGATCCTATAATTAATAAAATTAAATCCCAACCCAAGTATACAACTGCAAGACTTCAAGATACTATAAGTACATACTGCGTAGATCGGAACAAAAATTAATAATTTTAATCCGTAGGTAACCGCGGTTAACTATGACATCCCGCGAACATCTCAGTCCCCCCCCCCCCGTGACCATGGGTGCTGTAAAGCGCTCGAAACGTCGGGAATATAAAAAAGTTAATATACACGATAAAATCCGTAAAAACTAGTTTTATTTAAAAACGCTTTTTACTTATTCATAGTAAGTATTTCCCCGCGACTTCGTCCGCATGGAATTTATTACGGTTGGATTTCGTAACTTTTGATTTTTTGCGCGGAACACTAAATGCATTTCTAAAATAAAAGTAGCCTAAGTTACTGCTTATAACGTCAGCTGTCTGCAAGTGAAAGTACCGTCTAAATCGGTCCAGCCATTTCGAAGATTAGCCGGAACAAACAGACAGATAGATAGACCGGCAGACAGACAGACAAACATTTTTAAAACTGTTCTTTATTTATAAGTATTTATTTAAATATGTGATAAACTTAGAAATAAGGATATCCGCAGTAGAACAGAGTGACCGACATACACCAACGGATTAGTAAGTTGAAGTGGCAATGGGCCGGCCATATAGCTCGAAGAACCGACAACCGTTGGGGAAAAAAGGTTCTCGAGTGGCAGCCTCGTACCGGTAGGCGAGGTGTAGGGCGACCCCCCACTAGATGGAGTGAAGACCTGGTAAGAGATGCAGGAAGTCAAAGGTTGCAGGTGGCTCAGGAGTGTGCTTTGTGGCATACCTTGGGGGAGGCCTATGTTCAGCAGTGCACTTGTGAAGGGCTGTAGTGATGATGATGATGATTTAAATATGGTAATTTCATATGCATTTTTTCACATACTCAGACACCTTAATTTATTTGTATAGATAAATAAACGTAAACTGAAAATGAATGAAAGTACTGAAATGAACCGTGGTAGTTAAAAGAGCCGTGGTAGTTCAAGGGTTAAGCGCTCGCTGTAAAATTCACAGTAGGCGAGCAACCCGGGTTCGATCCTCGCCGACACAAATGAAATTGTAAATTACAATTTTAAAATAATTAAATTAAATTTTGCTATTTTACCGTGTGCTTGGTGGTAGAAGAAAGCATCGTGAGAAAACTTGCATGTCTAAGAAATACGATAAATAATATTCCAAAGGTGTGTGAAGTTCGACGACACGCACTAGGGCAGCGCAGCGGTCATTTCCTTGCCCTACAACCTTTTTAGAAACTAGAGGAGGACATACAAATCATTCGCAAAAAAAACTTTTTTTCTCCCCTTTAATACTAAATTCCGCAAACTAGAGACTGAATCTACATACTAATTATCAGTCTTAATATCTGAGGCAATAGAGAAAACATTAAAAATTGGTATAACCACATATAACTACGATTGCGTGTATGCGTAACATAATGCCATATGAGTAAAAAAAATCTTGTACAAATAGATCTGATAATCAAATGGTTTGAATCGCAGATTTATTTCTTGTGAACTTGTTGACTGGTGAATTATTTATATCATAATTTAATTTATATCATCTTGAAGCTCAATAACGTCAAACAAGAAATATCTCACAGAACATATATAAGGTGTAGTTATACGTGGTAGAGCAACGCTGCAGCTATTTTATGGGTCAACACGATCGGGGAAGGACCACATTCTTACAGATTCATCATCATGATCATGATGAACATAGGCTTCCCCCAAGGAATGTCACAAAGCACGGTCCTGAGCCACCTGCATCTATCGACTTCCTGCATGTCTTACCAGTGGAGGGACGCCCTACACTTTGTCTACCGGCACGAGGCTGCCACTCAAGAACCATTTTCCCACCATCCCGATCGCCACTTCAGCTCACTAATCCGTTTGCTATGTCGGTCACTCTGGTCATACTGCGGATATCCTCATTTCTAAGTTTATTACGCGGTGAAACCCCGAGCATAGCCCTGTCCATAGCTTGCTGAACAAACTTGAGCGTCCTCATACGGCCAGCAGTGAAGAACCACGTCCCAAATCCATAAGTCAAAATACCAGCGTGAAAATCAGCTTAATGCTGCTGTATTTTGTATGGTGAGTGTAGATAACGGAAGATCCTTTTCACTCGTAACGAAACATTCTATTCTCGATAGTGACAATACATCTGTATTTTATTCTTATCTAAGAATTAATTTAAAAAAATGAAATAGTTTATTTCCGTAACATTGTTTAGTACTGAACAATGTTAAGGAAATAAACTATTTTTAACTTTTTTACTGTAACTGTTACTTAACAGTAATATGCCGCGGTAAAAACCATCCAGGAAGCATGTAAAATGTTTGTATTGGGTGGTTCTGCTCTTCCCATGGATTATTTATATAATATTAAATGCTAAGTGAGATATTATATGTATAAAGTATGTGTGAAGTGTGTGTATGATATAAGTGTATTGTGTATGGTTAATGTGTATGTAGAGTATGAGAAGAGTGTGTGAATGAATGTAATGTTGGGTTTATGTGTATTTATGTGGTTTTATTACGCGTACATAGAAAATATGACGAATTATTTCAATTAGGTTGTAACAAGCTTGCCCTACGATATCAAATCTTGGTTTCGGTTGATAACCATTTGAGATGTAATGTTACATGAATGCATATTTCTATAAAATGCCTCATCTAAAACTAGTGATCCAAAACACGCCATTTTTAATTTATGTTCTTTAAGCGAAACGCGAATAGCGGAAGTGAGCTATATAGTTCATATGTTCAACTCGTAAACTATTCCAAAATCACATGTTTCCGTTGTACGATATTTTGTTTCCTATATAGCAAATTATCCATTGCGCCTACGCTTTAATCTGATGTATTTACACTTTTTTATTGCGATGGTAAGATCAGGCCATTCACTGCGGACTTCGGTGTGCAACCAACATAATATATAATACAAAACAACTACCGTATAATATTCCTTGAGCAAGCAATTCTTATGTTATGTATATGCTATGGATCAAGTGATTAAAAGACATTACTCCTTATGACCAGACAGTTTGAAAAATGCCCAATATAAGTAGACGATATGATAAAAACTATTGAAATGACTAAATTGACCGGGCTTTTCCAATAAAGTCCGTTACTTGTTGGGCGGAGTAATAAAAATATATGTTAGATTATATAGCAGGGATGGGAGATACGATAAGGATATAGAACGACGACTGAACGCAGAAAATAGAGTAAATGAGGCTCACCACTCTATTCCGGAAAGTCAGAATGTGTCAAAAAAAGGCACGCATGGCAATTCACAATGCAGTGTTAGTCCCTACTTTAACGTATGGTAGTGAAAGTTGGGTGTGGCAGAAGAAGCACGAGTGTAGATTAAACGCAGTAAAAATGCGGTCGTTAAGGAGTCTGTTAGGGCTGAACCTGAGCAAGATGATGTTGTGACCAGGATTAAGAAAGGCATGCTTCGGTGGTTGGGGGGGGGGTGTGTCAGGATCATGCCAAATGGAAGTATATAGGTCTCTACCGGTATGGGTGAGGCGTATATATATATATATATATATATATATATATATATATATATATATATATATATATATAAAGTACCCGGTTGAGCGAGCTAAGCTCGGTATTTTTTGCTCGTTTTTTTTTTTTAATTCGTGTGTTTTGGAAATTATATTTGGATACAAATTACATACTGATGAAATACGAATAATATTTTTTGATCTTAGCGACATAATAGAAAAAACTGAACTGGTTATTTGAATAAAAAATCATGAGTGCAATTAGTTTAATTTAAATTTGCGTGTTTTTAAAAAATACTAAAAAAAGGGCTCGAAAAAATAGATTTTCTCAAAAAAAGAAAGGAACTTGAAAAAAAAATTAAAAAAGTCGGTCGGTCTCGGTCTGGGTTCGAACCATGGTATTACGATTTTGTGACCGCCCAATATACCAATTAAGCTATTTGTAATCATTAATAATCTGTCAAAATTTACCTTGTTATTCTAACAATATTGTAGCAGTTTTTCATTGCCTAAAAACACGGACAAAAAGCTCGTTTAAAGGTATAGGATATATATATATATATATTTACTTTTGGTTAAATTATGACCAGATAATGAAGTTTAAATCAGTATTAATTCCGTAGCCTGATTAAACTTTGTCATTATTCATATTTCCCGACCATTATAAATAGTACCCTGATTAATTTTGATTATGGTGATGATCGAAAGATTTGCCGGTTAAACTTAGGTTTAGTTGCGAGCGTAGGCTAACGTTATCCATTTGTTATATAAAAATATCTGTAGATTAAGGTGTGGCTGGGGTGGCCCTTGGACCATTTGGATCATTTGAACATTTATATATAATATAAACTTAAGCTTATTACCGCTACCGTCACAGCTCAGAGTGGTGGAGCCATGCTGCAGCTATATAGCTAGTAGTATTATTCTAGAAAAGCCACGCTCTCACAGAATACCAGCGAAAAATAGCAGCTCAACGCTGCTGTTTTGTATGGTGATTGTAGAGAACCGGAGATTCTTTTTACTGGAAGCGACGCGTTATATCTTAATTCTCACGAGTGGCAACGCATCTGTATTTTGATTTTTAATTGACATAAATGTAGATGTCTATGGGCCACAGCAACCACTTACCTTAAGGTGCACTGTGTGCTCGTTTGTCATCCTATAAAAGAAAGCTCATTAAAGTCCACTGGAACATAGTCCTCCCCATAGATTGCCTCATAATAAGGATATTTATTATTGTTAAAGATTCCACAAAGATTCAAGAAATCCACGCTCTCACAGAATATCAGCGTAAAATAACAGCTTAATGTTGCTGTGTTTGTAGAGTTTGTATGAGTGTAGAGAACAGGAGACCCTTTTTACTGGAAAAGAGGCATTCCATCTATTGGGTGACAAAGCTTCCGCATCCACTTACCATCTATTAAAACTAAATTAAGTACCGCCAAATCGCAATCATACACAAACTATCAACGCTTCCAAAGAATTACGATTTTCCCTATACGCATTTTGGGTTTGCACGAATTTTCCTTTTTAACATTCAGCGTATTCTTCAAGTTTATTCGAGCTGCGGTTGCGGTACGCTTAGTCAATGGGCTCTACGTTAAAAAGATTCATTGTGCACTACGGTTGGAGGTGACAGTTAAATTTATAGAATAAATAACGTAGGAATTCTCGAAATCGTGTACATTAAAAATCTACTTGTTCGTTTTTTTCCTTATTTGAATCAGGCAACATAGAGTACATGAACAAAACAAAAAAGAAATAATTGTGAAGGCGGTTTTGAGGAGTTGAGGAATGGTAGCCGTAAATTTTACGTGAGAATACATTGCACTATATTTATATTTATGCATCCCGTGGGTGCCATAAGAAGCAAGAATAGGGAATTGAAACAGGAGATGGGCAGCAGCATATTCCTAGTAACAAATGAAAATAATAAAAAACGCAGTTTTTTAGCCGTCTCTGGCAACTTTCTGTTATTCCCCTGGTAGCTCCTTCCTACAACAAGAGAAATCTAGTAGTGGTATTTAGTCTGATGTAGAATTAGAAGACAGGCTTTCGAAGTTCAATAAAAAGTTTAGTATTACAAAGGAGGATATGCATAATTTAAGTCTTAAGTATGGGCGCATTTTGCGCCTGCACTGACACTATTTTATGGTCTGCACTGTTGTGAACTTTTTACTGTATTCGAAAATAGATTAATGCCTTGTCACCCATGAGGACTAAATGGGGTACCACGTTTTCAGTAAAAAGGGTCTTTGGTACTTTACACTCATCATACGAAATACGGCAGCAATAAGCTTCTATTTTACGCTGGTATTGTGTGAGAGCGTGGTACTACCACGGGCGAGCCGATCCATTCGTGTTACAACTAGAGTCTCCACTCTCTATTAATTGCAATGAGTTGATATAATGGGACAAGAGAGAATTCGACGTTTTTGTGTCGACAACCACCCACAGGGTTCAATTGTGAATCAAAACCATCCAAACACCCTCTCTAACCCACACGAAAAATTTCACCAAAATCTATCCAGTCGTTCTCAAGTGATGGTCTTTTATGTAGAATTTGATGTAGAATTCATTTTCATACATCCTGTTCTTACTTTATTGTTTTACGTTATTGTTTACGTTTGACGTTCGACCGTTAAAAACGAAAACATGAAACGCATACCTGTAAGAATGTTCGACTTTTCCAAGAATTTGTTTATTTAAAATGGCAACATTGAATGCTTTGTTTCTATTTAAACGTAAGATTTTCCAAAACAAATACGGCTTAATGACTTTAAAAGATAGAAAACAATGTAATTCAGCTAAGAAGATTAGATTTATGTTGCTTTGTTAGCTAATCCCTAGATCTATCTAGGCTATAATGTAGTATTCTATAAAATTATTTATTTACTTACACTTTAATTCGCAAAGTAGTACATATGGCGAACTTAATACCATAAGCCACTCTTTCCTAGCAAGCCATTAGGCTAAACATATTGACATACTTACGGACTTTATATTTAAAAAACAAACTTGTTGGGAGCTTTTTTAATATCAAGGGCAATTAATTTAAATCTGATATTTTTTTTAAATTCTATTTCTCCCTGGCTTAACTATTAGATAATGCTAAAACCCTTTGTTGATGACGATTGCGATTATAATATAAAGTTAATGTTTTTTTGGTTGTCCCATACGCGTTCCTATAACCATTAATCCGATTACGATGAATCTGCTAAGTTTTTTTATGCGGGGCCAAAATGAAAAAGTGAATATTCCTTTGCTCTTTTTCTATGCCTTTATAATTCATCTAATCACTAAACTGTGGTGGTTTGTTTGCAACATATCGTGGGTATAGGATAAGTGAAGGATAAATGAAAAAAATATTTAAAATCCTAGCCAAGTGCAAGGTTTCTTTCAATTAATAAAATATTAGGTACACGCTGCCGAAGCGCGTGCTAAGAAATTAGTATTATATATTAGGTCTTTACCTATGAAATTATTATTTTTTTTCTATATTTTTTATTTCTATCAATCACAATCGATGCTATCTTTGCCAACGCAGTGGCAACAAATTCTTCAAAGGCATTTTGTACTTCCTCACGAGTATTGAATTTTTTCCCGCCAAAAAATTGTCCAAATTCTTGAAAAAGTAGAAGTCTGTAGGCGTATGGTGAGTACGGCGGATGACGGAGGGCTTCCAACCCTAGCTCTTTTAACTTGGAGACCGTATGTTGTGCAATATGACGTCGCGCGTAGACGTGCAGGAGCAGCGAGGACGAGCGATTGACCAAATCTGGTTAGAGATGTGCAAGCTTCTCACACACATGATGTGTGTTCAGTTCTTCACAGTACACATCTGCAGTAACGCTCAAATCATTTGGTTGAGCTGTGAATAGAAGCTGTGATGAATAACACTGGCGCTAGACTACCAAACAGTGACCATCACTTTTCTAAGGATAAGTTTTCGTTGTCTAGGTGCTGAACTAGAATCCAACCAACTTGCTGAGCGCATGCAGTTATCAACAGAATCCGTTTGTACCGTGTGTCCGCAAGTACAATGCGGTACAAAATTGATTCGTTTGTGTGCCTGTTAAACTGCAGTGCATCATTGAGTTCATAAGGCACCCATTTGTCAAGCTTATTTACCTTGCAAATATACCAATATTGTTTTGATGCTAACGTCGAAAGCTGCATCTAATTTAGTCGTAGATTGAGTATCATCAGATTCTACAATCGGCTTTGATTCGTCATTCTCGACCAGTTTTCGGACGACCACAGGATTCATTTTTCGGGTCGAAATTTCCAGAACGGAAGCGGTAAACCAATAACAGGTGGTGCGTTCGTTTGTAGTATTCGCTCTGTAAACGTCGTTGATGTTGCGTACCGCTTATGCCGCGTTCCTACCACGACGGTACTCATATTCCATAATTACTTGAATTTTAACCATCCATGATGACGAAAAAGATTCATATGCGATGATAACATAACGTTTATCAATAAACAAATAATTAATTTTGAAAAATGAATTTGATATTTTTAAAATAATATTAATTTGAAATTAGAATTCTTAACCAAACAAAAATTATTTTGATTTGAAATGGCCAGTACTGCAGAACGTCAATTTCATAGGTAAAGACCCATTATTTAGTATATGTAATTTTTAGTTTTGAATGGACTATCCTTGCCCAAAATAAATGTATTCCTGCAATGTGAGATATCGCCAGAGAACATATCTACAAATTATTATTATACATAAAAAGGTACAATATAATATGTAGTATAATATCATATCATAGTAAATAGTAGACATCGTGCAAATTAATAATTTGAAGGACGATATCCGAACGTTATTTCACTCTGGTTGTACTTTCTATAATTATGGCCAGTAACTATACGGGGTATGCAAAATGAGTCAGCTGATGTACAATCGCAATGAGAAGTGACATTCATTTTCGTTTATCTTATTTTTGTTGGGCTTTTCGGTGATGCGGAAATACTTATAAGAATAAAATCAATTTGCTGCGATCAGGAAATTGATTTCGTTTCATCTTTGTATACGCGTATGTAATGCTTCTGTAAGTGTTTGTCAATGAACATCTTCTAAAAAGTTGGACCGAGTTTGAGTGGCATGGTTTAGATTCATTGTTGGAGCCGGTAGGCGGCGCTGCAATCAGGTTTATTTCTGTTTTCAGAGCAAGACCACGTCTGCCTAGCCTGCTAGTTTATTATAATTATTTATCATAAATGAGATGAAAATACATATAATTATTATTAAGAATTATATTATACGTTGGAGTAAAATGTTTAAAAAGTGAAATGATCTGTATTTAGTCAGAATATCAGTTCATAGTCATGAAACTGTTATATTGTTTACGGTCCTTATACAGCTTCATCGTTATCATTGTAGTATACAGGCTAATGACGCTAAACACGGTCTGAACCACTTGCATCTATCAACTTCCTGCATGTCTTACCAGGTCGTTCGCTTACCGGTACGAATCTTCATTCAAGAATCTTTCTACCTTCACGGTTCTCGGTTTTTCAAGCTACATGCCTGGCATACTGCCATATCAGATTACTAATCCGCTAGGCTAATTCGCTTAGACTGATTCTACTGTGGATAGCTTCATTACGAATTCTACCAAGCAGAGAAAGTAACCCTCACAATATCTGGCTGAGCGACCTTGAGCTTTTATATAATAAGACGAATGCGTGCTGAGCTGTTTTATTACGTATTCATATTAATGAAATTTATTTGTGGACATTAATTTATTTTATTTTATTAGATATGATAACCAACATGAAAAAATATGTATGATCTAGTTTAAAGAACCCTCCCTCAATTGCGTGCACTATCACTGTCCCAAACATCACTACACTAGGAAAGTCACAGAAGACGAAACACGTTTTGTGTTATCGAAAGTGGTCCACAAACTAACGCCTGATTCTATTAATTGTCTGTAGTGCTGATGTTTTAATACCAAAATATATTTATAAAATATGATATTTTTGTATCCATAGTATACATTAAAACTTTATGTTTTATGAAAACATGGGTCAGAATAGAGGAAAAACCTAATGCTTACATTTTTATTTTTATCATTCTATAAATTTAAATAATTAAATTTTTATTTTATAAAATTTTATCATTTTTTTTTTCGCCACTGTACTCAGTTCATTGTCAATGTTTTCCGGATGTACTACAAGACAAGAATTGTGCCACATGCTGATCGTGTTTGTATAACAAGTCTCAAGTTTATAAAGATTTTATAAACTATAGCGATCTCTATGGTAGTTATATTGTTTGGATTATCTACTCGCTATAACGTCTCCCTTTTTATTTAATTTGGAAAAAAATATTACAACAATCGTTATTATTCCTTTTATATCGCTTATATTATAATTCTCTTATAAATGAGAGGAGGCCTGCTGTCGGCAGATTATAGCATTTACCATTTTTTTGTACAAGAAGGGTGTCAAACGGGCACACAGTTCATGTGATATTAAGTGAATGGAGTGACACATAGACATCTATATCTTGCCTCGATTAAAAGTCAAAATGTAGAGCGTTATCACCCCTGAGGACTAAGATTAAGACCCATTCGGGCTACAAATATTTTGATATAGCTACAGCATGGCTCTACCACGTGGACTACTAGCTCTTATCTTTCAACCAGAATACTCCTTGGGGCATGAACGGTTAGTTGTTGTGCTTTATTTACCAAGTTGATATTCATTTTTATTTTGCAGTTTATGTAACCTACACTAGTGTATTATAGCCTTAAAATTATCATACTTCCGCAC
This sequence comes from Parnassius apollo, assembly GCA_907164705.1. NCBI lineage: Eukaryota > Metazoa > Arthropoda > Insecta > Lepidoptera > Papilionidae > Parnassius > Parnassius apollo. Next base: position 898,563 of record CAJQZP010000890.1, on the reverse strand, counting down.
GATATATTACTATAACAAAATATATAATAATGCTTTTTGATAGGAAGTATTACGTTTCCTAGTTTACGAAAGATACCCATCGTTAGGTACATTTTTTTTAACTCTAACATGCTTCGATCAGCAATACCATTGTTGATCGAAGCTAACACGTGACTGGTCGAGTCGCGTGTATAAAACCGTAAATAGGACGTCTTACGCTCGACGCGACTCGACCGGGGAAGGACTAAACTCTTTAGGTTTAATTTGTGGTCATCGTCAAATATTCGTATCAAATACACGTATGATAAGTGTAGAGAGCCGAAGACCCATTTTACTAGAAACGAGGCATCCACTAATATTTCTTATTAAGTATAAAAATGCTATAGGGACCTAAAGCATATATACCTATAAGGATACTTATAGGTATATATATTAGTGATTGATCCTTCTTACTATTAAAATAAAAGTTGTGATAGTAATATAAATTTGGCGATGATAACGAATTAAAAAGAAAATCAATTCACATCCAATTACGAAACAATTTAAGTTTAGCACGAATCATATTGGGTTATTACGTAAGGACTAATAATTAGATTATTATTAAAATTAGATACCAAGAATTGTACGGTGGGTACACGGTGCAATCTAAATTTTAAAATCAAAAATCATGTAGTTAAATAGTTTTTATATCCTAAGAACATGGTGTTTACGCCGAACGCGACCAGTTGGAACGTTCGTGGATTTTTTACCAACGCATGTGTGGAAAACGGCAAATATAATAGGTTCCAAATGAAACATACTTGTATGTAATCATAATTGCCTACCCAAATTTCTACTGAATTAATAATTTTGATGGTTCGCGTATGGAACAAGTGTATGTAATGTATGCATGGCCAACAAATAATTGGACATTTTGTACGTACTCCACGATACAGGAGGAAATTCAAGAGTGGGGATAACATTTATTTCAAATGCAAAATGAAGGTAAATTATTCATACAAAATTATGAAAATTTACCAAGACCTGACTAAATTGAAACACAGTCCTTGCTTGTTGCACGTATGTTAAGCTAAACCAATATGTCAGCTGTGGAATAGTACGAGTATAAGACTTAGTATATTTATGTAACCACCAGGGCCACAAAACCACAAGTGGAGCTCCCTCGCTCTCCCTTTTTTGTGTGGCGGCCCACTGCTTAGAATATTTAAATATTATGTCGTAGCTTCTCGGTTCGATATCCGAACCAGCATTTGAACAAATACTCATTTTTTATATAAAACTGTCAAACAAAAAAATTTCAAACAAACTTCCAGTTAATCTGTTAGTATCTTGCTACTGCGGCATAAGACAACTGAAACTAACTTTAAACACAGAAGACTATAGCCTATTATACCCTGGTTCTCAATATTTTTAGACCAGAGATTTCCAAGCTATATTGAGCAAGAGACCCCTTTTCCAAAATGTACTGATACTTCAAACTGCGGAGAGGGGGGCGATAGCGAAATTACTTTAAAAATCCTATCTCTAGTTTTTTTCCCTATTGATACAAAATAATTAGCAATTTAAAAACTTTGCGGTTGTTTAAGTGAGTAAATTTGACATCACTTTCTCATCAAAATTTCACAAAATAAATGGAAATAAAATTCAGTAAATATCAAGTGTAATTAATAATCACTGATAAGTACAAATTACGTTAAAAATACTTAAGTAGGTAATTATTTTTTAAAAAAACTTTATAATCGCAAAGTAAACAGAATCAGTTATCGTTTATGTCGACCCCTGGGAAACCGATTTCGACACCAAGGGGTCGATATCAACCACTTTGGAAATCTCTGCTTTAGACCAAAATACAGCGTTGCAGGCACTATTTTTTGGCGGCAGAAACATGGTCTCGGTCCCTCCCCTGATGGACTCCTAGATAAAAAAGGCCTACGACCTAGAATTAATTTTCGGATCTGATCGTTCTTTATACCCGACACTTTTACGTATGATTTCAAAAGCTGCCAGCAACTGTGTATTGTATGCGCTGTGTGATAAGCATTAACTATTGCTAACTCTAAGAAACAGTCGCAATAATCCAGATAAGCCCACGCACCTTAACACTTTCACTGTACGGTTTTCAGATACAATACTAACACAATAGCAATGACGATAGAAATGTGTTATAAGGAACAACGAAAAGGTTAACGACATGATACACTTGTTTCTTTACTTGTGTGCTCCCACTACACACAAAATGAAATAAATTGTGGATCAACCTGAAAGAGAATTAAGAATGCTTTAGATGAAACTGATTTTAAGGAATAATTAATTTTTAATTTTTAATTCCTGACGTTTTGGGTGCTTTACAGCTTAACAAGTTAATCAAAATCAAAAAATCCGTAAAATTAGTTTCATTTAATTAAAAGTGTTCGCGTTAACATAAGAAATCGTTATGATTAAGAATGCCTTTTAAAAATTGTTCCTGCTTGTAATATATTTACTGACGTTTCCCACTCTCTCGATTATTATGCCGTTTACTCACATGAGCATATATTATATGTGCAAATACACAAGTAAAGGGCAGTATGTGCGTATCACGTTGTCATATTTTTGACACACGTTAAGGCGCGCGAACTTTGTTCATTCGCATAGTCTCCTATAGATTGGCGCATTGGCGACATAATATTTTATGTTCAAATAAAAGTGACATACGAGCACACTTACATAGCTGATTGTAATGTGGTGGATACTGTGATCCATAGATTTACATTTAGCCTTGATTAACAAGCAAAATACGGATATGTTGAAAAGAGTCTCCGGATTCCGCCACTCATCTTACAAAACATAGCAAAATTATGCTGCTATAATAAAATTTATAGAATAAAGCTATAAAGGCAATCTTACCTACGCAAATCTTTCTGTAGGTATTTTTCAGAGTAAATTCATAATAAAGAACGCTCAACAATAGTCTCATAAAATTAGCTAATAAGTGACACCTGCAGAGCATTAAATAAAGTTACTTAAAAACTTAAATTAAATTCTCAAATAAGTAGTAAAATAAATTAGTAAATTTATTTGTAAATCATGTGAGTGATACGCCAAAATTTCCTAAGTCTAATTCGTGTATACATATGCATCATTCTTAGGGCTCAAGTGAGTAGCTGGCATTACGTCACATACAGGACGAGATGATGAATTGTTCTTTCTGAGATTTTATTTAAATCAAAACAATAACAATAAGGAACCGATCAAAAAACACAAATATGCAAACATAACCGTATAAAGAACTGCGTGGGTTTCCTAAAGAATAAATTCTTGAAAATCCTTGACAGCAACTGGTTAATAATTTTTTGCGAATATCTGAATAATTCATAGAATACAGAAAATTGAATTTATGGTTAGTTCCTACTTTAACAATAATTATTTATTACCGCTTATGGTCTTGTCACTTTATTCCGGTTTATTTCTAAAAAAAGACACGACATTTTCAAATGTAATTTATCATTATCTAAATTTTGGAGTGACTAATGAATAACATTTCACCTGATGGTAAGTAGCTACCTCAGATCGTGGATAATAGACACCTACAACTAATTCCATAGTCGCATTTTCACCCCTACAGTGAAAGCTAAGTTTACTTTCTACAATCAATACATATAAATAAAATTAAAGTGTATGTGTGTCTATAATATCGAAATAATGTATATACTGGGCGACCTTTTTTGCCGTTTAGAAAAAAATAGGGTGTAACATGTGAACGGAGTAGAAGCCTATGGCACTGATATTTTACAAAAAATAAAAACAAAAATTTTGAATTAAACGTTTAAAAAAATTTTAAACAATTATTTTGCCCTTTTCCCTGAATTTATTGTTTTATTGCCGTTCGTAAATTAGGGTGGATATAATTTGAATTTCGATAGGTTTTAAATAATTTAATTTTTGTTTTAATTTTTTGGTAAAATATCAGTGCTTCTACTCCGTTCACACGTTACACTCTATTTTTTTTCCAGATGGTAAAAAGGTCATCCAGTACTACTAAAATTGAACTGTCTGTCTGTATCGAAATAATTGTCCTTATTATGCTGAGGGTGTTATTTGAGTGCCATTAAAACAACCATTTATTTTTTAATTTGTCTGTATGTCTGTTCGGACTAGTTTTAGTAGATATTAATTAATGTATAGTGTTCACGTAAATATAGGAAATCATTAACGTCACATTAATATATCCCACCCGGGTGGATCCAGGTCGTTAATAAGCCCGAAGCAACAATATGGAAATTGCGGCCTGCCACAGATCCGCCGTTACCGTTACCGCCTGTCTACTGCTGAATATAGGCCTGCCCCCATAGGGGGGATATTTGCCATAGTTGTAGCGTTTGGCAAGCTGTTGGCAACCACGGTTTATTATATTATTTAAAGCCTTTTTTTATAGGATAGGGTGACAAATGAGCACACAGTCCACCTGATGGTAAGTAGTTGCTGTGGCCCTTAGACATCTAAATTTATCCTCGATTACGAATCAAAACGCCATTTCATTTCCAGTAAAAAGGGTCTCCGGTCTTCCACACTCACCATACGAAACACAGCAGCATTAAGCTAATATTTTACGCTGGTATTCCGTGAGAGCGTGGTCCTTCCCCGGTCGAGCCGACCCATTCGTGCTACAACTATACTACTAATATAACCGCAGCATGGCTCTGCCACGTAAAAAAGTGGTAGCCATCATTAGGAAGACGCTGCTACCCATCTCCTGATTTGTTTCCCTCTGTCGCCTCTTTCTTGTCCTTCGGGATGATACGGGGTAGTGGATATTCTTACACTATCACAGATCCGTATGCAACAATCCTTAAAAATATTGCATATTACTGCACTGCTGGTGCCCTGTGAATAAATAAATAAATAAACTGTCGTAGGAAATTTATATCCGAACCCAATGGATTGCAGGGGTCATTTTTAATGTGACAAAACAGTTTCACGGTAATGTTTTGTATATTATTACGTTTTCCTGTAAACAAAATTTTTATTGAGATTCTTGGTAACGGATTAGTCAAAAGAAAAATATTTAGATTCTATAGAAAATTATAGATACAGTTAAAGATCGTCGGATGTCCGGAATACTATAATAATAAAATTAAATCTAAACCCTAGCAAACCACCCCAACACTTCAAGATACTACTGTAAGGCTCATTCTACATAAATAGAACCAAAAATCAATAGCAGAATGTAACCCGGGTTATCTTTAACACCGGAAAGACAAACACCTCGCCCCCCACCCCCCACCGTGACTGTGGGTATTGTAAGGCACTCTAAGCTTCTGAAATTATAATAAGTAAAAATTTGTTAAATTAAAAGATATAAAATCTGCAAAATTTGTTTTATTCAAAGTCAAATAGCTCTATATAGCTAGAAATTTAACAAAAAAAAAAACAGACAAAGATTAGTAAACAGAAGTGGCAATGGGCTGACCATATAGCTCGACAATCGATGGGGAAGAAAGTTTCCCGAGTGGCAGCTTCGTACTAGTATGCGAAGTGTAGGGCGGCCCCCCACTAGATGGAGAGACGATTCAGTAAGACATGCGGGAAGTCGATGAATGCAAGTGGTTTAGGACCATGTTTTATGGCATACCTTTGGAGAGGCCTATGTTCAGCAATGCACTTGTGAAGGGCTATAAAGATGAGGATGATGATGATGATGATGAAATAGAAATTTATTATAAGTAACAAATAATTTTGATAACAAGGAAACTAGAAAAAACACTTGCAAATAATAGTAGTAAAACGGGTAGCCCACCTATACCAACAAAATTATAATTAATTGTAAATTCTTACATTTTTAATTGGTAAAGCGGTGCAGTTTCCTTCCGAAAACATAACCTTTGACATTGAATTAATAAATTAAAAAGAAAAACTTATGTTTACATAGAGCTGTGTAGAGGCACTGGCCTCGCGACCCTGACACACTTGCGGCCGCCGCGCACCCGCACTTGACTCCACGCGGAATATTAACAACACAAACATATCTGTTTTTATTTATGTTTATGTTATATCAAATAAAATGGCAAAGATATGTTTACTCTCGTCCTTCATTAAAAAGACCGGAGCGAATGAACTCTGTAAATATTTAAATGAAGGTTAAGGACTCTATAAAATATTTAGTTCAAAACTAACTGTTTTCCGAACAGTCATGACTCTTGATCATAATATAATATTAATTATTAATATTTAAATTGTTTATTATATTTATTTACTTTAATTAAAAATAACAAAAATAATTTTAACTTTACGCAATATTTTTGATCAATATGCTGAAATGATTTTTTTGTAATAATAATAAAAGTTACTAGGATTTTCTCCTGTGTCTTGAGGGGTGTTTACTGTTTACATAAAATTTAACGTTGATAAACAGACACTCGAAACAATTATTTGTATAGGTATATCTTATACCATGTGGGATTTGAACCCGTGGCCCTCAGCGCTGCAACTCATTGCTAAGCCACTGCGCTACGGAGCCCTCAAATGGATATACCATATAGCTCGAAGAACCAACAATCGATGGGGAATAAAGGTTCTCGTTCTCGAGTGGCAGCCTCGGATCAGTAGGCGCCCCCCACTGGATGGAGTGACGATCTGTCAAGACATTAAAGGAACCTTTCAAATAACTGAATATTCAAAAAACTGAAGGCAGCCGGGCTAACAATGACATTGGGACGTCAAACATCTCATGAATCAAAATACAGATGCGTTGTCACCCGTGAGGATTAAGATGGAATGCCTCGTTTCCAGTAAAAAGGGTCTCCGGTTCTCTACACTCACCATACGAAACACAGGAGCATTAAGCTACTATTTGACGCTGGTATTCTGTGAGAGCGTGGTCCTTCCCTGGTCGTGACGACCCATTCGTGCTACAACTATACTATGTACTAATATAACTGCAGCATGGCTCTACCACGTAAAAAATATCTAAACAGAACATTTCATCCAAATCGTTATAGTTTTCGAAAAAACCAATTACAAAAGTTACTAACTTAGACTATAAAACAATTTGTCTATGTATATATTCTCAATTTTTTTTTGTTACTTGTTTTATTTTTTATTTTATCTTTGTTTAACGATTCCAATGATCCTTTTGCCATAGCTATCGTCGACCCAGCCCTGACATACAAACAACTTCGACCGCACTTGACTCGCGACGGAAGAAAACGCCCAAACTTTACGACCTGATAACTTCATGTTTATTATTGTTACGGCTTGTGTAATTGCAAGTTGACTTCCTCGCTAAAAATTTCCTAGCACTCGATTGTACTTTATTAAGTTGTAATGAGGACTAAAAGCAATATATTTCGTCATTACTGAACAATTTAAAGTCAATTCGAAAATCTACAGCCATACTAAACTTATAATCGTCGATAAGGGGTTACCATTGATTAACTGTATACCTGTCTCTTTCTAATGTCATTTAGTGAAAAGAGAGAGAGAGAGAGAGCAACTTCAAACACTTGTTAAGTTAATAATAATAATAATAATAATGGGTGCGTTTGGCAGAAAAAAGCGCTAGCAAGCGCTTACAAGCGCTGTAACAGTTTTCGGCCAGGACACGATTACTATAATCTGATTTTTCATTCCGTAGAATTCTGACATTTCGTAAGTGTTGCTACTAAAAAAGTTCTCCACCGAAAAAGAGACAAATTTGAACCATTTGAGGGCAATAAATAATAAAATGCTACGTATTTTTTATGTTTCACCTACAAAAAGGTAAATCTAAATATTTACTTATACAAGTCACCTAATACAAAAATAACAAATATTTCAATATCACGAACAATATATCTAATTAACTTTAATTACTTAATATTTTATTCTTTAGCTGGCATCACTGTCTACTAATTCCAGGTTTAAAAAACCTTTTAAAAAAATGTTAGCTGTCACGTCGCGTCTGTCACATTGATTGATTTTCATTCGACTTCTTTGAATGCTCGAATGCGCATGTGTTCTCGGTGTTTGCTGCTATTTGTTGTTATTATCTTGTTATATTTGTTAAGTTTCTGTTATTCTGTTAAGTTTTTTCTTGTTGACCTTTCGTTTTGTGATCGTTTGTTGATTTTTATAAACGTTATGGAGCCACAACCTGGCCCTTCCCGGGAAGCAGCCCCATCTGACAGAGCACAAGGCTTAGACTTTCTTTCTCCCAGAAAGAAGCGTCCTCGTGGTGCTTTTACGCCCAACGAAAAGACCATAATTCTAAATATTTACAAATATAATATAGAAAATTGGCCGCAAACAACTGATTGGAGTGCAACGGAATGTGCTAAAAAGACTTCTGAGATGACTGGCGTGGGTCTGTCAAGTGTCTATAAAATTACCAAAGAATATAAAGACACAAAAGAATTTCAAAAGCCGAAAAAGAGTGGACCTCAACTATCTTTCATACAAAAATTTGACGAATTCACTTTCGCCGCAACTCGACGAAAGGTTCACGCGTTTTTCTACAGGAACGAGATTCCGACTATTGAAAAGGTAAAGTTATTGCTAATTCTTTAACACCTCGTTGCTGACATCCCCCATTGTTTTAAAACTATACTTTAACCTGTGTTGCCTGTCTACATTTTAACTGTAATGTAAATGCTTATTTCAGATTCACCAAGAGATAACTGGTGATCCAGACATGCCTGTTATGTCGAAATCAACATTAAGAAAAGTATTGAAGCATTTAAATTTTAAATACACAAGTCGCAAACGTCGAAGTGCGCTAACAGATCGCAAGGAGATAGTACTATGGCGTCAAAAATACTTGCACCAAATTAAACAATATAGAAGAGAAGGCAGGCTTATATATTACCAGGATGAAACGTGGGTAAACGAAGGCAAGTATTGAATTATGTGGTAATTAACTTTTTTATAACCTATCTTTTCTTCAAAGTATTAGTCGGAAATCGAATTCTGTACTTATGTAATACTTAAATTAACTTTGTTAATAAATTTTTGTTACCAAAATGAATAAATAAATAAAGAAATCCATGTTTACAGGTAATATTTTTCAATTTATATGCATATATAACTGTCCTCATGTATAAGTGAAATATTAAATATATTTTTATTTTCAGGACATACCGTCAATAAAGTGTGGTGTGATACCAACATTCAATCTTCACGACAAGCTTTCCTCGATGGCTTGACAACAGGGCTTAAGGCACCAACAGGCAAAGGGGGGGCGACTTATAGTTAGCCATATAGGGAGCGAAGAAGGATTTTTGGAAGATGGTTTATTAGTTTTTGAGGCAAAAAAAGGCTTGGCAGATTACCACAAGGAGATGACTGGGGAAGTATTTGAGGAGTGGTTCACAAAAATACTTCCAAAATTAAAACCAAACTCGGTAGTAGTGTTGGATAATGCTCCCTATCATTCGAGGAAGGTCGAAAAAGTACCAACGAGTGCATGGAGAAAAGGCGATATCCAAGCGTGGTTGACTTCAAAAAATTTAAATTTTGAAGAAAAAATGCTAAAAGTTAATTTATTGGAAATTGTGGGTCAGGAGAAATACAAATATCAACAGTGTATTGTAGACGAGATGGCCACAGCACAAGGCATTACTGTGCTTAGACTGCCCCCATATCATTGTGAGCTCAACCCTATTGAATTGGTGTGGGCTCAAGTGAAGGGGCATGTCGCAAGACACAACAGAAGTTTTAAAATGGCGGAAGTTAAAAAACTATTACTGGAAAGTATAAGTAGTATTACTCCTGATAAATGGCAAGAATGTATCAGCCATACAATCAAAGAAGAAGATAAGATGTGCACTCTCGACGATTTCATTGACACAGTCGCAGACTCTTTAATAATTCATGTCAGCGATGATGACGATGATGAAGATAGTGATATAAGTATTAATGATGACTAAAGATTTTAATAAAAATATGTTATTTTTACTTGTGCATTTTTTACTGTTTGTAATGAAAAGGGACGTAATTATCACTCGCCGTAAAACCATGTAGAGTACCGCACTTAATAAAATGGATACATTTACTAACAAATAAAATGTATGTATAGACTCAGATGTTCAGACACGTATTGAAATTGAAAAATGTGCCCGGCCAAAAAAGGTTTGTAATCTCTGACATGTCAAAAAATGATAGCTGTCAGAATTCTACGGAATGAAAAATCAGAGTTTACTTCAGTAGCGCTGACACAATCCGCCATTTTGCTTATTTAATTTGTTTGTTTTGAAGTAGAGTTTATAAGTTGTTTTGAGCAATATTAGTTTTAAGTAATATAATGACATGAATAAACATATTATACATGTTATTAAAATTCATAATTGGCAAGTTTTTAACTAGAATATTTTACAAACATACATTTAAATTAGGTTAAGTTCCCCGGTTAAAACTAACTTCGTGTCCTAGAGGAAAATAGCTACTTACGATTTGACAGCGCTTACCGCTCCCGATCGCCATTTTTCTTACAAGCTCTTGCTAGCGCTTTTTTCTGCCAAACGCACCCAATAACTGACGTCGATTTTATAAGTAAAGTCGATCATTCTTTGTCTTTATGTCGTATCACATCGTGCGCTTTGCTTCAGTTGGTTGACACGTATCGTTAGTTTATGAACATCGGATTTTGTTAATTATTAGGTAGTCTTTTAGTTTGTTCTATGTATGTTTGTTTGTTTTATACGTTGTAAAGTCACGCTACAGCTATATTATAGTTGTAGCACGAATGGGTCGACTCGACTGGGGAAGGACCACGCTCTCACACAATACCAGCGTAAAATAACAGCTAAATGCTGCTGTGTTTCGTATGGTGAGCGTAGAGATCTGGAGACCCTTTTTTACTGGAAACGAGGCTCTTAGTCCTCAGGGATGACAACGCATCTGCGTGTTGATTCTTAATCGAGGATAAATGTAGATGTCTATGGGCCACAGCATCCATCAGGTAGTGTGTTCGTTTGTCACCCTTATTCTATAAAAAAAATGTAAGAAAGACCATATTCACTATCAATCCAGACAACTTGATATTTAAATTAAGTAATAACATATTATTTAATAATAAATTAAACATATCGGCTCAACGTTCCATATTGTACAGAATGTAGGCAAAGTATAAATTCAATCAATAACAAATAATATCGTATTATGCAGATTGCCTATAAACTGTACAAAATTAATGCGTAAAAAGTTGCATAGGTACAAATATTTGTAATGTAATAAGCCTGTTGTTTTCTTCCGTTGCAATAAAGTAACATTAAAAGAAATTCGAATCATTTTTTCGAATCAGTTTTCCTACGGTGTGAACCTTTGTTCTTTCTAAAGTTAGTAATACATCTTGGGTGTCAGGTTCGAATTTCAAGTAAAGCTAATATTTTGCACGTCATAAATATTGTTGAATTTAATTTGTACTTATATTGATTATCCCCGCAATTGTGTCAAAGTGTAAAGGTGAAAGTGGTCCTATTTTTTTTATTTGTTTATATATTGTCCAATCCAAGCAGATGAATGTTTTGAAAACAGTTCGGTTTTACCAAAACCCAAATCCCTCTTATCGATCCGTATTTTTATTGACTGTATCGGATTTTTAACTACGGTTTAAAAAGTCTTTATAAATAAAGAAGTCCCTTAGCCGCAGCGCCGTTGGCTTTATGAAATTGTAAATTTGTTGTCAAATTTCACATGTGCATTACATTTTAGTTACATATTACATTGTAGCGTATTTCCGCGGGGATTCTTTCGTGAAACGGATTCTAGTTTTACCTTCGGCTAATTAAAACTAGTTTGAATAAGACTCAATTCTGAAGTTTTTGTAATAAGACTCAATTCGCCGTGTTATCTTTACCTATATGTAAAAACAACAATGTTTGGGAATTAGAAGACATTCAAAGCACTGTAATATTTTATTCTCTGCAGTTACATAGTATGAATGATATCAGTTATAGTACTTTTAAATGTTAAATAATAGCAAAATTTCTCAAAAAAAAACGCTATAACCGTTAAATCGCGTGCTAAAGTTAATTATATTTTAATTTAATTATACGGGTAATTACCGTCATTAATATTGATTCGTAGTTTAATTAAAAATGAAAAAATTTCGTTACTTTATTGTCTAAATAGCATTATGATAGATGTAAGGTTGACAAACGAGCACGCATTCCATATCATGCTAATTGAATGCTGTTGCCTGAAGACTCCTTCTGCAACATCTATTATGAATCAAAATGTGGATACATTGTTACCCGTGATCCCTGAGGGATAAAAACGGTAACAAGATAAAGTGATACAAAAGATCATCCTATTCTTGTCGACCGCTAACCTCAGGCGCAAAGTAACCAGACTCCTATTGTTCTATACAATATATTAGGGAGAGTGTGCGCAGGAATATGATTTAATTCATCCCTTTCCTTTCCACAATCTGACAACCAAGCTGTCTACAAGTCTGTACCTTTTGTTTTTCGATATCGCACGCATTATACACATAAGAGCCGTGGTAGCTCAGATGGTTAACACTCGCTGTAAATATTAACAGAACGCGAGTAACCCGGGTTCGATCCCCGCCGGCACCAATGAAATTGTTAATTGCAATTTTAAGTGCTGATTTACCACGTGCTCGGCGGTGAAGGAAAACATCGTGAGGAAAGCTGCATGTCTGAGGAATAAAAAAAATATTTCGAAGACATGTGAAGTTCGCCAACACGCATTGGGGCACTTCCTTGCCCTAAAAACCCTCTCAGAAATGAGGGGAGGCCTGTGCCCAGCAGTGGGACGTATATAGGCTGTAACTTTACTTTTACTTTTTACGCATTATATAGTATGAGAGTGAAATAATTTGCCGACTTTCCAGTCTGCCTTTCTATCTAATTACAATCTAAGTGTCTTCAAGGCAAAAGTGAATAATCTTTTGTTACGCTAATACACTGCCTAGTATCTCAGGTTTCATCACAGCTTACCACCATTTCTAGTCAAGAACCGACAATCGATGGGGAAAAAAGGTTCTCGAATGGCAGCCTGGTACTGGTAGGCGTGGTGTAGGTCGGTCCCCCACTAGATGGAGTGACGACCTGGCAAGACATGCAGGAATGCAGAAGTCGATGGATGCAAGTGGCTCAGGATCGTGCTTTGTGGCATTCCTTGGGGGAGGTCTATGTTCAGCAGTGGACTTGTGAAGGGCTGTAGTGATGATGATGATGACTAGTTTTAATAAGTAAAAAATGATTATATTTAAGAAAACAAATTATAAAAACCTACTCTACAGTAAATCAGAATGTATTATCGGTTTTTTTTCTTTATTTATGAACAATTTTCGTAAGTTAATTAAGTTTTTTTAATTAATATTTTTAATATGTGCAAATATTGTTGCAGGCGCGCTTCGATGATGTCGCCGAGGCAACTCATGCGCAACTCGAACATGACACAGAAGTGGCAGAGGCGTGAGATATCCAATTTCGAGTATCTCATGTTTCTTAACACTATTTCAGGTAAGTTTTTCCTTTTTAAGTAAGTTATTCGACATAATATTCTTATACACGTACAAAAGTAAACTCTCCGCACAGCCAGAGTCGCAAATGTATTTATCGAGTATATAATTGTGTAATTTGTAAGATCCCTAGGGCTCTTTTACTAAATCTTACTAGATATACACGGCAATCGTTGTCGTGTATGTGTATACCCATTATCACGGCGATCAATTAAACGGTATGGAAGTTGATATTCTGCAGCGCCATCTAGTGGTGAATTACAATAACGTGGATAGCATAAAAACCTCCATGAAATAACACATATTTATTACCAACTTTCATAGCGATTGGCCCGGCGGTGTTGGTATTATTCTCAATCAGATCTACCAACATTCATGTTTTATATACGAGTATACTAGTGATCCGCCTCGTCTTCGCACGGTTGATTTCTGGATCTCGACGACGACGCCACCAACCGGGTCCAACTCTAGCTAAGAACTATGTCCAGGTGAGCACATTAAGTACCCCGTAAAAATTTCATCAAATTATTCCGTCGATCATTTTAGGAGCAGAATAATTACGAAGACACCGGAATTTTATATATAATAATAATAATAATAATATTCCACAAATATCACACAACGCCATCTAGTCCCAAGCTAAGCAGAGCTTGTGTTATGGGTACTAGACAACTGATAAACATACTTATATATTTCTAAATACATAAATATTATAGATGAATTACACCCAAACACAGAACAAATGATCGTGCTCATCACACAAACATTTGTCCTGGGTGGGAATCGAACCCACGACCTCCGGCATAGCAGTCAGGGTCACTAACCACTAGACCAACAGGCCAGTCATATGAAGATAGATTTATATTTTATTAGGTGTGTGTGTGTGTGTGCGTGTATTAACCTTGTGTAACACTACCTATCTAATATATAACATAAATAACACAATATACCGTGTAGTGCCTGTGTGAGAATATCCACTAGCCCATATCATACCATGGGTGTCATAAGATACCACAAAGCAAAATGAACCAGGAAATGGGCAACACCATCTTTTGATAACAGCAGTATAAAAATAACCAACGAGGCAGTAGTGTGTAGTAGTGCGACTACTGGTCATGAGGTCCTGGGTTCGAATCCCGGGTCGGGCCAAAAAATCAATTATTGAGTTTTTCTGTTAAGAAATTCTCAGTAACTGCCCGGAGTCATGAAGTTGGCGGTGTCTCACCCACGTGCCTCGAAAAGCACGTAAAGCCGTTGGTCCTGCGCCTGATCTCTCTCCGGTCGTGTCGGTTCACCGTCCCATCGAGTTATGAGAGTGAGGGAATAGAGAGTGCACTTGTACTTGCGCATACACTTGGGCACTATAATCCTGTCCTGTCTGATGGCTAGCCTCCGTTGAGGCAGGCTGCCGTGGCCGAAATTCGGTCTGAAGGACATTATTATTATTATATATCTTTTTTTCTTTCTCAAGATTTTGTAAAATCTTGGTTTTTAAGAGACGTTCACGGGCCTAAGCCAAGTGCGCATCCATTTGGGAATCAAAATCCGAGGTGTCTTCTTGCAAAAATTTTCGGAATATACGGCACGTGTTGAGGATGGCTGCTTTTTGCATGGTAATATAACTATTTTCAGGAAGATCTAATCGTTTAAGGGAGAGAGACAAACATTTCGGGATCACACCAGTACTGGAAAGAACCAGCGGTACAATATATACTTTGTTCATTTTCCAGATTCTAGTTACTTCTTCTTTTAATTCTGTGTATTTATGATTTTTTTCAGTAATGGTTTTTTGTATATTATGGGTATTTGGGATCGCTATATCAATTAGGTATACTGTTTTATTTAATTTATCAATTAAAGTTATATCCGGTCTATTGTAATGAATTGTTTTATCGGTAAGAATAGCTCTATCAAAGTACATTCTGTGACTGTCGCTCTCCAGAACAGGTTCGGGGGTATACTGATAGTACGGCAGTAGTTTTTGGTTAGGGATTAAATTGTGTTTATTTGCAAGTTTTTGATGAACGTAATTAGCAACCTGGTTATGACGGTGGGTGTAATCAGTTTGTACTAGGCTGGGACAAGCACCGGTAATATGTTGTATAGTTTCGGGTTGGCGGTGGCATTTTCTACAGCTATCGTTCTGCATGTTTGGGTCTTTTAATATGTATTTTTTATAGTTTCTTGTATTGATTACTTGATCCTGAATGGCAATAAGAAAACCTTCGGTTTTGGGGAAAAGAGAACCTATTTTTAACCATTTATTTGAAGCCAGCAAGTCTATGTGAGGTTGTTCTAAATCGTGTGCATGTCTACCATGTAATTCTTTACTACGCCACTTTGATAGCTTTCCTTTTTCATGATCAATTACTGTAGTAAATCTATTACCTTGATTACTTAGATTTAGAGGGGTATAATTGTTATCGGATTCAATAACTGCTTGATGTAACGGACTATTAGCTGATTTTTCATAAAAGAAAGATTGCAGGTTTTTGACTTGCCCTGCCCATAACCTTTTGAGATCGATCAGACTCCTGCCTCCTATAGCTCTCTTTATCGTAAGTCGTTCAATTGCCGATTTAGGATGCAAATATTTGTGTTTAGTTATGATAGTCCTAGTTTTGATTTCAAGATTTCGTATATCTGTAGTTGACCATTTAATTACACCGAAAGAATAGGTAAGTATTGGGATGGCAAAAGTGTTAATAGCTTTGAATAAATTTCTAGAATCAAGTTGCTTTTTACAAACTAGATTCAACCTATGCAAATATTCATTACTAAGGTCCTTTTTAATAGCAGTATGGTCTATACATCTTCCTTCACGCAAGCCTAGATATTTATATGTATCATTTTCGTCCATCAATGTAAACATATCGTATTGACTTTCTGTACTACTATTGACTCTACCTTTATGAAGTTTAAGCGTTTTACATTTATTTAAACCAAAGGTCATGTTTATATCTTTACTAAACTCAGCTGTAATTTTTATGAGGGCGTTCATTTCTTTTTCTGATTTGGCAAAAAGTTTTATATCGTCCATATACATTAAATGATTAACATAGGTGCCTTTAGTTAATTTATATCCATGATTGTTATTCTTGAGTAAAGAAGATAAAGGGTTAAGAACCAGACAAAACCACAGTGGACTCAATGAATCTCCCTGGAAAATGCCATTTGCGATGGGTATATCGTCTGTGACTGTGGTCTTACTGCCGTCATTAAGGTGTAATTTAGTTTTCCAAGTACCCATAACTCTCTCCAGGAAAGAAATAATGTCCGGGTTGATTTTATAAATTTGCAAAACTCGTATCAGTCAAGAGTGAGGTACACTGTCGAATGCTTTCTTATAATCAATATATGTTAGATTAAGATTACGGTTGTGGGAGGTAGCGTGTTTAATTACTATCGAGTCGATAATGAGTTGTTCTTTGCATCCTCTGTGATTCTGTCTGCATCCTTTTTGTTCCTCCGCTAATACTTTATTATGTGTTAAATGCGTATTTATTTTTAGTGTTATACAAGAGGTTATTAGTTTGTATATAGTTGGGAGACACGTAATCGGTCGGTACTGTGAGGGATCTGCTGTTTTATCACTTTTGGGAATCATGAAAGTAGTACCTACGGTTACAAATGATGGGATCTCTGATGCGCCTTTTAATATATCTGTAATAATTTTCGCTAAAATATCGTGGAGGGCCGAGAATTTTTTAAACCAAAAGTTGTGAACATTATCGGGTCCAGTAGCTTTCCAATTTTTCATTTTTTTGGTTACATGTTCAATCTCTAATTTAGTAACTTCTGTGAATTCCATCAATTCAATAGCTTCTGCTTTATTTTTTTCTTCATTGATCCAACTTGCCTGCTCATTATGTTCATTATTTTTCTTCCATATTTCAGTCCAGTAGTTTTTAAGTTCTTCTTCAGTTGGTACTTCCTTGGGTTCATTGGATACATTACTTATATTATGTTTGAGCATCCTATAAAATCCTTTTTCATTAGTCTAAAAAAAGCCTATTGTCTTTTTTTCTTTGTAGGGCTTTTTTGTATCTGGCTAGTCTTTGGGTTTTAAGTGCAAGTTTTTGTTTTAGAGTGTCTAAAAATTCAGCTGGTCTGATATTATTTTTATCATAAGTTGAATGAACTTTATATTTATCAAATATTAATTCAATTTTCTTAACTAATCGAGGATGTCTATTATTGTTAATAAATTGTGTTAATCTAGCCACATCAGCGCGCAGGATAGATATATCTATTTCTAATCTAATTTGCCAAGCCGGTTTATTGTTAAATGAATTTCGCTTTTTTTAAGGGGCCGTTTGAAATTTTATATCCTAATAGTTTTGAGATAACTAAAGCTGAACAATATATGAGGGTATGAATATGTAGTATCTCAGAATCAATACTATAGAATTTGGGTAATATATGACTATTAAAAATGTTAAATAAACTATATAGCTGCTTATTTTCTTTCAATCGCGGCAGTTTGGGTCTTATGTTGGGGTCCGTACCAGTGTACAATGCTAGATTAGTCTTCAGTTCGTTGGTTAACTTCTGTACTAAACCATCATCTGGGAGATTTATTTCAGCTGGGTGTGAAACACTTAAAATACTAGTTTGAGCCGTGCAGCTCATTGATAGAGTTTGTGTTGCAGAATCGGATGTTAAGGTAATTGATTGAGTTTCGAATAAGGAAGAGGGCGGAGATGACTGACGACAACTAAAAAGGTCGAGATTTGAATTACCCGCCGTCATATGATTGGTGTCTCTTGTATCTGAACGTGAGTCCGAAATATTATTCTCAGCTTTCTCGTTTTCAATTATTTTAGCTGCTTGTTGCTTTAAACTTTTGATTTGTTCATCAGATAACAATTTATTTCTTATTATTACTCGTCTCTGGTCTGCAATACGTTGAGATGTGACATTTATATGAGGATATTTTAATTGAAATTGATCAAATAATTTCTTAACGTACATAGTGCGATCGGTTTCTAATTTGGTAATGTAAAAGTAAGTGCGCATAATGAAAGTATTTATTTCTTCATCCCATTTCATGCGCACTCTAGGTTTGCCAGCTTTGGTAGTCACAGGCTGAGTGGCCCTTACCGCCCGTGAAACATCCGAGCCCGGAGAGACTGCTTTACTATCGCACTTGTATTCATCAGACGATGTTAGTGCTGATGATGCGCTGAACTCGCATTGTTCGGGAGACCCGGCAGAGGGCCGTCTAGGTAAACCCTCGCCACCGGTGGTTCGCATACTGAAACGCCCAGCACCGGCTCCAGGCATGCCCCGACGATTGCCCTCGGGAAGCGGTCCTTTACTAATACTTCTATTTCGCAACTTCATATTGACGGGTGTGCTAGAGCCCCGTTGGTCACTCACAAAGTACCTTCGTTGCGGGTGTCCGCCACTCACGTGAGCGTAGGTGTTAAGCTCGGACGTGGGGTTAGACTTGTAAGTGGCTTATTATTATTATTATGTGTGGGGTATCTATATAGCTCTCTCATCTGGTTGGGATGTATAAATATATAATTATAAACGAAAATGAAAGGATAAATATACATAAATATCAATAAAATAAAATAAATACAAAAATACATAAATAAATAAAAGCCCAACCAGATGGAAGCCCTCGGCAGGGGAGACCAAACGGCCAAGGGTTAGGAAGAAAGGGAAAGAAACCGGCGGACGATGCGGGCAGTATCAAGGAGCACCACCTTCTGCATTTGAGCCCAGAGCGGTCCGTCACGGAGTCCCAGTCGCCTCAGATGACCAGAGAGGCTAACTGGGATTAGCCCATTCGCAGAGACGACTACAGGAATAATTTCGGCCGGCAGACCACCCCACATGTCGGTCACCTCGTGAGCCAGGTCCAGATATTTTGATTGCTTATCTGTTTCGGCTCTCACGAGGTTCTCGTCATACGGGATGGTAATATCGACCAAAAATATCCTTGACTGTGCCCGGTCCATCAGCACAATATCAGGCTTATTCGCAAGAATAGTCCTGTCTGTGATGATGGCCCGGTCCCAGTAGAGTCTGGCGCGGTCATTTTCGAGCACGGCTTCCGGCAAGTACTTGTAATACGGCAATTTCCGGTCCACGAGACCGTATTTCAGAGCGAGCTCCTGGTGTAGAATTCTGGCTACTAGGTTGTGCCTGTGCAAGTACTCAGAGTTAGAAAGCGCCGAACAACCGGAGATGACATGCCTAAGTGACTCCCCGGGATGGCGACAAGCTCGGCAGACGTCGACGGTGCCATCCTTTAGGATGTATCTCCGATAGTTGTTGGTCTTAATAACCTGATCCTGTATTGCACAGACAAAACCCTCGGTTTCCCCCGAAGAGGTCACCGAAACGTAGCCAGTTGAGGGAGGCGACTGTATCTACGAAGGGCTCATGTAGAGCCTTGTAGTACCTCCCGTGGAGCTCCTTCTCCTTCCATACGGTCACCCGGTCGGAATTGCTAAGCACTGCTGGGTCCTGCCATTGCTCATTGGCTAAGGATAGAGGGGTAAGCCCTTTATCGCTAGAAATGACGTCATTATAGAATGGATCATCCGATCTCGCCAAGAAGTACTGACGGAGACTGCACACTTCGCGATTATGCATGGTGAGCGCGCTCAGAAAGCCACGCCCACCATAGTTTCGCGGCAAGTACAGCCTCATTACCGACGATCTCGGATGATGCATCCTATGGGACGTCATGGTAGTGCGGACTTTTCTATCCAGGGCGTTAAGCTCAGTCTGAGTCCACCTGAGTATGCCAAAGGTATACATGAGGACAGGCATGACCCAGCCGTTATATGCGTGTGTCTTATTCACACCGGACAACTCAGAGTTAGCAACCCTTCCCCTTTCAACATGGAGGACCGCACACTTATCCGTCCCCAGCTCCATTCCAATGGAACTGCTAAATTCACAAGTGATGTTTAGCAGTTCCATAAGATGGGAGCGACTGGAGGCGAATAACTTGAGGTCATCCATATAGAAAAGGTGGGTCACTTTTGTCCCTCCTTTCCGTAGCTGAAATCCCCTCCTGGAGCCCTCCAGTAAGGTACTGAGAGGGTTAAGAGATAGGCAGAACCAGATTGGACTCAGACAATCGCCCTGGAAGATACCCCTTCTTATCCTTATGTGGGTCTCCGCAGCCATCATCCGCTCGCCCAGATGACAAAGGATCGTACTCCACTGCCCCATACATTGCTCGAGGAAGTCTCTAACTGTACAGTCAATCTTGTACAGCTCGAGGACCCTCTTTAGCCATGTATGGGGCACCGAGTCGAACGCCTTTCTGTAGTCTATCCAGGCGGCAGAGAAGTTCCGACGGTTGCGTTTCACCACTTTGCCTATGACCGCGTCAATGAGGAGTGGTTCCTTAGTTCCACGACCACCGCCCCGACATCCATTTTGAGCGCGTGACATCAACTGGTTTAGCTACAGGTGACGAGTGATTCTCGCGCTCAAAATGGATGTCAGTGTCTTATATATGGTGGGTAGACACGTGATAGGGCGGTATTTGCTTGGGTCTGTGGTATCCTGATCTTTAGGAACCAAGTGAGTGATCCCAGTAGTGAAGAGGCTCGGGAGTGACTTCTGGAGTGATATTATTATTATTATTATAAAAATAAAAAGTGCGGTTGCCAACACATTTGCCAGACTCGACAACTATGGCAAGCAGCCTCTATGGGGTAATCTATTGTGAAGGTTTATATTTAGCAATTTGACCAACCAATTGAAGAGCACAGTACTACATAGATGGTTCGCACCTTTAAGACTGCTACACGTTACCGACCTAGATACGTCTGGCATGAATGAGATATTTACACTCCAATCTGTTTACAAAATTATAATCGTGAAATAGCAGCATAACGCTGCTGTATTTCAGCAATAGACCACATATTTTCAGTCAATTTACGGTCGCTATTACTTATAGTTCCGTTCCCAATAACATTGGTTCTTATGATATAATACTTATTTCGCTTCTGTTACATAAGCATCAAGTTACAAAATAGTTGCGATCGCGCAATTGCCAAAGTGTTTTGTTAGCGTCTATTTAATTTGCACATATTTTCCTTACAAATATTGTACGTGGTAGACCCACGCTGCAGCTAGCTATACTGTGGTTGTAGCACGAATGCATCGACAGGATAAGCACCACGCTCTCATAGTGTCAGTAAAAAATAGCAGCTTATCGCTGCTGTGTTTTATATGGTGAATGTCGAAACCGTAAAACCCTTTTCACTTCTAATGTCAATCTGATAGTTTTTTATCTTTTTTTAATGCTATTATTCCTCATTCATACATATTTTTATTCTTAATCGAAGATAGATTTAGATGTTTAAGGTCTACAGCAACCACTCACCATCAGGTGGACTGTGTGCTCGTTTGTCACCCTTATCATATATATAAAGATATATTATAAAAAATAATATGGCTTCAGAATGTAAGCCTCAAAATTATAAAAATGTATTGTACCTGTGCTGTTTCTCGTTTCTTCCTCAGCTAACCTCGCCAGACAAATTTAAAAGAAAAACACATTTTACAAATATAATTTAGATGCATTATTTCTGTTTATTTTCGTAAAAAGTTAACACTTCAAACTTTGGAAAAAAGAGCTATGTATTTAATTTTTTTAATTTACTGAATGCGATTTTTATTTAAAAAAAAAAGTAAATGCAAAGGTGCCTCGAACACCTGTTCCCACGGGTCCATGGGTGCCGTAAAATTTTCGCATGGTTTTTCTAAAAACTAGTTTTATTTAATTGTGTAAGAAATCATTAAGTAAATGAACAATTAACGTCACCAGCAAAACCACAGGTTCCATTAACTGTTCCAGGAATACCTGCTATCAGACGTTACCTACAAACGGTAGACTGATTTAAAATTGTGGGACATAGCCTACACAATTGGTGCCAATGTTAAGTTGTTGACCTTCTTTCTATTTTTCATATCTTAAACTATCACATTATCATGCTCCAGTTCTCCACAGACATATTTTACAAAAGAGGGAGAATCTGTGGCTCATACACTTGAGATACTGTGGTTTCCACGTGATAGAGCTATGCTGCAGCTAGGGCTCTGTATTCGAATATTCGTTTTATTCGAATATTCACCTCATATAATATTCGAATAATATCTAGAGTAATATTCGAATATTTCGAATTTTTCGAATACTACAAATAATATAAAGATAAATAGAATTTAATAACAAAAATATTTCGAAACATGGCCGGACTTTAAAAAAGAAAGATACGTTTAATCATCACTATGTGCAGCACCAGTAACTCTTCGCAACAGCTTTAAAATAATGTTCATGCGCAAAGGTTGTCTGTGAAATTCAAATTTTCTTACGTTTTTTGCAATTTGCAGGTCAGAGTTTGTATGTTGAAATATAATATAAAAATAATCGCGACCGTAACGAGTATGTATTTACTTAATTTTAATAATTATAATCATCATTCATCAATACAATCCTCTTAGTTCGTATAATTCCATTGTATGACTATTTACAGAAAAACTCATTCATAGGAGTTATATGAACTTAGGGATACAACCCTCTCCTCTCTCTGGTGATTTTAATGATAATAATTCTGTGAAGACATACTTGTTACGGTCACGAATCATGTTTACTTAAACATATAATCTCACACTGACCTGCAAATAGCAAAAAACGTAAGAAAAATTGAATTTCGCGGGCTACCCTGGCGCTTTCACCTTAATGAGGGCATATAATTTTTTGTTGGCGATTCCTTCTACAAGTGTAGAATCTGAAATAGTGTTTTCGTCACGTAGAATGAAATGCATCTACCTTCGTAGCGCCTTAAATGATGAGTGATGACACTCTAGACTGGCTTTCATTTCTTAGGTGATATTATCAAAGCAAGAAGTATTGATTAATAACTTTTTGATAAACTTTACTTTTCAAATTGTTAAATATTGCTCACCTTTTATTCAAAAGTATGTAGGTATATTGAAGTCAGATTTTTTTTGAAAAGACAAATTTTTTGGTTTGCTAATAGAAGTAGATTTTATAATAATTTTAAAATGTTAACTTTATATGTATGAATAATAATGTGGTTTGTGGTTTAAGAACTTTATTCTCATTAAGAATATAATGCAAGAATTTATTTAATGTATGTCATATAAAAAAAATGCAGAAGTTGATTAAATTCTTATCTTAAATTTAACATTTAAGAGAAGCATATTGCACGCCTCATAAGCGAAGCGTTGAGGTAGTGCTCTACTCTCACCTAATGGAAATCCAGTAACTTTCTGAGCTAAAAATGTCTTTAGTTTTTTGACTATTGCACTTTTAGAATGATAAAAATACATATATATATATATCGAGAAAAATCACTCGTTTTCATGTTTCTATTATTTTTAGAAGTAATTTTCTGTATTTATTCTAAAAAAACTGCTTGAAAAAAAATTCCGACGATGTCTGGATGTATTTGCGGATGGGGCACGAATACGGTCGTTAGAATTAATGTTTCAAAATAATGCTTTTTTATTAGGTTTAGAATCTCAACGCACAGGTTCCTTTTGAAAATCACTGTAATTTGGTCTCGTTTAATTGTTATTAATGAAAATGTAAAAAAAACAACTGGTACTTTTCTACAAAAAATATTCTCACGAGATCCATGAGATACTTTCGTCTCAAATATAGAAAAAGAGATATTTTTCTTTTTGTATAATCAAATGAGATTATTATTTGTTATTTATTATTATTATTTTTTTTGTTACTAAATTCTATCTAGTAAGTCTGATAGTTAGTGATTTATGTCAATAAGTATTTAAAAAAATGTTGTTCGTGAATCTCACTTAAGTGTCAGTGTGCTATAAAACATCCACGAATTATGTGCCATATATAAGTTAAAAACACACTGTTAATATAAGTTAAAAGACACACCTTAAGTACAAAGTATTCGAAAAATGCGTAATATTCAATTAATTCGAATAGTATGTCGGGAACTATTCGAAATATTCGAGTAGTAAAATTGAACGAATACTGCAAGCCCTAGCTGCAGCTATATTACTGATATAGTTGCAGCACGAATGGGTCGGCTCGACCGGGGAAGGACCACACTCTCACTGAATACCAGCCGTGTGTTTCTTGGTCCTCACGGGTGACAACGATTGATTTTGATTTGTTACCAGGAACTACTTACCGTCAACTGATGCTGTTTTTACTTTCCACTACGTTTTGGTCATTTCAAATCTGTGAAGGCATCTGTTTTCTAAGCCTCGTTCTCACGGTAAGTCAATTTTCTGTCTGTGTTTTTTTTTTGAGGTGACTAACAAGCACACAGTAAGTAGTTGCTGTGGCCCATAAACATCTACATCTACCCTGGATAACAAATCAAAATGCAGATGCGTTGTCACCCATGAGGACCAAGATGGAATGCCTCGTTTCCAGTAAAATAGGTCTCCGGTTCTCTACACTCACCATACGAAACACAGCTCAGTATTAAGCTGCTATTTTACACTGGTATTCTGTGAGTGCGTGGTCCTTCCCCGGTCGAGCCGACCCATTCGTGCTACAACTATACTACTAATATAACTGCAGCATGGCTCTACCACGTATCTAAATTACGTACCCTAATAGCGTTTCGACTCTCTAAACCCTTCTTCCCTTCACCGAAATACAGCAGTGCAAGCACTGATGTTTGTTGGCAGAAATACTTAAGGGGTGGTACACAGGTGAACTCCTTGGCAGAAAATAGTCGTACTTATTAATTCTAACCCCCTTTTTCATAAACATTCTTAAACACTTGATTAGTTAAATAGTGTATTGTCACTTTCTAGCAACAAGTGTCTCGCAAATGTCAGAATGAGTCAAAACACTAACTAATTGTAATCTTTGTATTGTAATCTAATTGTAATCTTTGTATGCGTGGTAGAGCCACGCTGTAGCTATATTATGGCTGTAGCAGCAATGAGTCGACTCTACCGGAGAAGGGCCACGGAATATCAGCGTAAAATATGTCTCGCAGAATATCAGCGTAAAATAGCAGCTTCTTAATACTGCTGTGCTTCGTATGGTGAGTGTAGAGATCCGAAGACCCTCTTTTATTGGAAATGAGGCATTCCATCTTAGTCCTCAGGGGTGACAACGCATCTGCGTTTTGATTTTTAATCGAGGATAAATGTAGATGTCTATGGGTCACAGCATCCACTTACCATCAGGTGGACTGTGTGCTCGTTTGTCACTCTTATTCTATAAAAAAAATAAAGCGTTTAATTTTTTTTATGAATAAGGGGTTTAGTATCATCTTAATAGCAGCTCAAAGTAATAAAACATAAATTTTCCAATTTGCCTGTTAACCGTAGTAACTGTGAGAAATATCCCTTTTATGATAACCAATCTATGACGCCTTTGTGGACTTATCTTCCCCATAGTTTAATTTTGATCGTTTTAAAGGATTATGTTCAAGATTCTATGCGAACGCGGTCTTTCCCGGTCAAGCCAAACCATTCCTGCTGCAGCTATTACGCCTGACTCTATTACGTTTATAAACGTATATACACTATCTGATAACGTAGCACCGAGGGCGAAGCACCCGCTGACTAAGCGACTGCACGAGACCGCTAAATTGGGTGCACTGCGATCAACGCATTATCTAATCAGACGTCGACATCCGATTGATGTTGATAGTCAGATTTATTAGTCAAAATTATGAGATGTAGGTACCTGATAATTATAGTAATTATTAACAATTAAAGCGGTGTTGATGTGAATCAAACTCGATTTGCTGCTGTAGGTACTGTGAAATATTAAGGTGATAGCTTAGACTCTCAGCTAGCATTACTTAATTAATATATAATATATATTTCTAAATATTGTTTCGTTTGTTCAAAATTTTTCAATCAACAAGTTTAAAAGTTTTATTAAAGAAAACTTGTACAAAATTGGTATTTATAATGGCAAGGAACTTAAATGAATAAAAAAAGCCCATGGGAATGAAGTGATTGCCTGTTAAATTTCATATTAAAAATTTTAGCCTCGCGTATCATCTTTGGGAATGGGTGCTTTTTTGCGAGGATTTGTGGTTTATCAAATCTGATGTAATGGTGGGCGATCTTGAACATATTCACAGACTATAGACTTTCCGGATCGTCGGTGCTTCACGTCAGCTATGTGTTACGTAGCCAAAAGGCTAATGGCGCTAACACTTTAGATTGTAGGATTTCACATTCTAGGGTATAGGAATTCGTTTCTCCATAGGAGTACACCTGGGTAGGTACGAGTACAACACTTTCCTATTTGTACCGACAAATAGAAATGGTTGCACTGCTGTGGTCCCGTCTGAGGTAGAGCCTGTATAGTTGCAGTCTATGAGATATTCCATCTTAGTCCTCAAACGCCTCAACGTATTTATAGTCTTCTTTGTAAAAAGTTGGCTGCATGTGTCCATTGACAGTAGTCACTTTACTACCAAGTGTAAGACCGTTTGTCAATTCATATTTATGAAAAGAAAACTCCAAACATAGACGCGTTATTTTATAGAATATGGATGATGAACTAGCACACAAGCACACAGTCCACCTGATGGTAAGTGGATGCTGTAGCCCATAGACATCTACATTTAACCTCGATTAAGAATCAAAATGTAGATGCATTGTCACCTGAGGACTAAGTTAAAATGTCTCGTTTCCAGTAAAAAGGGTCTCCGGTTCTCTACACTAACCAAACAAACCACAGCAGCATTAAGCAGCTATTTTACGCTGGTGTTTTGTGAGAGCGTGGTCTTATCTCCGATGGAGCTGACACATTCGTGCTACAACCATGATATAGCTACAGCGTGACTACCACGAATGCATTAATGTCTAAGTGAGGTATGATGAGGTGACGGAGCCGCGACGCAACCACAGCGCACGGCCTCTGTAGTCTAATTGTGTAACGCTTTTGCAAATCGTTAGACGGTGGGAATCAGTTCGCAACTGTAGTATATCGTTTCGTAATAATAACATTTTGTAATCTTAAAAAGGATATTTATATAAAAACATACCACAACGATTTCTTATGATCACGCAAATATACACATTGAGTAAAACATTTATTTACGGATTTTATCGTGGCGCAATGGCTAAACATTGAGCTGCGGCGCTGACGACCGCGGGTTCGAATCTCGCTCGGAACAAGTTTTTTGTATGGCCTACAAATAATTGTTCCGGGTCTGGACGTTTATCCTTGTGAAATTTATGTTTGTAAACTGCCTCCACGATACAAGAGAAAATCCTAGTATCTGAGTAATATTTTTACTTGAAAATTTAAAAAAAATCCCAACGTTTCGTTGCTCAGCATTCTTTCTTTCGGACATTTTAAGTTACATTTAGCTTTCTCAGCGACGATGGGACCAAAAATGAATGATTAAAATTTGAGGATATCCGAGGTTAAGGAACCTTCATCACCTCATTCCGTGGTTTCTGTAACGCAGTCGGAATGTCGGGAATTTATAAAAATAATTAAATTAGACGCTATTAAATCCATGAAAATTGGTTTCATTCATAGAGAAACCAGCTTAAAATCGATTTTTTTCAATGTAAACGAATTTACTGTATATGTACTTAATTTACATGCCGCTGCAGTACGTCACTTCACATAACTTCAAATCGAGAAAATTATATTATTGTAAAATATCGATGACATGATGCACTGAATGCAAAATATAATATTTGAGTAAAATATATAAGATTTCCACTTCGAGTCTTCGTTGTAAGATATACTCGTTTCAGAGTATCGCAGATATTACCAATATTTAGATATTACAATATATCTATATATCTTAACAAACCTAAGCAAAGAAACTAATTTTAAAAAACATAAACTCCTTACTTTAAATTGTATTTATTAAATATTTGTATTATGCAAATTTGTACAAAAATACCCTAATTTCTACGTAAAAAAGGAAACTAAAAATGCGGCTTCTAGTTTTGGACATGAAAATAGATTATTGTTACCAACCTTTAAAATGAAGCTCTTCTCCTTCACCTTACGTGATGTTCATAAACGTCTATAATAAACTGCCAAACTCATTAAAAAACGAAACAAACGATAATACTTTTACAAGACAATTAACCGCGTTTTTAATCAATAAATGTTTTTTTACTTTATATAATTACCTGAATGACAAATGATAATGAATAATATGAATAATGATATAATGATAATGAAGAATGAAACATTTTTGCGTCTTCCTCTGTTCTAATTTATAGCAAATTAGAACAGAGGAAGACGCAAAAATGTTCATATTGTAAAAATTAATATTTATTAATTTGTACATTATGGAATGAAAAATAAATATTAAGTACTATTGAGTTATCAAATCCATCAAAATCGCTTATCACAGTGTAGTACTGGATACTGAATTTCTTACCGAATTAAAGAATCACGTAGATATTCAACCGATACATAGATATTGAAATACATAAATTCAATGACAGGTATTCAAATCCAATACCTAGATACGATTTGATATAAGGTAAGAGTGGTATTACCACGTCAAACGTCAACACGGGCTACCTACGATTCCACACCTGCAGAATAGTTCGATACCGATTCAATTAAACGAATAATCGATTAATAGCTTGTTAAATTTTGGCCACTCAATCGATTAATCTTAAATTGAAATAATCGATTACATCAATTATTTTATGTCAATTAATCGATACTTCACGATATTAGATGCAATTGATAACATTGACTGTATTATGATCAATAGCTATGTCATTTGGTAGAAAAAAAGGTTGACGTTTCATTCGGCAACAACACTCTGTGGTTTTGTCTATTTGTTTGTAGGTGATTTTAGTTTGGAAATTTTCGTTTTTTTCTCAACATTGGTGCCGTCTTAAAGACTATTTTCAGAGGCTGGCCTGATCGCTACTGATATGGGAAATAGGCTGAATTGTTCTCATCTTTCTATGTTAATTTCATTCCTTTTTTTTAAATCAATGTATAAAAATCAACAAAAGTGTTGATTCAAATTCAATAAATAAATTTAATATAATATACTTTTCTTTTAATTTTATTCGTTTTTTTTTTTGTTGAAAAATTTTGTTGTTTAAATTTACCAAGAATACAATATTTCACACATCGCAGTATCTATTTAATCTATTGTAAAGAAAAGCCTATAACTTTTCTTCAATTAATCAATTAATCGATATAATTGTTGCAATTAATCAATTAATTGATATCGCCACAATTGAGATAATCGATTATTTCGCCGTCGGTTAACATCCCTACTAGAGAATCACACTACAGAAGCTTCTAAAACTAATTAACTAACGGCCACTTGGCTTTGTGGACCACACACTTGTTATTCTTCAATAAACCATCAGTCTAATTTTAATTTAGAGAAATAGTTATTTTATTCTTCATTCACGACACTATTTCCTGCAAGCTGTGCAAACCAGCGGACTATACAATCTGCTAGTCAACAACTTTCGTAACGATTGGGTAATAATGTTTCACGTAACAATGCGATATTACAATTTTTTACATCCCATGCCCATTCCCGTTATAGCGTTATCAGAATCACTATTTAAACGTACCTATAGAAATTATTTCAGAAAACTCGACCATAAAAGTCAAATGAAATTCAATTTTTTTTTTTTTGTAATATTGAGTGACAAACGAGCACACAGTCCACCTGATGGTAAGTGGATGCTGTGGCCCATAGGCGTCTACATTTTTCCTCAATTAAGAATAAAAAAGCAAATGTGTTATCACCCCTGAGGATTAAGATGGAATGCCTCGATTCCAGTAAAAAACGTATCCAGTTCTCTACACTCACCATACGAAACACAGCAGCATGAAGCTACTATTTTACGCTGGTATTCTGTGAGAGCGTTGTTCTGCCCCGGTCGAGCCGACCCATTACTGCTAGAACTATATAGTCTCGTAACTACTCGTAACTAGACATATTATGTCTGCATGTATATAATATGTCTACTTTAGATTGAGTATATCTATATTACTCTTATATTTAGTTATTAAAGTGAAGTCATTAATATCTCACCACGCCGTACGTTGACTGGTAGAGAATGCTAACTGGTATAAAGTCCGCTCTTTGTAACTTTTATGGTTATTGCAGTGAAGTTTTAAAATAAATAAATAAATTCTACTTAAGTCTAGGACTAAAAAGTCTTGGTAAAGTACTTTTTTTCATTTGAGTTGAATAGTGCGTATTTGAAACCTCAATAAAATGTTTATTATAGTTGTATATTAAGTTTGGAACTGATTTCTCAAAAACTATAGTATGTGAGGGTAATATGGTTATACGTTTAATATGGTCACTTTTTGGGTCACTTTCTTATAACTCAAAATCTACAGCCTTGTTTGCACAGATGGCTTTGTGATACGATAGCTCTTCATCGGTCAATCTAATAAAAAAGGGTGAATAGAGCGATATTTTATAGACGCCATTTTGACAGTTGATATTTTAGTCGATTTTAGTATGGTGTAGTTAGTTTTTAAGTAGATTTTTTGATGTGTTTCTAATTATTGCCAAAGTTTGTTTGCAATTGTTTTCGTAATATATTAGTTATAGTGTGCGACTTTGTGTTTTTGTCTCTGTCCTTCTCCTAGAGAAGAACAGAAACAAAAACGTTTTTGGTTTTATATGGCGGCAAAGTTAAGGTGACCAAATTACCCTCACGTACTTTAATAGAAAAATAATAAATTGCGTCCGCGGGAATTTTTCTAAATATCACAAATTTATACCTACATGTTTACATACCGTTACAACATATTAAACCACTGCCGAATAAAGGCTTCCCCCATAGATTGCCACATAGGGGGGATATCAGCCATAGTTGCCGCGCTTGGCAAGTGAGTTGACAACCTCAGTTTTTTTTTATTCATTATTAGGGAGTCGCTGCCGCCCATCTCATTTGTTTCCCTCTATCGCCTCTTACGACACCCACGGGATGATATGGGATAGTGGATATTCGTACAACACGGTCGGTTATTTATACTTTAATCAACATTAATAATCTTTATCATCATATAGTAATTTAGTTATTGTATTATCCAATTACGTTATCAGATTGAGTTAAATCGATGGAAATGCTAATACGCGTTCACTATCGACACGATTACGATAAAGTAGCTGGTTTAATATACATACTAGCATTTTACTGCGGCTTTGCTCGCGTGGGGATCCCTTTATCAACATTATTAGTGTTCCATTTGAACCTCTCGTTGATCTAGTTGTCGTAACGGGATTGATGATCATTAGGTCAGCTTCATTCTTGGGTCGGGCCGTAATCAGGTATTGGGTTTTTCTGTCAAGAAATTCTCAATAACCCGGAGACAGAAAGTTGGCGGTGTTCGCCCCTTTGCCTCGAAAAGCAGGTCCGGTCGTGTCGGAGTACCGTCCCATTGGGCTATGAGAGTGAGGGAATAGTGAGTGCACCTGTGCTTGTCCTGCGCTGATTGTCTGTCAGTTAAGACTGGCCGCCGTAACAGATATTTAGCCTGGGGGATATTAGTGTTCCATGCTTCGATCAATTACAATACTATTATTGATCGAAGATTCCATGACAAAATCCATCACCACCTCCATATCTTTTTGTCAGTGTATGCCTGTCTATCCCTAACGTTCTTCTCAGAGACTTGATTACAACACGTGTATTATTTACAGTCTAAATTTAAGCTTTATTACATAACTCGACCGCAATGCCAACTATATTTGTATACTTTAATACGTGTTAGAACCACGCTGCATCTATATTATGGGTGTAACCCGAATGGGTCAGCCCGACCGGAGCAGAACCACGCTCTCACAGAATACCAGCGTATAAAATTAAAGTAACAGCCTATACATATCGTCCCACTGCTGGGCACAGACGTCCTGACACTTCTGAGAGGGTTTTAGGGCAAACAAGTGTCCACAAGCTGCCCCAATGCGTGTTGGCGAACTTCACATGTCTTTGAAATATTTTTTTACTTCTCAAACATGCGCATTTCCTCACGATGTATCCCTTCACCGCAGAGCACGTGGTAAATCAGCACTTAAAATTGCAATTAGCAATACAGCACAAATTCCATTGGTGCCGGCGGGGATCGAATCCGGGTTACTCGCGTATTGTTACAAACTTTCAGTCCACCTGATGGTAACTGTCATTGCAGATGATGGACCAGCCAACTTCAAACAAAGAAGGTTACTGATACATTTTCACCATGACTGAAAGTTCTTTCTATATCAGTGTATCAATCACTGGACTTCAACATAGGCCTGCCTCATTTATTGATTTTGATAGGTTTTTTTAAAGTTACCCTCACACTAGGATTTTCTCCTGTATCGTGGAGGCAGTTTAAATACATAAATTTCACAAGGACAAACATCAAGATCCGGAACAATTAATTGTAGGCCATACAAATATTTGTTCCGTGCGGGATTCGAAACCACGGCATTTAGCGCCACGGAGCCGTCAGATTGTAATAATAGCGATGATGATTCTCTGCAACTTTGATCCTTTCGTGGTCGAGCCGAACCATTCTGGCAGGATCTTTAATACTCAGGAAACATTATGAATAAAGCCAGGAAGGTTTGAAAGTTTTACAATATTTCGAGGATATAAGAAGTCCAGCAACACGCGTTTATACGTGGTAGAGCCACGCTGCAGCTATATTATGGTTGTAGCACGAATAGGTCGGCTTGACCTGGGAAGAACCACGCTCTTAAAGAAAACCAGCGTAAAATAGCAGCTTAATACTGCTGTGTTTCTTATGGTGAGTGTAGAGATCCGGAGACCCTTTTTTACTGGAAACGAGGCATTCCATCTTAGTCCTCAGAGGTGATAACGCATCTGCGTTATGTCTATGGGCCACATCCACACATTTTTAAATTTAAACTCTCTTGTATATATTTGTATATGTATGATAAATGTGGTATGCAAGATGATTTTGTGACCAGGATTTAGAAACGAATGCTTCGGTGGTTTGGTCATGTAGAAAGAATGAATGAGGAAAGAGTGACAAAGCAAATTTATATGGCAGATGTGAATGACAGAGTCGGGAAGGGACGCCCTAGAAAAAAGTTTATCGACCAAATTGGCTATATTTTGAAAATGGGCCACGTTAGAAGTACCCTTAACCGACGAGCATGCATGCGTAGATATATGGATGTAAAGGAGGCGAGAGGGGTATGCCAGGACCGTGCCAAATGGAAGTCCGTAGTCTCTGCCTACCCCTCTGGGTGACAGGCGTGAGTGTTTATGTATTATGTAAACTCTCTTCTTTAACTTTTACTTGGTGGTGAGACTTATGTCAGTCTAGTAGTTGGTCTAAGTAGGTTACCCTGTGTCCTATATCTGTCTCTAAATATATTTGCTGTTGATGATGACAATAATTGCTGTCGTTAATCTCGGAAATGTCTCGACCGATTTTATTTATTGAATAAAACTTTTCATACGAATTTTATCGCGTATAATTAACTAATTTATGATTACCGACGTTTCGGGTGATTTACAGCACCCATGGTCAAGGGGGGCTGAGATGTTTGACGTCCCAATGTAATAGTTAGCCCGGCTACCTTCAATTTGAACGTCAGGAGTTAAAAATAAGTTAATTAGCGCAAATGAAATCCGTATAAATTAAAAAGTTTTATTCAACGTGTAGCGTTCGCGTAAATATATATTAAGAAATCATTACGGTTTTGTTAATTTTTTGTGTATATTTGGTGGGTTTAAAAACTCAATTGGGTTCGGTAGGTGGCGCTGTTGTCGAGGTCCAGAAATCACCCGAGCGAAGCCGGGGCGCATCGCTAGTAATTAATAAATATTTACAAACCAACATTACAAAATGCGATTGTACTAATATAGGTAATACTCGTATATGTATGCATAAATTCACTTTCCGACATCAATAAAAATAATCAAGTCAAGTCTTCAAAATGCAGACATCGACATATTTTATAATTTTAAAATTATAGGAAATATTAATATTAATACCGGATTTTTTTTAGTCGACAGAAATGTGAAACAATTATTGTACTTACAGTCCTCAAGGGTCACAACGTATCAGCATTTTGATTCTTAATTGAAAATAAATGTAGATGTCTATGGGTCACAGGATCCACTTACCATCAGGTGGACTGTGTGCTCGATTGTCATCCTATACAATAAAAAAATTACCACTCCATTCATAAATATTTTATTTGAATGATTGTGATTTTTAATTTGTTTATGGTTGTATAATATCCTATGTATAAATTTTATGTAAGGATTGAATATCGGTATATTTAGAGACATGGTAGCTCAGGGTATAATCGCTCGCCCTAATTTCACAGTACACGAGCAACACGGGTTCGATTCCCGTCGGCACAAATGAAATAGTTAATTGAAATTTTAAATGCTGATTTACGACGTACGCTTTAAGGAAACATCGTTAAGGAAACCTGAATATCTGAGGAATAAAAATATTTCATGGACATGTAAAATCCGTCAAAACTCACTAACTATTGAGAAAGGGAGGCCAGTGCCACTGTGCGACGAATATAGAATATTAGTTTATTTTTCTACGTTTATTAATATATTTAAATATCCAGTAATAACTAAATATAGTATCAATAATTATATGATAAAATAATTTCAGACTGCATCTCCTACCTTTTCAACATCTCCATAATACGAAGTCTCGGCATATCACTACACAATAATAACTTTCCTTTCAAGGGAATTTCAATCTATCTTTAATTTGCGCGCGAAACGGAACGTTCACTAACTTTTTTTTATGTCAACGACACCATTCTAATGCGGCTCGTATATTTACGGTGTCTCTTTCAAATAATACTTTTACTTTGCACTATTATTTGAAACGTAATTCGCACTGTTGACGGCGTCTGCGAAAGTTGGCAACTGCTTGACAAAATGTCGCGGGTCTGCCAGATGGGAAAAGTGTTGTCACGTGACTACAACAATAGGTCTTCTGTACGCACCGGACGATGAAGTGACCCCTCGCGCTGCATTTGTAAATAAGACTGTCCTTATCGATAGGGTCAAAGAGGATAGGCCTATTGTTGCACATCGCGTCTAGTTTATTGTTGAGATATATGTTTACAAATTTATTTCTTACATGCGAAACTTTTTAGTGATAATTGGTTCATTAAAGTTCATAATTTAAGCCTTTTATTGTAAACCGTTTCATAAGTTACAACCCGTAACTTTACTCATTTCACTTACGAATGTTAACATAACGATCAAAAAATTAAACCAAGAGGGAAATAATTAAAATTATCAACCCACTTGAAAAGGATTTTTCGCGCACATCTAGTTGTCATCCTTCATCATAATACACTTTGAGATCTATGTACTTATATGTATCTATATCAGTGACGAAAAAAATCGGTTCCTCTACAAATACATTACTATACGGTACATTACTAAATAAATCAAAAAGTATTATTAATTGTCGGATCCCAATTTTTCGGAATCTGTTAAACAAGAAAATGTACAATATACGATATTGTACCTATCTTCGATATTATACGATATAACGCGGAGTAACACAAAAGAAGATACATATATATTATAATATTAACCAGCGTGAATTAACAACGTAATGCTGCTGTGTTTTGTATGGTGAGTGAACTAGATAGAAGATACATAAAGGTTTAACCAGCGTGAATTAACAACGTAATGCTGCTGTGTTTTGTATGGTGAGTGAACTAGAGACCTTTTTTCTGAAAAACTTTTTCTGAGTGAACTACAGACAGCTGATGTGAAGCATCAACGTTCCAGGAAGTCTGCAGTTTGTGATCATATCATAGACGGCCCCAACCATTGCATCAGATTTGATAGACCACAAATTCTCGCGAAAGAACACCGATTCCAAGGATGATACGTGAGGCTATTGAAATTAAAAAATATCCTAATTTCAATAGAAAAGGAGGCTGGGTACTACCACCTGCTTGGGACCCAATAATCAATAAAATTAAAACTAAACCCAAGCATACCACTGCAAGACTTCAAGACACAGTCAGTTCATTTTGCATAGATCGGACCATAAACAATAATTAAAAAAGCTGAAGGTACTCCGGGTTTAACAACGACATCGGGACCTCAGTCATCTCAGTCCCCCCGTGGCCATGGGTGCTGGAAAGCGCCCGAAACGTCGGGAATTAAAAATAATTAAAATTAAACGCGATAAAATCCGTAAAAGTAGTTTCAATCAAAGTGTATTAGTCCTCAGAGGCCATTACGTGGTAAAGCCACGCTGCAGTTATATTATGGTTGTAACGCGATTGAGTCGGCTAGACCGGGGAAGGATCACGCTCTCACAATATACTAGCGTAAAACAGCAGCTTAATACTGCTGTGTTTCGTATGGTGTGTGTAGAGATCCTGAGACCTTTTTTTTACTGGAAACGAGGCATTCTATCATAGTCAGGGATGACAACACATCTGCGTTTTGATTCTTAATCGAGGATAAATGTAGATGTCTATGTCTACCCTTACTTCTATGAAAAGAAATTAGCAACACGCACAATATGACAGCGTAAATTAGCCCCCATAAAATTTCACTCCGCGTTTTCAATACATAGGCTAAATAGTGTTTCGAGTTAGAAAATAAACGACTGTCGTAATTCCGCAATACACCGGTTAACGCTCCATTGACGCCACACGCAATAATTTACAAATTGGCAATTTTAGACCATTTTCCCCATGGTCGGTTACACAATTAAATTCGAAATAATTTGATAGGTCCTTCAGAACGTATTTGGACCTTATTCGCTTAGCTCTCTCTGGCATTGACCGACCAAGTGCTGGCGGGTTGGCCTTGTTTACAACGGTAATATTAATGAGGCAATCATCTTCTAGACAAAGAGAATCTAGGCTAAGTGGTAGAGCTACGATAAAACTATATTATGACTGCAGCATGAACTGGTCTATCCGACCACTAACACCGGTTACCAATGTAAAATAGCAGCACCATGATCAGCTTTTATCGGTAAAGAATCATTGCATCTTAGTCTTCAGAGATGACAACGTAAGCACTATGTGTATTTTGATTCATATCGAAAACATATTTAAGTGTCTCAGCCATAGCATCCACTTACTATCACTCAGACTGTAGACCCATTTAAATCGTTCTTTCTGGGTCGATCTACCTAATCTTTTCGTGCAATAGTCGGTAGTAGAACAGCATATTGCGGCGTTTTTACACAGTTTGAAGGTAAAGAGAGACAGTAAAACAGTTTGAAGTTAAAAAGAGACAGTAAAATTTCACGCCGTGAGCTATTTCAATTTAGTTTTTTTATATATATATAGCATAATTGCGGCGTTTTTACACAGTTTCAAGGTAAAGAGAGACAGTAAAATTTCACGCCGTGAGCTATTTCAATTTAGTTTTTTTTTTTATATATATAGAATAATTGCGGCGTTTTTACACAGTTTGAAGGTAAAGAGAGACAGTAAAATTTCACGCCGTGAGCTATTTCAATTCAGTTTTTTTTATATATATAGAATAATTGCGGCGTTTTTACACAGTTTGAAGGTAAAGAGAGAAAGTAAAATTTCACGCCGTGAGCTATTTCAATTTAGTTTTTTTTATATATATAGAATAATTGCGGCGTTTTTACACAGTTTGAAGGTAAAAAGAGACAGTAAAATTTCACGCCGTGAGCTATTTCAATTTAGTTTTTTTATATATATAGAATAATTACGGCGTTTTTACACAGTTTGAAGGAAAAGAGAGACAGTAAAATTTCACGCCGTGAGCTATTTCAATTTAGTTTTTTTATA
This sequence comes from Parnassius apollo, assembly GCA_907164705.1. NCBI lineage: Eukaryota > Metazoa > Arthropoda > Insecta > Lepidoptera > Papilionidae > Parnassius > Parnassius apollo. The sequence continues at coordinate 860,391 of CAJQZP010000890.1, read as the reverse complement.
TATATAGAATAATTACGGCGTTTTTACACAGTTTGAAGATAAAGAGAGACAGTAAAATTTCACGCCGTGAGCTATTTAAATTTTTTTTTTTATATATATATATAGAATAATTGCGGCGTTTTTACACAGTTTGAAAGTAAAGAGAGACAGTAAAATTTCACGCCGTGAGCTATTTCAATTCAGTTTTTTTTTATATATATAGAATAATTGCGGCGTTTTTACACAGTTTGAAGGTAAAGAGAGAAAGTAAAATTTCACGCCGTGAGCTATTTAAATTTAGTTTTTTTTATATATATAGAATAATTGCGGCGTTTTTACACAGTTTGAAGGTAAAAAGAGACAGTAAAATTTCACGCCGTGAGCTATTTCAATTTAGTTTTTTTATATATATAGAATAATTACGGCGTTTTTACACAGTTTGAAGGAAAAGAGAGACAGTAAAATTTCACGCCGTGAGCTATTTCAATTTAGTTTTTTTATATATATAGAATAATTGCGGCGTTTTTACACAGTTTGAAGGTAAAGAGAGACAGTAAAATTTTACGCCGTGAGCTATTTCAATTTAGTTTTTTTATATATATAGAATAATTGCGGCGTTTTTACACTGTTTGAAGGTAAAGAGAGAAAGTAAAATTTCACGCCGTGAGCTATTTCAATTTAGTTTTTTTTTATATATTTAGAATAATTGCGGCGTTTTTACACAGTTTGAAGGTAAAGAGAGACAGTAAAATTTCACGCCGTGAGCTATTTCAATTTAGTTTTTTTTATATATTTAAAATAATTGCGGCGTTTTTTCACAGTTTGAAGGTAAAGAGAAACAGTAAAATTTCACGCCGTGAGCTATTTCAATTTAGTTTTTTTATATATATAGAATAATTGCGGCGTTTTTACACAGTTTGAAGGTAAAGAGAGAAAGTAAAATTTTACGCCGTGAGCTATTTCAATTTAGTTTTTTTATATATATAGAATAATTGCGGCGTTTTTACACAGTTTGAAGGTAAAGAGAGAAAGTAAAATTTCACGCCGTGAGCTATTTCATTTTAGTTTTTTTATATATATAGAATAATTGCGGCGTTTTTACACTGTTTGAAGGTAAAGAGAGAAAGTAAAATTTCACGCCGTGAGCTATTTCAATTTAGTTTTTTTTTTATATATTTAGAATAATTGCGGCGTTTTTACACAGTTTGAAGGTAAAGAGAGACAGTAAAATTTCACGCCGTGAGCTATTTCAATTTAGTTTTTTTTTATATATTTAAAATAATTGCGGCGTTTTTTCACAGTTTGAAGGTAAAGAGAAACAGTAAAATTTCACGCCGTGAGCTATTTCAATTTAGTTTTTTTATATATATAGAATAATTACGGCGTTTTTACACAGTTTGAAGGAAAAGAGAGACAGTAAAATTTCACGCCGTGAGCTATTTCAATTTAGTTTTTTTATATATATAGAATAATTGCGGCGTTTTTACACAGTTTGAAGGTAAAGAGAGACAGTAAAATTTTACGCCGTGAGCTATTTCAATTTATTTTTTTTATATATATAGAATAATTGCGGCGTTTTTACACTGTTTGAAGGTAAAGAGAGAAAGTAAAATTTCACGCCGTGAGCTATTTCAATTTAGTTTTTTTTATATATTTAGAATAATTGCGGCGTTTTTACACAGTTTGAAGGTAAAGAGAGACAGTAAAATTTCACGCCGTGAGCTATTTCAATTTAGTTTTTTTTATATATTTAAAATAATTGCGGCGTTTTTTCACAGTTTGAAGGTAAAGAGAAACAGTAAAATTTCACGCCGTGAGCTATTTCAATTTAGTTTTTTTATATATATAGAATAATTGCGGCGTTTTTACACAGTTTGAAGGTAAAGAGAGAAAGTAAAATTTTACGCCGTGAGCTATTTCAATTTAGTTTTTTTATATATATAGAATAATTGCGGCGTTTTTACACAGTTTGAAGGTAAAGAGAGAAAGTAAAATTTCACGTCGTGAGCTATTTCAATTTAGTTTTTTTTTTATATATATAGAATAATTGCGGCGTTTTTACACAGTTTGAAGGTAAAGAGAGACAGTAAAATTTCACGCCGTGAGCTATTTCAATTCAGTTTTTTTATATATATAGAATAATTGCGGCGTTTTTACACAGTTTGAAGGTAAAGAGAGAAAGTAAAATTTCACGCCGTGAGCTATTTCAATTTAGTTTTTTTATATATATAGAATAATTGCGGCGTTTTTACACAGTTTGAAGGTAAAGAGAGACAGTAAAATTTCACGCCGTGAGCTATTTCAATTTAGTTTTTTTTATATATATAGAATAATTACGGCGTTTTTACACAGTTTGAAGGAAAAGAGAGACAGTAAAATTTCACGCCGTGAGCTATTTCAATTTAGTTTTTTTATATATATAGAATAATTACGGCGTTTTTACACAGTTTGAAGATAAAGAGAGACAGTAAAATTTTACGCCGTGAGCTATTTCAATTTAGTTTTTTTTATATATTTAAAATAATTGCGGCGTTTTTTCACAGTTTGAAGGTAAAGAGAGACAGTAAAATTTCACGCCGTGAGCTATTTCAATTTAGTTTTTTTATATATATAGAATAATTGCGGCGTTTTTACACAGTTTGAAGGTAAAGAGAGAAAGTAAAATTTCACGCCGTGAGCTATTTCAATTTAGTTTTTTTTATATATTTAGAATAATTGCGGCGTTTTTACACAGTTTGAAAGTAAAGAGAGACAGTAAAATTTCACGCCGTGAGCTATTTCAATTTAGTTTCTTTTATATATTTAAAATAATTGCGGCGTTTTTTCACAGTTTCAAGGTAAAGAGAGACAGTAAAATTTCACGTCGTGAGCTATTTCAATTTAGTTTTTTTATATATATATAGAATAATTGCGGCGTTTTTACACAGTTTGAAGGTAAAGAGAGACAGTAAAATTTCACGCCGTGAGCTATTTCAATTTAGTTTTTTTTTTATATATTTAGAATAATTGCGGCGTTTTTACACAGTTTGAAGGTAAAGAGAGACAGTAAAATTTCACGCCGTGAGCTATTTCAATTTAGTTTTGTTTTAATATATTTAGAATAATTGCGGCGTTTTTACACAGTTTGAAGGTAAAGAGAGACAATAAAATTTCACGCCTTGAGCTATTTCAATTTAGTTTATATATATATATATATATATATATATATATATATATATATATATATATATACATATATATATATATATATATATATATATATATAATTGTGACAAACGAGCACACAGTCCACTTGATGCTAAGGGGATACTGTGGCCATAGACATTCACATTTACCCTTGATTAAGAATTAAAATGTAAATGAATTGTCACCCCTGAGGACTAAGAAGGAATGCCTCGTTTCCAGTAAAAAAGGTCTCCGGATCTCTACACTCACCATACGATACACATCAGTATTAAGCTGCTATTTACGCTAGTATTTTGTAAGAGCGTGGTCCTTCCCCGGTCGAGCCGACCCATTCATTCTACAACCAGAATATATATGCAGCGTGGCTATACCATGTATATAGTCCTTGGTTTAATATACTATTAACTACATAAGCCACGTACCCAAAGGATGACTGTTATCTCTTTAATATTTTAAAAATAAACTCTAGTCACTGGTGGAAAAAGCCATTTAATATTTAAAAAAATATTATTATTGGCCAGAATTATCATATCTCTAATACCCAACAATGCACCCGAACGTGTCTGCGTGACGCAACATAAACTCGCTTACTCATGATTGACTATATGGTTGACGTGTCACTCACTATTCTTTATAAATGTTTCACTAATTGCTGACATAGATCAAACTGGTTATTGGTTAGAATACCTGGATATTAATTTATTAGCACTTTGTTATACATGTTAAACAACAAGGGTATTACGTACTATAACAATAAATTACGTCATTATAACAATAAACAGATGAGCAATATACTTATATCACCATACAATATATACAAACATCAATTTTAAATGATAACCTTGTTGATAATAGTCACGGATTTAGGTCATACCCAGAGGTAACATTTGTGCAAAACACAATTTGTTCAGTAAAAAATCGGAATTAAAAAAGTTGGTTCGATTGTTCCCTTGTGTTTGGCGCTACATACAAACCTTCCTCTTAGTAAAGTTAGTCTAAATACGTCCCACTCCCAATAGTGGTATGAGAATGAGAGGACTCCCACAGGACTCCTTTTACTTCTAAGAAGATTTTAGTTCAGGAAAGTGACCGCCCGCTGTCTTAATGCGTGTCGCGAACTTCACATATCTTCGAAATATTTCTTTCATAATTTTACAGACATACAGGTTTTATCGCGATGATTTCCTTTATCGAAGCAAGAGTTAGCGCTTAAAATTGCAATCAGCAATTTCCAATGTGGCGGAAACGCGATATAAATTAGGGATGGGCCGAATATGGATTTCACCGAATACGAATATTCGGCCGAATATTCGGTAAAACTTTTACCGAACCGAATATTCGGCCGAACATTATTCGGCAGGATAACCTACGGACTTAACCAACAGCCCTATTAATAAACACAGACTTGAGCAAGATTAACTTTACTCCTAGTTTAAAGCTTCATCATCATCACCATTACAGCCCTTCACAAGTCCACTGCTGAACATAGGCCTCCCACAAGTAATGCCACAAAGCACGGTCCTGAGCCACCTGCATCCATCGACTTCCTGCATGTCTTACAGGTCGTCACTCCATCTAGTGGGGGGTCGCTCTTTACACTACGCCTACCGGTACGAAGCTGCCACTCGAGAACCTTTCTTCCCCATCGGTTATCGGTTCTTCGAGCTATATGGCCGGCCCATTGCCACTTTAGCTTACTAATCCGTTGGGCTATGTCGGTCACTCTGGTTTTACTGCGGATATCCTCATTTCTGAGTCTATCACGCAGAGAAACTCCGAGCATAGCCCTCTCCATAGCTCGCTGAGCGACCTTGAGCGTCCTCATACGGCCAGCAGTGAAGGACCACGTCTCTGATCCGTAAGTCATCACTGGCAACACGCACTGGTTGTACACTTTAGTTTTCAGAGATTGAGGTATACCTGACGAGAAGATGTGTCGTAATTTCCCGACGCTGCCCAGTCGAGTTGAATCCGTCGATTGACCTCTCGGTCGAAGTTGGACTTACCTAGTCGGATTATTTGTCCCAGGTAAACGTACTCGTCAACAACTTCGAGCATAGTGCTCCCCACAACTACCGGCATAGGTGTGACATGGACATTGAACATAATCTTTGTTTTGTCCATGTTCATCTTAAGACCTATCCGTTGGGAGACACCATTGAGGTCATTGAGCATAGTGCTAAGGTTTTTTAAAGCTTTAAGGTTAAGTTTAAAGCTTAAAATATCTAATTTCAGTATTAATAAACATAGAGTAAGGAGGGAGTAAACTAATCCGAATCTACTCTCGGAATAAAAGTTAATCCTTGGCGGTACCTAGTTTAACGACTGAGTAAGCATAGACTAGTCGCGTATTTTGACATTTTGTAAAACTTTACGTTTACGCGCGTTGTTACCCGTGTTAAATTCATAAGTTGTAATCACTAGTAACAAAACAGCGTAATGGATTAAAATGCCAAGAAGTGATGTGGAGCAGAACAAAGTGATTGCAGGTTTTTATTCATTATGTGGATTTAGACAAGTGATTGGGGCTATTGATTGCTACATATTCTAATCCCGAAAGTCGCTGGAAACATCGAACAATATTACATAAACAGGAAAGGATACAGTTCAATAAATGTACAAGTAAGTTTTATAGCACCTAACTAGCCCATCTCTGCCGTATAGCTACTTAGTTATTTTCTCAGATTCAATACAATCACCTCAATCTATTACTTCATATTAAAGAAGTTATGAGTGCTTTGTTCCTGGTTGTGTCAAATGCAAATTTAGAGTTCATGGATACAGTGGCACATTGGCAAGGCAGCACACATGACTCAAGAATATTTATTTATCGTCGCATTAAAACAAATGTTTGAGCAGTCAGAATTTAAAGGCAGACTTCTCCGAGATTCTGGTTATGCTTGTACTTACTTCTTATTTATACACTCAAAAGGAAGAATGTTCAACCGGTCGCACATCTGGTGGCCCCGTTACACTGTAGAAAAATGCTTTGGAGGGAAGCAAAGGTTTCGGTGTTTAGTGCGAGGACTAAATACTAAATAAGAGCATACATAACAATATATACATTGCAATGCAAAAGTAAGATCTGCTTGAGGATGTAGTATAAGGAGATGATGAAAATATATCAGTCACACAATTAGTAAATAACTCCGTTAGAGGAAATTCTGTTCGGGCAGCATTTATTAACGATTTTTTAAATAAATATACAATAATTACAAGTACAAAAGATTTTTTTTATCCCCAAAAAACAAAACAAAAATGGTTATTTAATTAATTTTTCCCTTCACGCTCTTTTCTTAATTCTAAAATTTCGTTACAAATAATATTAAAAATGATTATTTTTAAAACTTAATTTTCCACCGATTCAGAAAACAACACGAGGAACAAGGAACAATCCGTAACATTTATCTCTTGTCAAACTCAAAATATTGCCTGTCACTGTCATTAACGTCATCATCAAGCATTGAATTCATTCACTTAACTGACTCACTCTTTTTACTTTTAAAATAAGTGGGTTGCCATCCCGGCGTAAGGAATGTATAGTTAGTCCGAGGTTAGGTACTCCATGCTTATTAATAACATTGTAATAACGAAGTAAATAGTCAGTTACTCTGAGATTAGCTAGTCCAAGTGTAACTTCGAATTAAGCTTGGAATAAGCAATTTTTATTAATAAGGCAGTTTATGTCGAAACGTGTTACCGTAAAGCGCGCGGGATTAGTGCCGAACCCTGTCTCTCGCTCCCCGCGACACCTGACAGTTATTGCATCATCTAGTACTGAGCAAATTGTCGGCACTTGCTTATGTTTTGACTATTCTTGTAATAAAAAAAGTATAATTTGTTGTTTTATTCTTAGTGAAAATTGATAATTATACGATAAAAATGAGCAGCAGGAGATTTACTGTTTGGACTTATTTTAGAGAAACTGACGACCAAAGTAAAGCGAAATGTACTAATGTAATGTAATGTTTCTTTGTTTGATTCCAAAAACATTTTATCAAGTTTCTATTTGCTATAATCGGAAATAAATCTACAGTGCCTCAAAAACATAAATGTATAGATTTATGCATTTGAGGCACTATAGAATAAGTAGATTTAACCCATAAATAAAATATACTTTTAACAGTGAAAGACATTGCATTACTCAATTTGTATTAGTGTCCAATGTATTTCAATACATTGGACACTATGAAAACGAATGTTCGGTGATTTAGCCGAATATTCGGTAAAGCTGCCGAATATGCCGAATACCGAGTATAAAACGAATATTCGGTCCATCTCTAATATAAATACTGCTGCCCGCGTATTACCTACATTATGTTTACAATATACATGTTAACTACCGTAACAACAGTAAACTACTGTGTAGTTGCATTGTAAGAATATCCACTACCCCATATCTTCCTGCGGGTGTCCTAAAGGGTGACGGAGCAAAAAACCGGCGTTTTCCTAATAACAACTAGAAAAATAAAAAATTTACGGTTTTCAATCTACCGGTAAATTTCCGAAGCCAGAGAGAGGTAGGCTCCACGTTTTGAATATGCGATGTTCGTATCGCTAATGCAGCCTGCAACGTACTCAAGCCCCCCCCCATATTCGCGAGCACGCACGCACGCACTCGTTACCAGTATAAAGGGTCACCGGTTCTCTACACTCACCGTACGAAACACATTTGACGCTCATTCTGTGAGACTGTGTCAAACAGTCGCTCAAACCGATTCGAACTCGAACCAAGTCAGCTCGAACCGATTCATTCGTGGTATAACGATATATATATATATATATATATATATTCATTTAAAACTATGTAAAATACCTATAAAACAATAAATCAAAGAAAATATTTTTATTGCGTAGGACTTTTTGTTCGATATTTTTTGTTGCATAGGTTATTTTTTGTTTTATAGGTATTTTAAGTCATGTTATCGAAATTATTACTCAACTGAGACGGAATTGTTGGAAGAAACCATGTTGCATGGACCGTTGTACGTTATCACTGGAGTCTTGAAACTGATAGGATGCGTACTAAATACGAAGCTTGATGAATTACTTCTGCGTAATAATTAACATATATTTTTACTGAAAACGAGGCATTCCATCTTAGTCGTCAGGGTTGCCAACGCATTTTAATTTTGATTCTTCATCGAGGATAAATGTAGACGTCTATGGACCACAGCACTCACCTACCATAAGAAGGTTTGTGTGCTCGTTTGACACATTTATTCTATTAAAAAAACGTGATTTATCAGCCGTTACAGACTGAACAATTGAGTGGCGAGTGGCAACTCGTTCAGCCGTAATTTCACATTCAGATATTCTAGACATCAAAAATAACGTATCTGCCAGCAACTTGATTGCCGTATATTAATATAATTAATGTCAGCTGTCTGAAGCATAATTTTTTTTATGTAAAGAAACGTACCGATTTATGAACCATACTGAAATATATATGTTTGCTATGTTGAAACATGATAAGTTATTAAGGCAATCCCTAGAATAACTACTATTTACATTTATTAACCGAGAACAGACGTTCTCTTACTTATCGCAGACCAGATTGCAGTCGACCATGAGAGTAAGTCGACTCTGTAATCATGTACAATTATAATCAGTTTTCTCTTTATAGAAGCAAAATTCAAACGCATTGTCACTAATAACGTATAAGATGGATCCTTACCGGTAAATAAAAACCGGCCAAGAGCGTGTTGGGCCACGCTCAGTGTAGGGTTCCGTAGTTTCCCGTCCGTCACAATAAGTGTTCCCACTTATGAGTTTAAAGGTGGGTATCCGTTATGTTCGCGCTCCAGCAGCGCTCCGCGCTCCTGCAACTGCTCCCGGTAGTGGGTACTGTTGTTTCCATCCAAGTTCAAAATGATTTTCCTAGAAAGTCCTTATAAAGTTCTACTTTTCAGATTTTTTTCATATTTTCTAAACTTATGGTTCAAAAGTTAGTGGGGGGGGGGGAACACATTGTTTTTTACTTTTGGAGCGATTATTTCCGAAATTATTGACATTATCAAAAAATGATTGTAGTAAACCTCTATTCATTTCTAAATACCTTTCCAACAATATATCACACGTTAGGGTTGAAATTAAAAAAAAAAACACTTCCCATTTTTACATATAGGAGGGCTACTCTAATAAAACATTTTTTCCAATTTTTATTTTACCACTTTGTCGGCGCGATTGATACACATATTGGTACCAAATTTCAGCTTTCTAGTGCTAACGGTTACAGAGATTAAGCGAGGACGGACAGACGGACAGACAGATATGGCGAAACTATAAGGGTTCCTAGTTGACTACGGAACCCTAAAAAGGTATGTGTTTCTGCTATTTGAAACACAGCTGGATCGTGCCGGTTTTATATAGAATAAGGGTGTCAAACGAGCACACAGTTCACGTAAGTGTTTGCTGTGGCTCATAAAAATCTACGTCTCTGCTCGATTAAGAATCGAAATACAGATACGTTGTCACGCCTAGGACTAAAATGAAATGCCTCGTTTCCAATAAAAAGAATCTCCAGTTCTCTATACTCACTATACCAAACACTGCATTAAGCTTATATTTCACGCTGGTATTCTGTGATAGTGTGGTCTTTCGACGGTTGAACCGACCCTTTTGTACTGCAACTATAATAGGTACAGCGTGGCTATACAATGTACAGATAATCTAAAAAATCATCAATACTGGCGTATTGGCTCTGAGAGAACCTAATTCCGCATAACCTGTTTTTATAACGAAGTTTAAGAACGAAAATAATTCAAAGTGTAATTCTTCCGCAGGTCGCACCTACAATGACCTCAATCAGTACCCGGTGTTCCCGTGGGTGCTCACCAACTACGAGAGCGAAGAACTAGATCTCAGTCAGCCTTCTAACTACAGAGACCTTTCTAAAGTACGTATTTTTTCTTTAAACTACAATGAATCGAATGCTAACTCGATCAATGGAGTTAAAGCTATCTGGATCAAATTAGGACAATCTCGATTACTAATAAACATTGTTGTCGTGTGATGCAACATCACACCATTTTATCTAATGGGTGGCGTATCAGCAATGATTTCAAAGGGAAGGATGGGCCCATCTAAATATTTTACTCATAACTTTTTCATACAAGAAAAAGTTGCGCATCTTTCATAATGCGAACGTCATATCGAAACACGACGTAACCAGGGTCGGATTTCGTAGTATAATTATCCTAATTGTACCATTATTTTATAGTTTGTAGTACATAGTATCGTAATAATAGTAAGCGAAAATACCTTAATTTTACTTAAAGGTCGACTTGTATTGTTATTGGGTCCTTTTACATTTTAAAATAACCCTACGATATCGAGAATTTCTGTATTGTACACGAGTACCGCGTTTTTTTTTTAATAAAATTAAAATTAGCTCCCTTTTTGGTCAATCGATGCTCGATCCTTGATACAACTATAATGAGGGACACCTCGAAAAAACTCTATGTTCTAATTGTTCTAGGTTTGAAAACAGAATTTCAAAATATTTTATGAATGAGATTTTCAGATTCAATTAAGCAGATATGGTTTCTTTTGTACTCTTTTCGTTTTACCCTTATTGAATATAAAATATATTAGGTACCAATATTCAAAATTTAACTTACTCTAAGTTCTTTAGACAAAAATTAACAAGAAATAAAAATAAAACCGTCAAAAACCGAAACGTATAGATAAACTAGACGCGTGACGCCAAAATCCCGGCACATGGGAAAAAAGAAACGCGAAACGTCAAACGTGATATAATTTTTTATTTTATTTTCCGTGTACAATATTTTGAGGGTCTGAATTCAACCCTGGCTTAATCTTGGTAACATAACTAAACTAACTGTAAAATAAAACTTTTGTTACAATTAAATTATTATATAAAAATGCGTTTATATAATAATTTAATTGTAACAAAATAAATATAAGGTTATTTACCGATGATACGATATCCCATGTTTTTTTAAATCTTCGTATCTTAATTTTTGCATTCTTTTAACACGAAACTAGACATAATTGTGACAGGCAAATCTGTCCTGCGCGCGCACCACTGCCGACCGATTCTCGTTGGCCCTAAACTGTAATTTTAGGGCCGACGCAATGGTCCGTTTTAGTTGTTCGGTCGGCCCGGTCCTTACGCTAGTAATATATAAGTCAATGCGTATCAGGCGACTATGGGAGATGCCAAGAAGCCCAGACACCCACCGATAGGTGGCAGTATAACTGTCTCGTTTACGCCATGCATAAAATACTCGTTGCGACGGAAAGCAACGTTAAAGATGCGAAATATCCATCTACTACAGCGATCACAAATCGTGACCGTGTGAGGCCCACATCCTGCAGTGGTCTTCCTCTTGCTGATGATGAAGGAGAAGAAACCTTTCACCCTCAATACTTACCCTCACCGCCATTTAAAGTCCACCGCTGAACATGGGCCTCTCCCTCCCTTCTATAAAAAAACGCAGTTTTTTTATTTTTAGACATTATTAGGAATACGCTGGTACCAATCCTCTGATCTCTGATTTGTTTCCCTCTGTCGTGTCTTACGACATCCGCGGGATGATGTGGGGACACTCTATGTTCTTACACTGTCAATACTTACTGTAACTTTATTCACAGCCAATCGGTGCACTCAATCCAAGTCGGCGCGCATACTTCGAGGAACGCTACAACACGTGGGAGCACGAGTCAACACCTCCATTCCACTATGGAACCCACTACTCCACCGGAGCGTTTGTTCTCAACTGGCTTGTCCGCATTGTAAGTACTATATAAAAGTCTTACTTTCATCGATTTATAATTATAATAATATGGCCGACTAGATATAATTAAAAAAAATTAAATCATTTCGTAACAGTGACGTAATAAGGAGGGCTAGTGGGCACATAGCCGCGAGATACCAGTAAAAAAAAACTACAAAAAAAACTAACTTCGAAAAATCTGTAGTTAGAACATAATAGTGAACCCCAATACTAGAACATTTTTTTGTTGCAACAGTAATTTTTAATTTATTTATTTTATAATTTATTTTCCTATGAATAAATCTTAACTTAGAATTGAAAAATTGGCGCAAAATTTATTTATTCAGCTTTAGATAATAAAGTTAAAGAAAACTTATAACTTAACCGATTTTATAGTTTAAGTTATTTGCGAAAATGAGAGGGGGGTAGCAAACAAATGCTACGCAACTGTTTCCTAACCAAAACCAATCCTGAATCTTATTAAAACAATTTAAAATTATTAGTAAATCAAATGTAATATTATATTTTGTTATATATTAATGTCTAGGACAGGTAAATGAAATTGTATACTTGGGGAGTGCTTTCAGCCGGGATGGAAGATGTGATTTAGATGTGGATAGGCGCGTCGCTGCCGGAAACAAAGTCAATGGTGCCCTGAATGCATTAGTAAAAAGGCAAGGCGTGGTGAAGAGTGCACGCCTTGCAATACATAATGCAGTGTTGGTACCGACTTTGTTATATGGCAGCGAAACCTGGGTATGCCAGAAGAAGCATAAAAGCAAGTTGAATGCAGTGGAGATGCGATCTCTTCGTAAAATGTGTGGCGTTACCATAGCCGACCGAAAGCGAAACGAAGAGATTCGCAATATGGCAGGATTGAAAGATGACCTTATCACAAAAATTGATAGGGGCGTACTCCAATGGTTTGGGCACGTTGAACGAATGAGTGAAGACCGAATGGTGAAGAAAATATATAGAGCGAAAGTAAATATTAAAAGGTGTCGAGGTAGACCGAGACTAACTTTCGAAGACCACGTGAGCAAATTGCTCGAAGAGGGGAGGGTCAAGAGTACTCGGATACCTAGACGTGCATGTATGTAGAAGTTAATGAACCTGAAAGAAGCGAAAGAGGTATGTAAGGATCGTGACACTTGGGGATCTGTTCTCTCTGGCTACCCCGTTAGGGATTGTGCGTGAAGATAAGTAAGTATTAAGTAAGTAAATGTAATATTAACCAACGAACATTGCGTACATACATGTGAAAGTCAGAAACGTATGTGAGGATCGTGCCAAACGGAAGTACTAACTAGTCTCTGCCTATCCCCTCTGGGTGAAAACTATGAGATGTATATTAATGTATGTAAAGATGTGTATAAATGTAATGATTGCTAGGCTACTGTCGCTAAGAATTCGTTTAAATTTTCACTAATAGCTCAGCAAGCAACAGCTGATAAAAGAAAACCAAACACTCATTTATTTTATGATCATAATGACATACAACAAGCATTATCCTATCTAATGTTAATGGCGGAGTTAGATATTTATATCACTTTGCACCGCTGGTAATTCGCGCAGTGTTCTATTAAATTGAGTTGCTTAATTATTGTAATAAAGATCTCCTGTTGGAACTACAAACTTACCCTTCAGATGGTAGTGTGGTACAATTTCTTAACCGAATTCAAAAAAGGACGAGGTTCTCTTTCGACACGTATGTTTTTTTAGGTATTTACAGCGATTTGATTTTGAAAGAAAACATCGGGAGGAAACCTGCGTGTCTGAGAAATAAGAAATTTTTTTTGAAACCGTGGAGACCGCCAACACGGCATTGGGGCAGCGCGGCAGACAGTTCCTTGTCCTAAAAACCCTATCAGAAATGCGAGGCCTGTGCCCAGCCGTGGGACGTATATAAGCTATAACTAAAGTTTTACACCGATTTATCGGAATTTGTGGAACCAATTTAAATGATTCTTTTTTGTAAAATATGTTCTATTAATATTTATACCTTAAGAGTGATCCAATTTAAACTAGAAAAAAAGTCCCTAAGGATGGGTAAATACAGGACAAAATTTTTATTGCAACTGTTTAGACGAACACATAGCTGATGTAAAGGATCGACGCTCGCCCTCGTCACTACACCAGATTTGATAGACCACAAATCCTCGCTAAAGAACACAGATTCCTTCCAAGGATGATTCGCGAGGCTATTGAAATCAAAAAACATCCTAATTTCAATAGAGAATATGGCTGGGTGCTATCATCTGCTTGGGATCTTATAGTTAATAAAATTAAATCCCAACCCAAGCATACAACTGCAAGACTAAGATAATATAAGTTCATGTGGCGTAGATTAGGAATAAAAATCAATGATTTTAATCTGGGTTAACTATGATATTGGAACGTCGAACCCTCATTCTACCACCATGACCATGGGTGCTGTAAAGTACTAGAAACGTCGGGAATATAAAATAAGTTAATATAGTACGCGATAATATCCGTAAAAACTAGTTTTATTTAAATCTTTAGACGAAATTCTAGTCCTAGAACTTGTGGTATTGCTTATACCACTCAAGAGTCAAATAATTGGACTTGAAAAAGTCAAAAGTCAAAACCAACCACAAAAATTAAAAATAAAAGAATATTTTACACATAATAGATTCTAAAAAGACTCATTAAATACCTAATCTTTCGTTTTAAGGCGTCAAGTCATAGTGAGTGCTACAAAAATAAACTCGCTTACTTTAGGATGAAACCACTGGCAGTTCGTAGATCTCTTCTTGATTTGAAATTTCTTTATAAACTTTTCAATGGTAAAATTGATGACAGTGAGCTGTTGAGCAGATTTAATATTAATGTACCTCGGAGACCTCCTCGCGACCCATGTCCTTTCTTTAAGACTGACAGTACTCGAACAAAACTTGGACAGAATTCTCCAATAACACGTATATCACGCGTATACAAAGTATGTGTAAAAACATAGCAACACTTTTCTTATAATATCATTGGCAACACTGGACATTGGTTGTGACGGGCTCACACTTTTTATGAAAAAATGACTTTAGAAAATTAATTATTCACTAACTGTATGCTAAACTTAACTTTTATTTGTGTTACAAAAACTATTAACTTTCTTTTGTTCGTAAAACTTATTTTTGTTCCAACTACCATTAAAATAGGCAAATGATAAACACTGCTATTGTTTTAGAATGATGTGTTCTCCTATAATTGGTAGTACATAGTAATTTATAGACGTAAAGCATGTGTACAAGTGGAGATCCATACAAATAAATAAATAAATAAATTCTATTCTTATTTTTCAATACACTACACTGCAGGGAATACTCGATAGAATATGAGTTGCATGTTATCACGATACCAAACCGTGTGTCAGTGTAAGGCACCTTTTTCATCATTATTCTCTAATAGCCCTTTACAAGTCCACTGCAGAACATAGACTTCCTATAAGTAATGCAACAAATCAACCTGCATCCATTGAATTCATGCACTACTGACTTCTACCAGGTCGTCATTCCATCTAGTTGGGGACCGCCCTACACTTCCGTCTACCGGTACGAGGCTGCCACTCGAGTACCTTTCAGTTGTCGGTTCTTAGAGCCGACAACAGACTGGCCGGCCAATTGCCATTCTATATTTATTAAAAGTAAAATCTTAATAAAAAGTACTAATCGACTTAAAAAATTAAAATTTCCACTTAATAGCTTCTGATGTCATATTTGAAATACTATGTTTTAGTAATGAATTCAGAAGCTGAATAAGTGGAAATTATTTTATTTATTTATTAGTTTTGAAGTCAGTTTGTACTTTTTAATTAACTTTTAGTTTATTTTTACTAGCTAGATTTTAACTGTCGAATTTGTGTGATAAATAGGTTACCGATCCGCCAAAAAAACTGTTAGTATTTTTTACATTTAATTGATTGCATCTGTTTAAACTGACACATTTTTCATATTAGACAATGCTATTGTTTTAATTTATTCGACTAAGGACTTTGTACGTTGCCTTGTTATATTATTTATATCGTCAGTGATAAGATCCCTTGAATGTACTTAGATACATGTTTGAATTATTCCGTATACATCCTTTGACGTGGTTTTTTTCCTTACTCAACCAATTTGTATTCCTTATTCAACTTACAGCAATTACTCGATTTTATATTCTTAATTTATTCCATGAGCATTCCTAATTCAACCGATTGCAAAACTATTAGAAAAATACCGAGGCTACCATGTCGGATACATACTATACTATGCATTACTACATATCTTCCCAGTGGAGTAGCTTCGGCTCAATGTAACACCATTATGTACTAAATAATTCATTTTTATGGTAATAATAGCTGTTTCACACGACTTCGTCATTTGTTTTAATTTTTTGCGCGAAACCCTCATTATTTTTCTAAAATAAAAGTAGCCTAAGTTACTTCCTATTACATTAGCTGTCTGCCAAAAGTCCCGTCAAAGTAACTAACTGCTAACAGTTTTATTTTTATTCTAAATTGTTATAAGTGTGTATTGTAATATATACAAGTAAAGTGTGTATTTTTATAAGTGTTGGAACTTGTGATTAGTGTAATTAGTTAAGTGTATTCTATTCCACCTGTCTTTGGCGTTTACTGAAAATCAGCAGTAACATTTCTGCTGAGTAGACGCTTTTTTGGTTCATTCCATTAAATAATTATGTTATGTTAATCTGTGTGTATGTTTTGAACTAAATAAATTATATTATTATTATTATTATTCAGTATTCTCTCGTTCCCGAGGTATTATACCTTTTTCGCGGGCTGTTAGCCAAACGAAATCGGTTAAGTGTTTTAATTTTTAGGCAGGAACTTACGAACTATTCTGCAAGTATTCAATATTGTGGCTTTCTGTAGTGATATAAAGATAAGTTTATGGATATCTAGCTCCTTTAAACTAGAAAAGAGTGAGTGGAGAATGACGCCAGTTGCTGATATTATAATAGGTATAGTTTTTGCAGTTTTTACTTTCCACTGGGATTTTATTTCGATGGATAAATTAGTGTATTTTGCTATTTTTTCATTATTATTATTATTATTAAATTCGGTCCAACCATTTCGGAGATTAGCCGGAACAAACAGACTGACAGAAAAACAAACAAAACGTTTTTAAACATTTTTTTGTTATAGGTAGCGTATATACTTTCATATGCATTTAGTAAACGGCTGTAATTTTTATATTACAAACGGAGCCTTCAATTTTGTTTATTTGTGTACTTACATAAAACATAACCATTCATAACTGCTCCCGCTCTCATTTAGTCCACTACTTAGACTTATGATTTGTTAAATTAAATGCAACATTAATACCTTACAACCACTCTGTTTGTGATTTATGACAAATATGTCGAACATTCGTTCTTCTTCAATTTACTAACAGTTCAATTTAGTAACAGCACTCAAAATTTTATTACCCACTTATAGTGTCAAGCTACAACATAATAGGACATAACCTATACATCTATACAAATAAATAAAATTGAAGTATGTAGTGTTATGCTACTTACATATCATTTTACACTATTTTAAATTTATTTTTCCATACTGTTTTTGATTTTCTGCATTCAACTCAAAACTGGATATTTTGCATCACCTTTATTTCCATAGGATCCTGGAAAATTTTTGACTCAGCAAAAATTTTGACATGTAGGTACATTCTAAAATAAACCATAAAAGCACAGCTTTGCAGTAACAGACATCACCAGGCAAAATCAGATATACTATCTCTTACAAGTATCTGTGTGTAATATCAAAATAACAGCTATTTTTACTAAATGCATGTGAAAGTATATAGTATATACGGTACTTATAACAAAAGAAAACCTATTTTTAAATTTTTGTCTGTCTGTTTGTTTGTTCCGGCTAATCTCCAAAATGGTTGGACCGATTTTGACGTGACTCTCTCTGGCAGATAACCGATATTATAAGCAGTAATTTAAGCTAAGAAGAAGCACGAGAGTAGAATAAATGCAGTAGAAATGCAGTCGCTAAGGAGTATGTTAGGGCTAAATCTGAGTGACAGGGTGAGAAACTGTGTGATAAAAGAAGAGTGTGGTTTGCAAGATGATGCGGTGACCAGGATTAAAAAAAGGAATGCTTCGGTGGTTTGGTCATGTAGAAAGAATGAATGCGGAAAGACTGACAAAGCAAATATATGTTGCAGAAGTGAATGGAAGAGTCGGAAAGGGACGTCCTAGGCGGAAGTTTGTCGACCAAATTGGCGATATACTAAAAATGGGCCAAATTAAAAGTACCCTTAACCGACGAGCATGTATGCGTAGGTATATGGATGTGGAAGAGGCGAGAAAGGTATGTCAGGATCGTGCTAAATGGAAGTCTGTAGTCTCTGCCTACCCCTCTGGGTGACAGGCGTGAGTGTTTATGTTTATGTTTTTAATTTAAGCTACTTTTTTTTAGAAAAAGAATTTGGATTCTGTGCAAAATAGTTAAAACTAAAAAAAAATCATGCCATTAAGTTGCGAAGGACAGCTAGTATCAAGTATATTATTTTACAAAAGATTGAATCATAAATAATATTCTTGAGACATTCGATACTTTTTTATAGAGATCCGGTAAAATATCAGTGCCATAGGCTTCTACTCCATTCACATGTTGCATCCTATTTTTTTCCGATGGTAAAAAAGGTTATCCAGTATATAAATGTATGGATACAAAACAATTTGTTTTGTTGTGTGCCTATGGCACTGCTATTTTACAAAAGATAAAAACAAGAGTTTTTAATTAAATTAATTAATTCATTAAAAACTATCGAAATTCAAACTTTACGAATAGTGATAAAACTATAAATTTAGTAGTATCTTTAACTGTGTCACTTCGCAGTCACAGGTTCAAGGGCAAAGGGCAAAGTAATTGTTCAAGAAAAAAAATTCAAACATCTCATTCAATTTTTTTTTTTTGTAAAATATCCATGGGTTTCTACTTCGTTCACGTGTTACATCCTATATTTTTCCAGACGGTAAAAAAGTCATTCAGTATACATTTTACAAAAGACTGGAATCATAAATGAAAATGCCAAGAGTGATATAGGCTGTATTTTATGCGAAAAACTTGAAGAATTAAAAGAAAAACGAGCGATCCGTACAGTAGTCGCATATGATGTGTAACATCATACATCTCACCTTGGTAAAATAAGCAACAATAACATTACATCCTGAAAGAAGCTAAAAGCTATTTCAATTTCTTTTAATCAAAATTAAAAGTGTAAATTTGAGTAACGACAGAAATTAACCTCAAAATTTATAAAAGCTAAATACTGAAGTATTTATTCGAATAATTATTCATTATTAATCACTTGCATTTCTCATCAATGATAAGCACTTTTTTCATACACTTATTATCAAGTATCAACAGTAAATACAATGAATATAGTTTACATAAAGTGTGCTGCTATACTTTATTATCCTCGAGCGAGTTTATTGTTCAAATCAAACAGCGCGCACTTTCCCGACTTCCTGTTACTTCCGTCCCTTTTCATTAAATCTTCCACAGATTGCGGGGAAACGAGAGGAAATAAGTTAGACATAATAAAACGATTTTATTAAGAGGCAATGGTTTTTTTATAGAATAAGTGTGAAAAACGAGCATACAGTCCACCTGATGGTAAGTGGATGCTGTGGCCCATAGACATCTAATATCCTCGATTAAAAATCAAAACGCAGATGCGTTGTCACCCCTGAGGACTAAAATGGAATGCCTCCTTTCCAGTAAAAAAGGGTCCTCGAGTCTCTACACTCACCATACGAAACACAGCAGTACTAAGCTGCTATTTTACGCTGATATAATGGTGTGGTATTGTTATTATCTTTCAGGCGAAGCCATATTTTTTTATTAGATTTGAGCGAAAGGAAAACTCGAAGAGGAATATTTACTAACAATGTTATGATCATTTTCATTTATTTAAGCTATACTTACCAGATTAAACATTTCTAGGTTTGTTAGTGACCTTGGCCAGGAATACTATAGCAATAATAAGTTGATATCTAAGCTCAGTTAAGGGTGACAGATATTCCCTAATCTAATAGATATAAAATAATATTGACGCAGTATGTAAATGAACTATCACTCTATCCATGCCTGGTTGTTGATTTATCCAAATGAAATTTATATTTAACAACGTTCCAATATTACTAAATTATTCTTGTCCTGTTTTAATGATATAAATAAGAAATAATTTTCTGAAACATTTAGGCACCCTATCGCTGTTAAAGGGTACTTCACATTGGGCATTTGAATTTTATATAAGTAATCGTATGAACAATCAATTATTAGTAAAATTAAATTAAATTATTAAATTAATTGTTAATTGTTAACGTGGCTCTACCACTTATCATATGTTTTGCAGTGGACTTTGCAGCTATCCGTATATTATAGTTGGATCACACTCCTCACAGAACACCAGCGTAAAGTAGCAGCTCAATGCTGCCATGTTTCGTATGGTGAGTGTAGAGAACTGAGACCCTTTTTACTGGAAAAAAGGGATTAAATCTTACCCCTCAGGGCTGACAACGCCTTTTGATTCGAATTCGATGAATAGATGTAGATGTCAATTCGCCACAGCATCCACTTACCATTAGGTGGACTGTGTGCTCGTTTGTCACCCTAACTCTATAAAAATAATAACTTTGGGACTATTACCGCTGTTGAGTTAGGTGATATTGTTAGGAGGTGTGCTATCCCTTACATGATGGATTATCTCGATTGTTTTACCAAGAACGCCTAACGCCGGTTAGAAGTTCTGAATTTCAACGATTAAAATGGTCAGACACAAACAGTTACAAACGCAAACAATGTTAATGTAGAAAGTTTTAAAGGAGCTTATCAAAGCGAACACGAGGGTGACAGATCAATGTAAATTAAGGGACACATTAGCGGCGCGCCGTGGAAGTGAGACGTCAAAACAATCAGAGACGCGCACTCGATGTCGCCAGACAGATGGTCGACCGAACGCGAGAGATAGGGTTGCCACTAATTCGTTATTTAATTATAAGACGAGAAATGAAAATAAAAACTTTTTATTACATATAGATGATACTTATTGAAAATCACTCTTATGTTAGGTTTTTTTTATATAGAATAAGGATGACAAACGAGCACACAGTCCACCTGATGGTAAGTGGAAGCTGTGGCCCATAGATATCTACATTTATCATCGATTAAGATTCAAAACGCAGATGCGTTGTCACCCCTGAGGACTAAGATGGAATGCTTCGTTTCCAGTAAAAAAAGGGTCTCCGGATCTCTACATTCACCATACGAAACACAGCAGTATTTAGCTGCTATTTCACGCTGGTATTCTGTGAGAGCGTGGTCCTTCCCCGGTCGAACCGACCCATTCATGCTAAAACCATAATACAGCTTGTTTCAGCGTGGCTCTACCACGTGTAAAATAGTTTACCACTGTTTCGGAAATTACCATTGTCCTGCGAAGAACGAACAAGAAACTCATTTTTTTTTTCTGAATAATAGAACAGTTTACAATCATTAACATTACACAATAAATAACAACACAAAACAAATTAGAAATAGCTTGGAAGCGAACACCTCATTCCCGGTGGTTATTATGATCCATAAATTTTCTTAATATTATAATAACATTTTTATACAATCTTTCTTTAATCAAGTTTTTCAACTTGGCTGAAGTTAGGTTTTATATAAATTTCGAGATTTTTTGGTTTGTTTGGTTCATGGGAAAAACAGTTTTTAAAATATTATTAATAAAATAAATATATAAGAAGTTTTTACACCATAAAATTTATTGTTTCCTTAATTGAAGTAAAGTAGTAGCAGCAATTAGTATACCTCGCTGCTCCAGTTGACTTCACAAGACCTCGTTATATTTGATTTCTCGGACATTTTAAATCGCAATCAATAATTTTGTTGAGATTGAATTCGAATTGCTCGCACACTGTGTTTACTGCGAGCGCTTAGTCTTTATCTGCGACGACTATCAATCCGTAATAAAATTTCCTTTTTTGAGTTTTTTTTTTTTTTACATTTATGACGCTGTTACGTTATATTTTATAACTATAGTGATGGTAGTCGTCGATCTGCCCTCACCTACCAACCATATGAATTAAAACTAATCTACTAAGCCATACTAAAATGTCATTCTCTGTATGTATATGAAAACATTATGCACTTTCGGAAGAATTAAATTAATTTACTGCATCACTTGAATATCATACTAAATCTCATATTTCAAAATATACACTAAAACTTCAGGGTATTAATGAAATGTCCACAAGAAGTAATTCCTCGATTTTTGTTAGTACTTTAATAAAAACCTTAAAAAATGCAACACAATCTCGAAGACTTGTAGAATTTATGTGTATTTGGATAATAATGATTTATATATTTTTGTTAATTAAACACCTAATTATATATGAATAACATAAATAATGTGATGATTAAATTTATTTAAGTTTATTATAGAATAACAATAAAAGAATATATTCTAATCAAGTATATTGGCAACCCTAAAATTGATTTAATTCGATGCGACAAGAATCTGAAAAGGTAAAAAACTTAAAAGCTCTGTAAGCGAAAATAGAAATGTAACTTTTTTAGCAGTTTATTTATTTTGTTTCATTGTTGTCGGTTCCCACTGCGCTCGGAGTCATTGTGGAGACATGATTGATCACGATCTTAATACGTTTTAATTGGGAACATACATCTAAAATCAAGATATATTCAAATTCTATCGGGCGGCGTCGCTTCTTCTGAGGATTACAATTGTTGAAAGTGAAGTTAATAATTATTGTTATAAACGAGATACTTATTAATTTATCGGCATTGCATAGACGTCTTTTGGCCGATTCCGTCGTTGGTGACTTTTACTCTTACTGAACTTTGGTCACCTGCATAGATTACAGGTATAACCATTCAGACAGCTTTATTGGCACTACACTTATGATTTTAGGCACAAATATTGTGTATTATTACATTATGTACCTAATTAAAATAATATTACAGTGAAACAAGTGGTAAAATGAAAAATTTTTACCAACCAACTTCAATATAAATAAATTGAGAAGATCGTCAATGTAGTCGAAGTCAATTAAATACGCATTATTCAGGATAACTCAAAAGCGATTGGTCAATTCTTGGTCAAATTTATATGGGACCACGTGAGAAGCACCAGCTTTCAAATAAAAAGGAATCAGCTAACTCAGTTCAACTAGAAAAAAGTTTTGTAGTAATACAACAAAATACGGTCGAATTGAGAACCTCTTCCTTTTTTAAATCGGTTGAAGATAGGAGTTAGACTAAGAAGCATTAATAAAGACCAAAAAGGACAAAAGGACAAAGGAAAGGAGAAAGGAAAAAGCTTGGCGTGCTCAGCAGAGCGGGACAGTATTTCATGCCGGCACACCGCCTGCGACTTTACAAGGCGCAGGTTCGACC
Source organism: Parnassius apollo (assembly GCA_907164705.1). NCBI lineage: Eukaryota > Metazoa > Arthropoda > Insecta > Lepidoptera > Papilionidae > Parnassius > Parnassius apollo. The sequence continues at coordinate 837,027 of CAJQZP010000890.1, read as the reverse complement.
GCACATGGAATACTGTTCCCATCTCTGGGCTAGGGCTCCCCAGTACCAGGTCCTTCCACTTGACCGCATCCAGCGCAGAGCGGCTCGAATCGTCGACGACTGAGTGCTTTCCGATCGGCTCGATTCACTGGCACTGCGAAGAGATGTTGCATCTCTTTGCATTTTATTTCGCATATACCATGGAGAGTGCTCTGAGGAATTGTTCGGATTAATCCCAGCCGCCAAATTTCGTGAACGCACTATGCGGCAAACGTCCCTATACCATCCACACCATCTGGATGCTTTGCGGTCCACCACAGTACGTTTCAAAAGGAGTTTTCTTCCGCAACCTCTCTGTGGAATAGTTTACCACCGGCGATTTTTCCGGACCGATACGACCTGGGGACCTTCACGAAAAGAGCTTACTCCTTTCTAAAGGGCCGGCAACGCACCTGCAATTCCCCTGGTGTTGCGGTTGATCATGGGCGGCGGTAGTCACTTAACATCAGGTGAGCCGCATGCTCGTTTGCCCCCTCTTCTATAAAAAAAAACAAATATTATTCCACCAGACTCAAAAACCAGAAAATGGTTTAAACAAATTTTTGAAACTCAGTACCGTAATAGCCATGAAAATTTTATTTGTACCTATTATGGTACAAATGATGATGCGAAAACGATGAAATTCATAAACAATTCTCTTCCCTTTCAGGAACCGATGACGACGATGTTCTTGGCGCTTCATGGCGGCAAGTTTGACCATCCCAACAGGCTGTTCTCTTCGATCGCCTCTTCCTGGAAAAACTGCCAGAGGGACACTTCTGATGTAAAGGTAGATTAAAATTTGATTTTTTTTTCGGACTTTGTGTCCGAAGTCAATTTATTACTAAAAAATTATATTGGATAATTTTAAAAGTGATGTGTCAGATTCAGTCCTTCCAGTCCAAGCGTCGTAAGAGGTATCTTGGGTTAAGCCAGAAAATCCTTAAGGCCTCCGACAGATGTTACTTCATACTCCGCTGATGGATAGTGGTTACCTCAACTATTAAAAAAGGAATATTACTATTTACATGTACCACATTTTGCCGTCATTGTCGACTGCATGAGTGATACCGACCACAACGCAACCACGACGCAACCACTACGGAACCACACGGAACTAGCAGCCGCTACTAGCGACAATGTAACCACATCGACATTTTGTCGCAACCACAACTGCAAGAAGCTGCAGCGACACTATTCACACGTGACCACATTTTGTCGCGTTTTTGCGATGTGGTGTGGTTGTGGTACGTGTGAGTCGATCTTAAGTGACATGTATTCCTCTATCGTCGAACGTTTGGAATAACGTGCGGCTTAGGTATAAAATATGCCACTTTATGTAATATACTCGAATCCGAACCTCCGTCACATAGTCCCGCTGGGTTTCTTGCTGGTTCTTCCCAGGACAGAGGTTTTTTTTGCGAACCAGTGGTAAATGAAAAAAATTACTTTCAATAAGTATTTTTTACAATCTACATTAAATAAAAAGTTTCTTTGATTAAAACTACTTTTACGGATTTTATCGCGTTTTATTTATTTTATTATTAATACCCGACGTTTCGGGTGCTTTCCAGCACCCATGGTCATGCGGGGGATGGATGCTGGAAAGCACCCGAAACGTCGGGTAGTAAAAATAAAAAAAATAAAACGCGATAAAATCCGTAAAAGTAGTTTTAATCAATGTATAGTTGTACGGGTTACCGCACATATTTTATGTAATTTTATTTCAATGACTCGTTTATTTAGGTCACGCAGAAACAATGCATTTGTCACTTGTGAAATCATGTAACTTCCGTACTTTTGCCTATACATCAATTTATAATTCTTTACAATAAATTCAGTGTTAGATCGACTTTCATTGGGTTTGTTTCGTACACTAACTTTCCCTTGCATCCCATCTGCACTCATTCATCTTATATACTGTATACACCTTACAGTGTTTTTGGTCCTTCGAAAAGACACGATCACATCTGTGGATTTCCATCGACATTTGGAAAATACAGGTACAGTGGTTCCTACGCTTACGTCACTTTATTTTCTTTGTGGATTTTGTGCGACTGCGAATCGGTTGACTGGCTTCCCAGAGGCGGGTCCCACCAGTTTTATTGAGAAGACGCAAAAAAGGTCGTACTAGGTTCGCGAAGATATAGAGTGGCCTTGAGCGCTGGACAAACATCTGCTACAGCTGCTATCAAAGTGGACAGTTGTCGTCGATATTCGACACAGTGAACAGTGCTAAGACTCGGTGAGCAGTGAACTTAGAGTGTACCTTTTTTCGTCCTCGGAGTGTCACACAGTGAACAAGCATAATGGAGAATCTACTTCAGCGCCAACAGGAGGTTGTTGAAGCGATCAAAAAGATAGAGAGAAACTTCAGCAAGGATTCCGCAACACGCAAGACTCGTAAGTACTTGAACGAGCGACTCGATTGATAAACTGTGGGCCGAGTTCCAAGTAAACAACTATAAGTTATCCGACTATGAGAATGACACTGATCCTTACTTTACGGAAAATCGGTACCAACAAGCAAGAACGTACTTTGATACTGTGCGCATCAAGATATCGACCTGCCCCCCTGCACGTGAACCTGTTTCTCCGGAACCATCGTAGCAACACCGGAGCCGACTCCATCTACGGCTCCACCTAAACTGCAGCCGAGAGTCACTCTGCCATCGACGTCAAACGCAACAACGGTCTCGCCAGGCAGATGAATTGGTATCTCTGCAAAGAACAACTTCAGAGCTTTCAATCGACAAGTGAATAGCTTGCGACTTGACGAGATACGCGACAAGTGGGAGCTGGAAGATGAATTGCGTAACATTCAGATGCGCTGGGCTGCAATTGACGCTTTGCATTTACAAATCGATCACATTCTCCAAGGTTCGGATACGCAGTATGACGATCAGTTTTATGCTTACGAAGACTCATACAAGAGCACCAAGAAGGCTTTGAATCTCAAGCTCGCGTCTACATTACATCTTCAGCAGTCGACACCACATATCGACATACCTACATTCACGGGCAAGTATACACAATGTCCTACATTCTATGATCTCTACGTAGAAAGCATTCATAACAATAACTTGCTCACGAAAACCCAGAAGATGCAGCACCTGAAAGGTAAACTACGAGGAGATGCTGAGCGACTTATTCAGCATCTAAACATCTCGGCAGACAACTACGATACAGCGTGGGAATTGCTGACACACAGATATAATAACCCCCAGCTGTTATTTACAAAACAGATTGAGATTTTTCTCAATCAACCCGTCGCTCACAAGCAATCAGCGTACGAGATCAGACGCCTCTACGACATGTCCATGGATTGTATCCACGCCATACAGAACCTCGGTATCGATACAAGTACCTGGGATCTGTTGCTAGTACACCTCATAGCGAAGAAGCTAGATGCTGAAACATACAGCGACTACAAAGAGGCACGAAAATCGCCGCGAGACATACCATCGCTCTCTGAGCTAATGGACTTCCTAGAGAGCAAATTCGACGCCTTAGAGCCAATAGGTAAAAAGGAACGAGAGATCTCAACATCATCAAATAGATCTTATCCTCCGAAAATCATCAACAACAAACCATATAAGCCTCAGTTTCAACATGCTGGTGGTCATCGCTATGGAAAATTCCCGAACAGAGAATTTCAAGCTGTTGCGACATGCTCTTCAATTTGTCCGATTTGTAACAATAATCACTACCTATACAAATGCAGCAAATTCATCAAATTTACACCGGACGAGCGGCTAATGGCCGTCAAGAAACACAATATTTGCCACAATTGTCTGTCGCACACATCGATAACATATGCACGTCGACGAAAAGATGCAAAGTCTGTCAAAAGGGTCATAACACAATGCTACATGACGCATACGCAAATATGAACCGGGCGGCCGACGCGCCCGCCGGGTCGTCATCGCACACGCCTACAGCTCCAGTTACGCAAAGACCTCAAGTTTCAACGCGATCCGAAAACAAATAACATAGCGTGAATCACGTTGCTACAGATGACGAAGAGATCCTGTTGACAACATTATCTGTCAGGGTCAAGGCTTTTGACGGGACTTACATCACTTTGAGATGTCTTTTAGACCAAGGCTCTCAGATTTCACTCATTTCTGAGAACGCCGCTCAGATGCTGGGCTTGCCTCGACAACGGTACCACGCATCTGTATCTGGCATTGGAAATGGATCAAAGTACGGCAAGGGAGTCATCACGCTCGAATGCCAGTCTATCTACTAAGACTATAAGTTTACAACTCAAGCATTAGTCATCAATCACGTCAACAATCTGCCAAACATGTCGTTCAGTAAGGAGTCCTGGCCACACTTGCAGCACATACAGTTAGCTGATCCCGAGTACAACATCTCTAGGCCTATTGATCTGCTACTAGACGCAAGCATATACTCCGAGATCATCATGAGCGGCCTGATCAAAGGCCCTAACATGGCTCCAATAGCTCAACAGACGAGATTGGGCTGGATCCTCTCGGGTAACGTGAAAACGTTTAAGTGTCACGTTGTGATAACCGACCTATCAGAAATTTCTCAATACTGGGAGCTCGAAGACATCAGTGACTCAGCTGCTGAATTGACACCTGATGAACAGTACTGTGAGCAATTCTATCAATCTACGACAAGACGCCTACCTGACGGAAGATACGAGGTTGCTCTTCCTATGAAGTCTGGATTCGAACAAGATCTAGGTGAATCGAAGTCAAAGGCGATCGCACAATTCTATAATTTGGAAAATAAGATGTCCAAAAATGAATCATTCGCAGAAAGTTACAAACATTTTATGCGAGAATACGAGCAACAAGGTCATATGTCTCCGGTTTCACAACATAGTGCATTAGTACATTATTTTCCACATCACGGTGTACTGAAAACTGACTCCACTACGATAAAACTTCGAACAGTTTTCAACGGGTCATCAAAAACATCGAGTGGATTCAGTCTCAATGATTTAATGGAGCGTGGTCCAAACTTACAAAAAGATTTGCAGCACTTCATCTTAGCATGGCGTCAACACAAATACGTCGTAACTGCCGACATCGAAAGGATGTTTCGCCAAATAATGATTCGTGAACCTGATCAGCATTTACAACGCATTATTTGGAGAAGCGCAACTCAAGAGCACCTGAAGGAGTACCAGCTCACAACAGTTACGTATGGTACTAAGGCGGCTCCGTACCTTGCAATGCGCACCTTGTGACAGCTGGCTATGGACGACGTGCACAAGTTCCCCATGGCTGCTGCTGCAGTGATGACGTCACTTTACATGGATGACCTTCTTGAAGGTTATGATGATCTCTCTCGGGCAAAACAGCTACAAAGAGAAATAATCGACATATTGAAGGGCGCCGGCATGAACATCCGAAAGTGGTCCAGTAATGCAAAGGAACTGATTGAAGACCTATCAGCTGATCAACTGGACACACCACTCGACTTCGAAGGCCTAGAAAACAAAAAGACCTTGGGCTTACGCTGGATTCCCTCGTCAGACATCTTTGTATTCAAGAACATATTCGAAGACGAGACCAGTGAGGACGACATAACAAAACGACAGTTACTATCCAACAACTCAAAGGTCTATGATCCAATGGGCTTTCTGTGTCCACTATCCGTCCGAGCAAAGCTTCTGTTCCAACGTACATGGTCTGAAGAAGCTGCAGATTGGGATACGCGCTTAACTGAGAACATAACCCACGAGTGGAAAAAGTTGAAGTGTGATTATCAGAACATAGATCAGTTCAAGATCCCTAGATATATGGGCGATAAAAACCATTACATAATACATGGCTTTTGTGACGCGTCCGAAAAGGCGTATGCCTGCGCTATTTACGTTGTCACAAAGAGTCCTAAGGGCGAGTTCACATCGACACTTGTGACAGCTAAAACAAAATTAGCACCGTTGAAAAACAAGTTGACGTTGCCTAAGCTTGAGCTATGTGGTGCGTTACTACTATCTCAACTCATGAAAAAGGTCATGGAAACTATGCCAAAAAACCTGCAAATCTACGCTTGGACGGATTCTATGGTGGTTCTTAGTTGGCTGTATGGAGACGTTAATAGATGGAAACAGTTCGTTGCCAACAGAGTTCTTACAATACTCAACATCATTCCATCATCATCTTGGCACCATGTTCGATCTATAGATAACCCTGCGGATTGTGCTACAAGAAGACTGTCGACACAGCAGTTATTAGAATATCAACTGTGGTGGCAGGACCCGCAGTGGTTGTTGGCATTTGATCCTAACATGATCAAAAATTAAATATACCAACCACCAGAATTAGAAACCAAGAAAACTATTGTGTACGCAGCCTTATCTCAGAAAAATGATTTTATTTTACAATTATTACATGAATGCAGCTCGACGCAGCGCATCGTAACAACAATCGGCTGGCTATCACGTTTCACACAATGGTTGCGAAACAAACAAATACCTCGGCAAAACTACCTATCGTCAACAGAAAAGCAACATGCTCTGAATTTAGTTATCAAAACTGTACAATCGATAGAATTTGAAGATGACATTCAACAACTTCAAAAACAAGAAAAGTTGAGAAGATCCAGTAAGCTGCTGAGCCTCAATCCTTACATTGACCCTAGTGATGGATTGCTAAAAGTTGGTGGGCGATTGAACAACTCATTGCTTAGTCAATCAGCAAAGCATCCCACAATACTACCAAGTCATGGCAAACTCACTGAGCTCATCATACAGAAGGCTCACTCCACCACACTACACGGTGGACCTAGCTTGACTTTGTCTCACACCCGAGAAAACTACTGGATTCTCAGTGGGCTTCGCACAGTGAAGAGAGAACTTCGCAAATGTGTGACATGTCGACGCTTCAAAGAAGAGAAAAGAAGACAGATAATGGCTGATTTACCAGAGCCTCGCGTCACACCTTCGCGCGCATTCACTCATTGTGGCGTTGACTTCACTGGAGCCTTTGACATCAAAGCAAACAAAGGTCGTGGAGTACGAACACATAAGGGCTATGTCGCAGTGTTTGTTTGTCTCTCAACAAAGGCTGTCCATCTTGAGTTGGTGTCCGACCTTAGTACACCTGGATTTCTGGCTGCATTTCGACGTTTCTGCGCCAGAAGATCTACCCCGTAACACATGTACAGCGATCAGGGTAGAAACTTCATCGGAGCATCCAAAGAACTTAAGAAGGAATACAAAGATATCCTCGCAACGATCAATGAAGAGCTAATAAACAAGATCGACGACCTTGACATACAGTGGCATTTCAATGCGCCAGCCTACCCTTCTGCAGGTGGACTATGGGAAGCTGCCGTTAAGAGCTTGAAACACCACCTTCGTCGTGTGATAGGAGAGCAAAATCTCACGTACGAAGAGTTCATCACACTGCTTCACCAGATCGAAGCGTGTCTAAACTCTAGGCCTCTACTAGCCTTGACTGAAAGCCCAGAGGATGAATACCTAACACCGGGACATTTCTTAGTTGGAGGATCACTGATATCAAGACCACAAACAGATCCTAATCACATGAACTTGACAACAAGATGGCAGATGATTCAAGCCATGAACAAACAGTTGTGGAAGACATGGTCATCTGACTACCTACAACAGCTGCAAGTTCGTACCAAGTGGAGAACACCCTCAAAAAACATCGAGATCAACGAAATTGTCCTAATCAAAGACTGACCTCCTCCTGACAAATAAATACTGACTCCTGACAAATAAATTTTTAAATATGAATATAAGAAGATACTACAATTTTTTTTGACAAATCGAAACCGATTTATGAGTTACAAATAAAACAAGCAATTTGTAACTTGAGCATACACGATAAAATAATGTGTCATACAAAGGAGGCGCCGTGTCGCGAGCGATGGATTAAGTTACAATGCGATAACAGGTGGCTATTCTCTTGCTGTGGGAAATGCACAGTGCGCATATTTTGCATTGACACTGGAATGATAATGAAGTCACTGACCGGGAATGGCTTACTACAAATCGGTCAAAGTTGTACCATCAAGAGTGACATCTTTTCTATTTTTGGTCACAACAAGTACTTGAGCCAAGTTCAAGTTCAAGTGGACATACCGATCCCATCAGACACTTCCATATTGAATTCCGTCCTAAATACTACTTCAGGCTTCGAGCAATTTACATCCGAAGACCATGGAGACGAGTGGCGTCGCATGAAGGCTCAGATTACAAACCTCAAAGAACAAGTAAGCGCACCACTCAGCGTACATGACATACATCAATATTCAGTTATGTACACAATACTGGGATTGATCATACTAGCGGCATCCATTTACATCATTATACGATGTCGTAGAACCAAGAGAGCACTGAACATGACGGCAAACACTCCCGTAATCTCCATTCCTATGGCGGCAGTCACGAGCGGAGACCAGGAACCTGCGTCAAGGACGAGACCGCGATCCGTGCGACTGGACATTCCATCACAAGTGTAGTGCAGTGATGAAATATTTAAGGAATTCGTTTATATTATTTTACGATTTTATTTTTGTACTTAGAATTGTTATCATATTATTATTATTTTTTTTACATTCTTAGTACCTTTGTGTTTATAGTTTTCCCTCTTTTGGGCCGGCAGAATGTAGGGGTTACAGCACATATTTTATGTAATTTTATTTCAATGACTCGTTTATTTAGGTACGCAGAAACAATGCATTTGTCACTTGTGAAATCATGTAACTTCCGTACTTTTGCCTATACATCAATTTATAATTCTTTACAATAAATTCAGTGTTAGATCGACTTTTATTGGGTTTGTTTCGTACACTAACTTTCCCTTGCATCCCATCTGCACTCATTCATCTCTGTATACACCTTACAATAGTGTTCGCGTAAATATAAGAAATCATTATAAGAAGTTTCTGTTTCTGTTTCTGCATCCGCCCAGAACAAGTGCACTCTTTAATTCTCTCTCTTTCTCTCTCACTCATTCCGATCCGGGGCAGTAGTCCGACACTAAATAAAAGGCATTCGAAGAAACTTAGAGTTTTTTATCTGCTTGATAGGAATTGATCCCGGAGCTTTTCTTCCTGCCGGAGATGTTAGTGAACAGTGCCGGCTACAAGCTAGGCATCCCGGATTCTCCATCGGGCGACGTTTTGTTACCGCCATGGGCTTCATCGGCCGAGGAGTTCGTACGCATCAACCGAATGGCGCTGGAGTCCGAATTTGTCAGCTGCCAGCTACATCAGTGGATTGACTTAATATTTGGATACAAACAGCGAGGTGAGTATAATCACAAACTGGATGATAAAAATACTAAAGAAAAAATTATTACGTACTCTTTTTTTCATTTGTCATAGTGTCATTATTGACCGGGAACACATTGATGTTTTTGGAAGATTTTATCGGCACTCTGAGCCAGCACAGTCGGTATCTAAAGGCGCATAACATACGCGTTACAATTGCGTACTCTTTCATTAGGTCGTAAGTTTTAGGCAACTCATCGTAGTAGGGTTAGTCGTAAGTTTTAGAACTATTGAGATGGTGGAACCCATAAAGAAAATTACTAAAACTATTAACCCAAAGTCTTTTCATGCTGCTGATAAAGAAAATGTGCCGTGTAGTTACTGTAAAGAGAAGCATCATACTCATAACATAATGTGTCTTAAGATACTATCGTCATCGACTGTCTGCTGGCTCAAGCTGCCGTCAAAATCCCTCAAAACTTCGTAATGTGATACATGAACATATTGTTTAGAAGTTTTTAAACAAATATAGGATTTAGATTTAGAAATTATTACTTGACACTGGTAAAAGAACACTGGCCTCTATGGACTGGCTATACTCCGTGACATAATGAGGCTATTTGATTTGCGCCATTTTGGCGCTACAGCAGAAGTTAACGTCTATGGAACTAATAATAGAGACAAGACATTGTGACAAAATATATCGATAAAAATTCGATACCATAAATAAATAAAATAAAATAGCCTTTTTATTCCTCATTTTTTACACTTAGTAAATTCGTTAGAAATTCATTTTTAATAGCTTTAAGTGCATGCATTATTATAAATATTAGACTTACATTCCATTTGAAAATTTCATTTACACTCAAAATCAATTTAATAACTTTAAGTACATGCATTACTATAATGTAAGAATTATATTTAATTGGAAATTTCATTACACTGAATAAATTTGTTACAAAAATCAATTTAAATAACTTTAAGTACATGAATTATTATAATATTAGAATTTCATTCAATTGGAAATTTCATTTTGCATTTAATTTGCTTTTATTTAGATAATTTAATTTTTATATAAAACAATTTTGACATTTTAGTTTCACAGATTTATATTATTAATATTTTCTTTTAAATAATATTTTCTTACAATATAGATCTTATTAATTTTTTTTAAATAGATTCGTAACTATTTTTAGTACTTATTTATTATTTTAAGTATATTTATAATTTTAACTTATTATACCTGTTATTTGAGGACCCCTCTTCGGGTAAAGGCCTCCTCCAGAGCTGCCCATACTTGTCGGTTCTGTGCCTTGTTCATCCAGTTTTTCCCAGCTGTAGCCATCACCTCGTCGACCCATCTCTCTTTTGGCCTGCCTTTTGCACGTGTTCCAGCTGGTCCTTGCCACTCTGTCACCGATTTAGTCCATCTTTGGTCTGAAATGCGTGCTAAATGTCCTGCCCATCGCCATTTCAACCTTTGACCGTATTAAAGAACGTCTATGACTTCTGTTTTGTTCCTTAATTCCAAGTTGCTTACTCTGTCTTTCAATTTTATGTTAAGAATTGTCCTTTCCATTCGTCTTTGACATTTTGCGATCTTGTCACTGTTGTGTTTGTTAAATATCCATGTTTGGCATCCATAAGTAAGGCAGGGCAGTATACAATAATCTATTATTTTCTTTTTGAGTGTTATAGGTAGAGTCGATTTTAGAATCTCCTTGTGGGTCCAGAATTTACCCCAACTTAATATTATTCTCCTTTGGATTTCATCAACGTGTCTCGTTCTTTTAATACTAATTTACCATGAGATACACATATTCATCAACATATTCTAATGGAATGTTGTTCACAATTATAGGTATTTGAGCTCTATTCGTCATTACTTTGGTTTTAATAGTGTTTAGCTGCAGGCCTACATTTTGACTGGCGTTGTTTAGCTCATTTACCATTGACTCTATCTGTTTTGCTGACTCGGAAAATATTACTAGATCGTCTGCAAATCTAAGATGGCTGAGGTAGTTCCCTTTTATATTTATACCCTTATTTGTCCATTTTAAGCCTTTGATGATATGTTCCAATACTACTATAAAGATTTTTGGTGAAAGTGGATCTCCCTGTTTCACTCCTCTTTTTATTGGGAAGGCTGGTCCAGTTCGGTCTAATTTGACTCTACTAGTGCTCTCATGGTAGATGTATTTTAGGATGTTTATGTATTGTTGGGGAATGTTTTGATTTTCTAGAGCTTTCCAAATGCTGTTGTGTGAAATAGAGTCGAAAGCTTTAGCATAGTCGATAAACACCAAAAATAGTGGTTTTCTAAATTCATTATATTTTTCTATTACCTGTTCAACAACGTGAATATGATCGATGGTACAGTATTCTTTACGAAAGCCGGCTTGTTCAATAGGTTGATATTTTTCTATAGCTGGACTCAATCTTTCTTCTAGGCAAGAAGCAAAAAGCTTGTAAATGGTTGGTAGTAAGCTAATAGGCCTATAATTTCCAACGTCTGTGGGATCTCCTTTCTTGTATAGTAGAATTATATCAGTTGCCAACCAGCTTTTCGGTAGCTTTTGCGTTTCAAGGATTTTGTTGAACAGATATGTAAATGGGGTTGCTAATACGTTTGGCTGCTTTAATTGCCTCGTTTGAGATATTGTCTGGTCCGGGACTTTTATGGTTTTTAAGTTTTTCAATTTTCTTTATGATTTCAATTTCATTAAATGGGATCACCGTCTTCTCTTGGGCTTTTTCTACATCAGTTGATGATGTATCGCTGTACAGTTTTTGATAGAAGGTTGTGGCGATGTTCACGATATCGGTCCTTGATTGAGTTTTTGATGTTGGAGTTTGTTTTAGGCACATAATCAAAGGTTTGCTGGTATTTAATTGTCTGTATGCACTTTTTGTGCTTCCTGTTGTAATTAAATGTTTGCTTATTACCTCTAACCTGTGTTCTTTGTAGTCTTTCTTAATTTCTTTATGTCCTTTTTTTATATAACATTTTTAGCTCCTCTTTATCTTCTCGGGTCAATGGTCTTTTATTTTGTAAATTATGACGTTTTTTTATAAGCAACTTTGTTTCTTCTCTCAACACATCTTTTTGCCGTGTATTCATTTTAATTTTTGATGTTGCCAAACAACTTTTTATGTTGTTCTCTAATTTATTGTAGTAATTATCCAAGCTTTCATTTTCTTGGTTGAGTAAATTACATTTTTTGTGATTTGTGATGTTAATAAGCTACGTGTATTGCAGTATCTTGCCCTGCTAGGTTTTATTTTTGCTATTTTTATTGTGCTTCTTACCATCCTGTGGTCACTTGGATAATTGAGGTTATTAATGATTTCTATATTTGTAAAATGTTTGGGGGCATTTGAGAGAATATAATCGATCTCGTTTTTTGTCTTCTTGTCAGGAGATATCCAGGTCCATTTTGTTTTTAAATTTTTCTTAAATATTATGTTAATTATTGTGAGTTTGTTTTGGTACGCGAATTCGATTAACTGTTGACCTCTACTATTTCTTTTTCCAGAACCGAATTTTCCTGTAATTAGTTTCTCTATCTCGTAAGTAGAGCCTATTTTTGAATTGAAATCGCCCATCACAATAACGAATTTATTTGTTAGCTGACATGCATCATTTACTTGTCTATAGAAGTTTTTGACTATTTCTTGTTTTGCTTCTCCAGTTGGAGCATATATTTGAATAAGAGAAATTTTCCTACTGGTAAAATATGGCTGAACTCACTACCTATATTTCCATGTACATATGCAAAATAAAATATCTTTATCTTTATCTTTATCTTTCAAATAACCAAATTTCATGTTGAGCAAGCATACTCTATCTGAAATACCAATAAAACTCTATATTTGTTTTGAACTTCTTTTTTTACTAGGAAGCCTACTCCACGTTGCCCAGTGTTCTCCCCTGTATAGCAGAAGATATGTTCAAGGTCTTCTGTTATGGTTTCCGATCTTCTAATCTCTGCTAACCCGATGATATCGTATTTAAGGTGATTGATTGCCTTTTTAAATTCTATCTTTCTTTCGTCTGATAATAATGACCTTGCGTTATAGGTACATGCATATATTTTTGCTCTGGAGGGTTGTAGTCGTATTTTTCCGCGGTGACAAGCCGTATTGGATTTTGTGGAGAGGTCGTCGCAAATTGCTTTTCACAGTTATTTTTATTGTGTGACATGGAAGCGTTATCTCTTGATGATTTCTTAATATATTTATTCATATTTACCTTGTTTCGCTTTGGTATTTGTTTATTGAATTTATTTGTATCTTCTAATGGAGTTTCCTCTTCCGGAGATGTGTACAAATTTCTTTTGTTATTGGGTTGATATGTGATGTTTGTCTGTTCCCGTTTCTTTTTCAAAATGACAATTTTGTCATATTTTAATAAAGCTCTTTCTCCTTGTTCAATCTTTTGTTTGAGTTCTGGAATTAGAAGTTTTCTAGTTTAAATTTATTGGATTATAATTTATATAAATTATAATCCAATAAATTTACACTAGATTAAATAGAATGGACGTTACAGGTAGTGTTCTGCCGTAACGTCCATTGTGTTTATGTATCATATTAATATAATGCCATCATCATTACAGCCCTTCGAAAGTTCACTGCTGACATAGGTCTCCCCCAAGGAATTAAGTTAAAAATTTTAAAGTACAACAGAGATAAGATTTAAATAAGGCAACTGAATTTGGCATATTATGTCAATTTTAGTTCCCGATACGGAATATTAGTGTCGCTTCAAATCAGCACAGACAATTATATATATATATATATATATATATATATATATTGTAAGGTCGTAAAAAATGTACTTTTTGAAAGTTTTGAGTGGGCCCATGTTTGAATGTGAATACCATACGCTAACAAAAAGTATGATAATATTATTAATTAATAAAACATTGATAATCATCTTTAGAATAATGTAGAAATAACCATAATATTCAAGAGGCTTAAACATAAAAAATATTTTTGAATCAACAAAATAAAGCTGCATACAAAATTTATTTGTCTCCTATCAACTTACGGAACGAAAAAATGCAACAAATAAAAATAATATAGCATTATGGTTTTAAAATTGTAGTTTTCTTTGAAAGCAATAAAGATGCCGTGTGATAATGTATAAATTATTGCAATAATACAATGCTAGTGGAAAAAAATGTCATTCGAATTTGTGTCTCCAAAAGTTATCCGGTCTCTTTTTTCTGGATGTTAGCGCTGTTAGTCTATACGACTCTTACAGCTTCATCTGACTCAGTCTGACTCAATCTGACTCACTTTAATTATTTATTATAATTATATTATTATAATAATATAATTATATTAATATAATTATAGGCTCGCGGCCTGCGGGTGCGACACGCCCCATTCGTTACCCTAGTAGTGTTTGTTCCATTTAGTGTGGGTGTAGTGTCATTGTGTGATGTGCCTGCGACGTTTGGGTCGACTGGATCGAGCGGTTGAGGTGGTTCTATTAATACATACGCGGTCTACGGAGATAGGGTCGCGACGTTTGTTATCTTTTCTTTTCTTTTCTTTCAAACTACTGTTTCTACTCTGTCAAAGTAGCGTTGGGACATCTCCTTAAAGTATTCGGAGATATATGGTAATTCACAATCATTGTGCAAATCAGAGTTCCGTTGATACCACCGTGCACCGGTGGCTTTTCGGATGAAAAAGTTTTGTACTCTTTGGAGTTTTACAATGTGGGTCTTATATGTGTGGGCGAAAGCTACACTTGCATAGGACATACTGGTCTAATGCAGGTTTTGTACAGTCGGAGTTTGTGTCTTAGCGACAGCTTACTCTTGCTGTTAACGAGAGGGTGTAGACGGCCAATTACTGACTTGGCTCTGTTGCGTACTATACTTATGTGCGTCGCGAAACTCATGCGGGAGTCGAACGTGACGCCTATATATTTGGCCGATTTTTCCCAAGGGATTGGGCGGTCGTACAGCGAAATCGTTTTTGGTTTAGAACCTGCTGCTGAAATCCGCTGAAAGTATACTGCTATACTTTTTTCGGGATTCACATCAATTCTCCATTGGCGGAGCCACTCGCCTAGGCGATTAGTGGCTTTTTGGTGCTTTAATGAGAGGCTATTTTTGTTGTAATCTGTGACATAGAGTGCCGTATCGTCAGCGAAGAGTGCGGTGTTGACCACGGGGTCTTTAGGGATATCACTCGTGAAGAGTGTGAAGAGGAGTGGAGATAGAACGGAGCCCTGTAGGACCCCGGCCTCGAGGAAGCGCTTCGAAGAACGGATTCCCTCCACTCGATATCGAAAAGTGCGGTTCGAAAGGAAGGCTCGTATGATGAGCACGAGCCTATCAGGCACGTTTAGTTTGTACAGCTGCCGTCGTGCCAGACCTTGTCAAACGCCTTCGCGACATCGAAGAAGAAGGCCCCAGTGTTTCGAGACTTTTTCCTTGTCGGGTTTTGGTTGAATCCAGACAGAATGTATTCTGTTAGGCGATGAATCTGGTGGGTGTATGAGTCGACGAGCAGTTTGGCTCTAAAGCCAAACTGCTCGTCTGGGAGGAGTCTGTTGGATTCGGTGTATTGACGGAGGCGCTTGTGAATAATGCGCTCGTATAGCTTACCCAAAGTGTTGAGCAGACTAATGGGTCTGTAGCTAGAGGGACGATTACGCGGTTTACCCGGTTTTGGGATCCCTATTACGTCTGCTTCTTTCCAGATGTCCGGGTAGGAGCAGTTCGTGAGAAGTGTTAAATATTCCTACAAGGAGGTAAATAAGTGGCGCCGAAAGGGATTTGATCACCTCGTTTCTGATGCCGTCTGGCCCAGGGGCTGATCTATTCTTAAGGCTTTTGATGGTTTCGGTGACTTCGTCTACTGTCACCGGATCGAGTGGTTCGCCCGCTGGTGGCAGCGCAGACCTACGTTCTACTTCCGTTTCTACCTCTAGTAGGTGAGCGGGATCTACTTCGTGTCAGTTTTGACATATTTTTTTCATTTGAAGTCGTGACCGTAAACAATTGTAAATTCCATAATTTAGAGCACAAATTTCGGGCAGTGTATATGTCAATTCTACGTGAGAAGTACAAAGATATCGTTTACTAGATTCTTGATTCGAAATTTATAGTCAATTACCAGTGTATGTCAAGTTTTATTAAGTAAATCGCGCATCATTTATGACCGGTATTCATTGTTGAGTTTTGAATTTTCGAGTGTGTTTGTTCCAGTTCGTTACGTATGTTATGGTGTTTGTTATGTTACTCACTGGATTTTATAAAGGAGGCTGTTCACATAACTTAACCGACTACGATGAAATGAGAAAGGTGTAATGTTATTCTGACGTACCTACATAAGAGTTGAGTGTTATACTATTCTGATTTATTACTAGTGGTCCCTCAGTAGCCGAACTAGGTCCGTTTTTAATTAACAGGTCGTCGCCTTTCGTCAACTTTTCCACTCACACAGGACCATAATATAAAAAATGTTTAAGTGATCTTTTTAATATAAGATGCATTTAATGCTTTTTTTTTAATTTTATTAAATGGCAAAATATAAATAAGTTATTGTTAAAAACACATTTTTTAATGTGGATTTATTGTATTTGTATGCTGAGTTTATTAGATAAACACAAAAAGTTTTTTTTTAATCATTACATATTAAATTAATACTATATTATAGTTCGCCTATTGATTACATTAAAAAAAGCATTTTAAAATTCAATTTCTTCTTAAATATGGCTCTGTGCGAACGCGAATAGTCTCAAATGGGATAGCCCTTATAATTAAAAAAACAGTAAAACAAAATTCTGTGATAAATGTTAAAAATTACGGTATCTGTACTTATTGTAAACTGTAAACACATATTTGTTAAATTCGTTATATTTCTTTTGTGAATAACCTACTTTGATTAGTACCTACTGTTTTTTGTAAGCACATTATTTTGTTAAAGGCTTTAATTCTACTGTGTTGTGTTTGGTGTTTAGTTTCACAAACATGCAAGATATGCATAGTCTAAGACTCTTTTTTGATTATTTAATCTTAATTTCATGAAAATAAGTAATTGATAATATTTTTAAATGGATTTTACTTAAACCTTTTTCCAAGTGAACATTGAACATATATATTCCAGTACGTGTTATATTCCAGTGTTTATGAGGTCAGGGTAAAAGAACATTACCAAAGAAACAAGTACAAGAATATTACCAAAGAAAACTCTGTAGAATTAAGTTTTACGCGAGACTATGAGCTCTTATAAAGTACAAATTAATAAGGTATCAGTCATATTATAATATATCTGATATTTTCTCGCTCTTAGGTCCCGAAGCCGTGCGTGCCACGAACGTATTCTACTACCTAACATACGAGGGTGGAGTTCGGCTGGATCACATCACGGACCCGGTGATCCGAACAGCCGTGGAAGACCAGATACGAAGCTTTGGACAAACGCCTGCTCAGTTGCTGAGCGAGCCGCATCCTCCCAGAGCTTCCAGCATGCACCTCGCTCCCCTTATGTTTGCAGCGGCGCCCGACGATGTGTGTATGCGGCTTAAATTACCCTCAAACGCCGCTGTCGTCCACGTTTCAGCGAATACCTACCCCCAGTTGGCTATGCCGGCCGCTGTCACGGTAAGTTATTTATTTATTTATTTAAAAAAAGAATATCACTAAATTTTTTGAGTTTTTACAAGAAATAAAAGTTTATGATATCAAGTTTTATGATTACAAAATATTGAAATAGTATTATTATTTCAATATTTTGGAAATATGATATGATATATTGTACATAATTTTATATGATATAGATCACGTATTTTATTGCAAAATATTAACCTATATATTAACTTTTATTTGTGTAAATTAATGCATAATTTCAGCTGTTAAAATTTTAATTAACAATTGCGTTTATGTCGGCGGGCAATTCAATATGCATTTTTTTAAATTGGGCATAATTGCAATTTTAAGCGCTGATTTACCACATGCGCGGCGGTGAAGGAAAATGTCGTGAGCAAACCTGCATATCTGATAAATAAGAAAAAAAATTATTTCGAAGACATGTGAAGTGCGCCAACAACCAACATTTATTATTATATTATATTATATTTATTTATTTATTTTACCACTTACAACTATCATCACAGGTGTATTACCTAATACAATAGTGCAGTTCAATACAATAAAATTCAATACATGTATTGAAGCAGCGCGGCGGACATTTCCTTGTTCTAAAACCCTCTCAGAAATGAGAGGAGGCCTGTGCTCAGCAGTGTGACGTTTTAACTCTATATTTATTTTTACTCTTTAAGGGGATATAGTAAGTCAGCTCAAATTCTAATTTCGCCCCCACTTCCCTGCGCGTCGTATGCTATGTACCGACATGTTTGTAATCACTAATACTGTAAGTAGATAGGTCGTTGGATACTTATTTCATTATGTTTATCAAATTTATGCCTGTTTCTTTACGCAAACCCAGTCGCTTCTTATTTTTATTACGGTTATTTCCCATTTTAATTTTACATCGTCCTGTTGCGTAATGTGTATTCTGATCGTAAGCGACACAACCTCCCCCTTCAAAGGCCGGAGCGAAACTGACCGGGTGACCGGGCGGAAGGAATCAAGTTTCATTACGCCGATAGTTTAGATAATTTCTTTTTACAGTGAAAATAATGGAATTTATAAAAGTAAATAACATAAGCACTGCTTTATAGTTAGTTCAGTTAGTATGCAAAGTTTCATGATCTTATTTAAAGTATTTTATGCATAACAACGGTTTATTGTTTATTTTGGAGGTAAATTTGGATTTTTTTCTATCGAGAAAATTTTACGGAATGTGTTTTCGTCTAACATAATCCTTAACACTAATCCTCAACTTTACCATATATTTATTTCAAAATTATGCTTTATATTTTTGAGGAGGATCTTGTGATTTGGGTTATATTTTTAACTTTAATGGACAATTTAAATTGTAAATTAAACTAGTTTTTACGGATTTTATGGCGTTTATTAACTTTTTTATATTCCCGACGTTTCGAGCACTTTACAGCATCCAGTCACGAGAAGGATTGAGGTGTTCGACGTCCCGATGTCATAGATAACCACCCACAGATTAAAATTATTAATATTTTTTTGGAATAATTGAACTTTTGTTGTTTTGAACTTATAGTATCTTGAAGTCTTGTGGTTGTATGCTTGTGTTGGGATTTAAATTTATTAATTATAGGGATCCCAAGCATATGTTAGCACCCAGCCATCTTCTCTATTGAAATTAAGATGTTTTTTTATTTCTCTAGTCAGTACAGATCATTCTGAAAACGGCGCGTTCACACGCGTGTTTTGATATAGCAAATTAAGCGAAATTTATTAGCCGTGGTTGGCTCTGCACAAGTACATTCGGTTCACAATTGTTATACTAAGTTTGAATATAAGTGCGTGCTGGTGAGGGTATTCGTAGTTACGCAACGTGTGCGTGCAGGTGAGCGCAGCACGTGCATTCGCGGCGCACCGCTGGGCGGGCGGCTGCGCGCACGGCGGTGCGCGCGCCGAATTGGCACCACACGCGCCGCACGCCTCCCACTCGCCCCACTCCCCCCACACGCCGCACCACCCGCTGCTTATGGACCCCGTCTGGGGTGAGTACATACTTACCTACATTTGGGTAGAATTTCGAAAAAAATAATGTATACGAGTAAAATTAAGAGGTAGAACTGTAAACATTGAATTTGATTTAACATTTTTTTAATTAAAAAACTTTCCATTACTTTCTCATTTATACCCCAATTACCAAATGGCCTTTGATAGATTTGGTAGCTAACATAACGACTTGTTAAGATTAAACTATGTCTTCCATAGCAAACGGAGGCGCTGGAGCCCTATCTCGACGGCAGCTCGGTGACAACTTCTCGCAGCGTGTCAAAGCGAGAAGCAACTGTTTTGTGACCACGGTCGATTCACGCTTCCTCATTGCAGCTGGCTTCTGGGACAACAGCTTCAGAGTCTTCTCAACAGAAACCGGTTAGATATTTATTTTATAATGTTTTAAATATAAAACTTATTTCCAGTTTACAGAGAATTAAAAGTAGCTATTGTATATAACATGGCCACTTTACCTTTTTAAAATTTCTAATTTTTTTATATCTAAATTTAAATTCAATAAATTGTAACTTGGCCTTCAATGCTGTCTACAGTGACTTATTTTCTTACAAAGAAATAAAGCTTAAATTCTTTAGTATTTTAATTTCTTTTTTACTGTTAATGTAAATGTGAATGATCCTTCAAGCCAGAAAAAAGTAATAAAAAGTTAAAGATTGATAAAGCCATGTCAAATTTACTATTATATCAATTCTTATATTTAAATACATTACAAACACCTATTATAATACACATTTAAAATATTGGCGATTCTCAAGAATTGGTCCTCCGAGACAGATATTGTATTTAGATCAGGAGATTTATGTTTATATTGTATTTGACAGCTAAAATAGTTCAAATAATCTTCGGGCATTACGGTGTGGTGACTTGCGTGTCGCGCTCTGAATGTAACATCACATCCGACTGTTACATCGCATCCGGCTCTGAAGACTGCACGGTTTTGCTGTGGCATTGGTGAGTATTACAACTTGTTACAATTTTGAACATATTACTGATAACATAAAAGAAAGAATATGAAGAAAGAGTAAATGGGGCCCTGCACTCTATTGTGAAGAGTCAAAATGTGTCAAAAAAGGCGCGTATGGCAATTCACAATGCTGTGTTGGTCCCTACTTTAACGTATGGTAGTGAAAGTTGGTTGTGGCAGAAGAAGCACGAGAGTAGAATCAACGCAGCAGAAATGCGGTCCTTAAGGAGTATGTTAGGGCTGAATCTGAACGACAGGGTAAGAAATTGTGTAATAAGAGAAGAGTGTGGGTTGCAAGATGATGTTGTGACCAGGATTAAGAAAGGAATGCTGCGGTGGTTTTGTCATGAAGAAAGAATGAATGAGGAAAGAATGACAAAGAAAATTTATGTTGCAGAAGTGAATGGCAGAGTCGAAAAGGGACGTCCTAGGCGAAAATTTACCGACCAAATTGGCGATTTATTGAAAACGGGCCAAATTAGGAGTACCCTTAACCGACGAGTATGTATGCGTAGGTGTATGGATGTGAAGGAGGCGAGAGAGGTGTGTCGGGATCGTGCCAAATGGAAGTCTGTAGTCTCTGCCTACCCCTCTGGGTGACAGGCGTGAGTGTTTATGTGTTAAAGAATATGCTAAAGTCATACATTGACTCAATGTTACTTGTAATTATTGTTGTTTTGATTTTTAATTATGTGAATTGTTTTATTTAAGTTTAATAAGTTTATTTAAGCTAATGTATTAAATAGCATACATAGGAAATTATTGACACGCCCTTAAACTTTGTATTCTATATAATATTGTCCTGATGATATTTAATTACAATGCCAACAACAATATTCGATTACAAAACGATGTAATCGAATATTGTTGTTGTTGTATGTATGTATTCTCAAACTTTGTCGTCAATGTAATAAGGGCGTAAGCGCTACATTGCATTGTGAGCAATATACCGCTGTTCTGAAATAGCTTGTTTGTATATCAATCCGTATATATCTTGGTGATTCGTCGGTTTAAATTAATAAGGCCATACGTGCAACACTTGCTACACATACTGTATTTTAAATACTATTCCGCAGCTATAAGGCGCTGTGCATATTCGAAATATACACGTGACGGTAAATAATTTGTTCTATACAAATTTGTTCCATTCCAATATTCTAGTAAGCTAAAAATTCCGTATTTACTTTAGGTAAAATATTTATGTACACCATACAATTTGTTACTTTAAGAAAATTTTGCATGTTTAAAAAAAATTATAAATCTAAAAAGGAGCACCTATTTTTTATATTTTCTAAATAAGTCATCTGAATTTAATAACGATGTAAGAGTCACACTAGCTGGCACAGAATTACATATTCTAAATGAGTCATGCTGAGAGTGAAGTGTGAGCCGTAATGGGCGGTGCTAAGGTTGGTATTCGGGCGGCAGGTCGGCGCGGCACGGCGGCGTGGTGGGCGAGGGCGAGGCGCCGTCGCCGCGCGCCACGCTGTCGGGGCACGACGCGCCGCTCAACGCCGTGCTCGTGTCCGCCGAGCTCGGCCTCGTCGTCTCCTCCTCGCTCAGTAAGTCACCATGTATTAAGGGCCTATACTACCTCAGCTCAAATTCTGATTTCGCCTCCACTTTCCCGCGCCACTCGTTCGCTCACTATGTGCGATTACAACCACAAATGTTCACATACAGAAACAGCTGTGACTAGTAGCGCAACAACCAATCGCTTAGCCACTGCACCAAACCTGTCATATGCTTTCTACATAATATTTGTAATCACTAATACTGTAAGTGGATAGGTCGGTAGATACTTACTTCATTAAGTTTATCATACGCTTCTTATTTTTATTACGCTTATTTCCCATTGCGCCAACACTATAAACCTAAGTGTCTATTTTAATATTACGTCGTCATGTCGCGTAATGTGTGTTCTGAGCACAAGCGACACAATCTGCCTTCCCTTCAAAAGCCGGAGCTAGACTGGATGACGGTGGTCGGGCGGCAGGGAGCAAACTTTAAAACGGCGATAGTTTAGGTAATTTCTTTTTACGGTGAAAGTAATGATAAATAAAAAAAAGTAAATAATGTAAGCCCTGCTTTATAGTTAGTTCAGTTAGTATGCAAAGTTTCATGATCTAATTTTAAATATTTTTTGAATACCAGCGGTTTATAGTTCGGTTTGGAGGTAACTTTGGATTATTTTTCTATCGGTAAAATTTTATGGAATCGTGTTTTCGTCTAACATAGTACTTAACATTAATCCTCAACTTCACCATATATTTATTTCAAAAACAATGCTGCAGGTTTTTTTTGGGCATAACAGAGGATCTTGCTAAGCCATTTGAAGTACTATGCGTCCCTAATCGTGAATGATTCATTCATTAGACCCGGGTCGCATCAAAATATTGATTATCGCTATTAAGTTTTTTTAATGTTCCGAATCGAATGATTGACAGTATCTACGACTAGAGTATGGTAAAATCCGAAAATAGGTGATAATGCATTATTTTAACTGATTTCACTGCACACACACATTCGTAAGGGTCGATCGGTAGGAAAAAAAACCATTGTTGGCCATAAATTACATTCAATTTAGGATAATTTCAAATAAAAGTAGAAGCCTTATTTACTCGTATTTTCAATAACTGTATAACATTATTTATATATTTGAACTTTAGTTTAAAATTCGACTACTCTTTGAAAAATAACCCTGTATATAAGCAATGGTGCAAGCTTCTTTGACTTTCAACATTGTCCATTTTGAACGAAAGAACTTGACTTTACATTGTCAATTCTGCAGACGGTCCAGTACTAATCCACACGACGTTCGGGGAACTGTTGCGGGCGCTCCCGAGTCGGGCGGGCGCTTCGCCCCAGCAGCTCGCTTTAGCGCGAGAAGGAGTCCTGGTAGTGGGATACGCAAAGGGACATCTCGCAGCCTTCACACTCAACGGGCGCAGGCTCCGACACGAAACGCACAATGACAACTTCCAGGTAAGTGCCGGAACACAATGAAATAAATTAATCTCTTAATGATTAAACAAAATCTTATTTAGAGAAATAATTTACCAAGTAGTACCCTACTCCTTTTCTATCACCCTCTCACCAATTTCTGTCTGTTGCAGCATTAATGAATCCACTGCTGAGCTTCAGTACTTAAACTTCCAAAGAACGTAACAGTATAAATGCTGTGAGACACTTCAGCTTAATCCTCAGATGTGACAACACATTATTAGCATTTGCTTGAAGTGACTCGCAGGTGGACTGTTCCTCGGAACATAAAAAACCAATAGGAAGCTCAAAGTAGGTGGAGCAGGCGTGTCCCAATTAGGGACAGTAGAGCCTAATCGACTGTCAGTCGCAGGCTCTAATTGTCGTGAGGTAATGTGTTGCTGCTTAAGTGATATATGCGAAAATATGCCGTTTTGTGCAATAATGGAGTGTAAAAAAAAAACAAAATGCAAAATATTTCGAATGGAGGTGTTTTGTACCAAAAGGTACGTGTAATTTCTTTTTCGCATAGAAACGTGAATAAACATAGATAAAACATCAAATTGCCTTTATTACAAGAAATATTCAATCTCTTATTTCGTTACTCTAAGGTTCATCTGTTAATACATTTTGGATAAATATTGACGCGATAGTGTTGTGACTACGCCGATAATTAAGTTATCGACAAAATTTTATCTGAGTCCTGTTTATTCACTAACATATTAATGAAAATATGCAAATACTGGATTTCTATGAAACTATACGAAATTATATTGTGATACCCTACGACTGCGCATTTTTCTTGGGGTTGCGAAGCCAGATAAGTAATTGCTCATGGCTTTTGGAAAGAAGCTGAAATAAAAGAATAATAATTTTTATCAGAATTCGTCATCGTCTAAAATAAAAATTAAATTAAAGAAATATTTCAAAGACAATAAACCATTGCTTAAATTATTGTTTTATATTGTTCTCCTTGTTCCCATTTCAAAAATAATCACTGTCATCAAAGACAATTAATTTTATGCCCATTATATGAATTATGGGGTTCGTACATCAAGGTGATTTGTGATTTCCAACAAATTTTGTTATCATACTACATTGTTATATTAACAATTGTCGGTACCTTCCCATTTCTTTCCAGTGACTTAACGACAGTGGTTCGGGTACAAGTTTTGCTATTTGCTACTTCCTTTTATTTTTTATATACTGTGGTTAGTTCAATTTCCGTTTGTTACTGTCACCCTATTATAGAAAAAAAACGAAACAAAAACGAAACGGTCCTCTTCATAAAAGTTTCTAAAGTATGTTTATGAATATAAGTATCTGCAATAACACACAAATAGACAAAGATCATGGATTATGGCAGTCTTTTGAGACAGAACAACGACGCGTTTAATGGTACAACATAAATAGGTAGTATTTATCAGAATCGTAATACGATTGTGATAAATGTCAGAACTTAAATCAGCGACGGAAAGCAGTGTTAACTGTGCGTGTTGTTTGCTACTGCGTTTGTAAATTCACCTTTGAAGTGGCAATCGTGACGATTAAGCCCCAAAGCCCCACATTTGAAGAGGCACATGTTGAACAGTAGACCAGGAAATGGGCAACATTGTGTTCCCATGTTCCCAATAACAACTTTAAAAAACACTGCGACTGTCCACTCGCCTGCCAAGCGCGTCACCTATGAGGCAATCTATAGGGAGGTCTATGTTCAGCAGTGGACTTTGAGGCTGTAACATTAATATAAAAGTGTTTGATGTGTATCGTACCGTTTATGTATCAACCTGTATCGCGTGTGTGCACAGTGCCTGGTGCTGTCGCGCTGCGGCGAGTACCTGGTGTGTGGCGGCGACGCGGGCGTGGTGGAGGTGTGGCGCGCCTTCACGCTGGCGCCGCTCTACGCTTTCCCGCCCGCCGGCGCGCCCGTCACAAGCCTCGCGCTCTCGCACGACCAGAAGTACGTGCACTGATACACTTAGCCCCACCCCCGCTACACTACACTACACCCCGACTCGCTACACTACACATCACACGACGCGCGCGTGGTTGATGTGTGGCGGACCTTCACGCTGGCGCCGCTCTACGCCTTCCCGCCCCGTGGCGCCCGTCACAAGCCTCGCGCGCTCACACAACTTGAAGTACGCTCACTGATACACTTAGCCTCACCCCCGCTACACTACACCTCGCCACGCTACACTACACTACACCCCGCCACGCTACATTACACATCACACGACGCCTTCCCGCCCGCCGGCGCGCCCGTCACAAGCCTCGCGCTCAGAATCAGAATTTGTCCGAATTATGAAAAGAAAAAGTCCGAACTCTCGCACGACCAGAAGTACGCGCACTGATATACTTAGCCTCACCCCCGCTACACTACCCCTCGCCATTCGCTACACCATTCCTTCCCACGCTATACTACACTTCGTCTTGTTACAGCACACCTCCTCTGCTACACTACACTACACTACACTGTACTACCCCACACATCACCTGATACACTACGCCACGCCGTGTTACACCGCACCGCCCCTGCTACACTACACCTCACTTCTCGCTACCCTATACCTTGCACGCTTCACCACACCTCGCCTCCGTCACACTACACCTCGCATTTCGTTTCATAACAACTCGCTTCGCTATTCTTCTTACTCTCGTTTCACTACACCTCTCCTTTGCTAAACTGCACCTTGGCTCTCACTACACTACAGTTTGCCTTTCGTTACACTACACCTCGCCCACTTATTTAACTACACCTCGCTCATTCTATATTATACTCAGCTCCGTAGCCAATACTATACCACATATCGCCGCCGCTTCACGGCACATCGTACCGCTACACTAAACTTCGCCCCGCTACCATTTTACACATTCACCACCATTATTCTTCTATCAACTTGGCAATTAATATTTCGCCGTAATATAATATAAGTCGTCCCAATTACTATTAAATTCTTCACGATTTCATTAAAATTACGCGTAGTATTCCATTCATATAAATAATAAGCTGTGTTAACTAACCAAGCAATTTAAAAGTAAAAGCAATACTTATAAAAAATTATATTTTTCAGATTCCTACTGGCGGGACTTGAAAACGGTTCGCTAATTGTATTCCACATTGACTTCAATAGATGGCATCATGAATATCAACAACGATACTGATCTATACCATACTCTAGTTCTAATTGCTGAAAATGTCTACAAATACGAAGGCGACTTGTGAAATCTGTCAACAATGCATATAATTAGTTTAAAAATGCTATGAATAATTTCCTAATATCATAAATATTTTATGTAATTTTGACAGATTTCTTCAATGTTGCCTGCTTGCGGCGCGCACTAATAGGTTTAGAAGCATCATTAAAGGTGTTGTTTTTATATAATAAATTACAAATATGAATATTAATCGTGGTGTTTCTAAACTATTGGTGTATTTAATTAGATTCTAGCTCAGCATTAGACTCCAAAATTGCGTTTACAAGCAGTAGAAAATGTTAGTTCGCCGCAATGCTACTGTATATATCGACCAATGTTGCACTGTTTTAATGTTTGACATTCCTTAAAATTTAAGATATAATTTATTATTCATAGGTCATAAAAATTGCAGCTTTAATTAATTAAATCGATTTAATTAAATAAATTACAATCCAAATAAAGTCTGTATGCACGTTTATGTGTACGTTAATACTCTCATTAGTTTGTGTTTATATGTTTTACGGGCTTTGTACTTTTGGACTTTGTTTAGTTTTTTTTATCGTACACAATGACTACTAGGCTTTCTAGCCAGTATACTGTAAATTGGATATTTCGTTGACGAAACAAAATAAAAACAAAAATACATTACACATGTAACCTACTTATTCTTCAAGGCCCATTAAGCACATGCGGTCATTTTATTTTTATATTATACGAGTCTCGTTACTAGACCATGATAATAAGTATTAAAACTGTGAAATTATAAAAGATTAATTGTTGTTGTTTTACAATTTATAAGCAACTAAGTATTTTACGCTATTTTCACGCTTTTAATATGAAGTAACGGAGCAAAATTGGTCGATTTTAGTAATTAACATAGAAGTATAATAACAGTAAAAGGTATATTATTAGATAATGCAATTTTTATGAAACATACAATTGGCTTGCGGACAAGTACTTACTTTTGATTTTTAAGTAATAAATCTTTTAAAATTTTGAAACATTCCATTGTTGATTATAAATACGATAGGTAGTATTATTAATTTGAAATTGTATGTACCTTCATTAATTTTTTTTTAGTTTTATTTTAGTGCCATAGGTAAAATATCGATAATAATACAATAATGAAATTTAAGATTTAACGTTAATATGTAATTATATTATTCGATCTCTAATCTTTTTCGAACGTCCATTTCTGTACTTAAATTTTAACAATGTGCAATACCTTTATTTTAAATATTTTATGCGGTTTTGCCTTTAGTATTATAATTTCAATATTAAATGTTATATTTTAAAGGATTTTTGTAATATATAATTGCATGCTTCATCATATTTTTTCTTTGGTGATGGGTAGATTAGGTATTTAATTTGTGCAAAATCAATTTGTTATTATTATATTTTTGATTTTTATTAAAATGGTTGTATTAAAACTTTTGGTTTTCTTATTTTTATTTTATGAACTACATTATCGTTTCGTTGTTTATTTGCATTTATATTTAATATTAATCGTTTTTTTTATTTAAGGAGAAAAATTACGCTACAAATTTTATGAGGTTGGAAAGAGACATTTTCAAAAATTTGGAAGTTTTTAATCATCTTTGATTTATTGAGATAAGCATTTAAGGTATTTTATATCGAAATAATGGTAATTGTGAAAGGGCCGATCAATCATTTTCGCTAATAAACTATGTCAATATACGTGTAGACGGAGTTTAGGTGTTAGAGGTAATTGAAAAGCTATTTAAGGCAATATAAATAGTTGTGTCACAGCTAATAAACCATAACCAAAAATAGTTTTTTACGCGATCATTGCATTTATTGTAAATTCAATTGAAAACTATATTTTTGCATCACTACACCTGCACCGCTCCTTCCGTTCTGTGATTTAGGCTTTAAAATATGCACTCTTAGTCATAAAAAATAATATCTTTTCCTACTCTCTGTGCCAAAACTATTGTAAAATACAATTATCAAGAGAACAGCTCTAATAATACAAACAAAAGTCTACAAACGCCTTGCTTTTACGTAATTTAATTCGTCAGCTTTTCGGCTAGATTAGGTTAGGAAATGGAAATATTTCTAGACAATTCTTGTGGCAATTTGATTTCAAGTAGTGACTTCTAGAAAACTGTATAAATAATTCTTGAAACCCTTATTCTCACGTCCCACTGTAGTTTCTATTTAGATCCTAACTGCTAATCTTCTAGCTCGTACAACCTAATCTTAGAAAATAAATCTTTAACTTATAACCCAACCTTTTAATGGCAACCTTAGACTCTATCTACATTTTATCTTTACACGCTCGCAAAAAAAACCGCCATTAGCTATCACCATGAATGAAAGTAGCATCATTATTGTTTGCTCTCTAGTCAATCATATTACCCATATTTAGCATTCCGCGACAAATATTCATTAATAAGATTGTATAATAAACGCACTGAAATCTTATTCTTATATTAGCAATATAACATTGCAGCACTTATAAATTATATCAGCCCAGTAACACGCAGCACGCTATTAAAAAAAAACACGCTACACGCAATTCTGTCCATTAAAGGTAAGCTAATTTTAAGACGCGAGAGTAAAAGTAGAATAAAAATTAACGTTTTTATTCTGATAGGATAAGTTACATCTTGTAATTAATTGCTGTCCTGTCCATTTAGTTGTAAGCTAAACAAGATTTATGACGTATTCAGGATTAAAATTTAAAAATTAACGTTTAAAATAGGCGTTAGATTGAATAATTATAATGGAGCATATTTGGAGCAGAATTGTGACCACGATGTTGAGACTCCCCATTTTGCCGCCAAAACTATATACCCGTTGGTTAGTTCAGTAGACAAATAGAAACTGAAAAAGAAAATCATAACTTAAAAACCAATTATTGGTATAAGGCTTATGGTCGAAAATTCAAACGATTCTCAATTTCATGACGTTAAGTCTCGTGATGTCACTGTCACATTGACTATTTTCTGGATGTTAGCGCTGTTTCTGAATGTTAGTCTATACGACTCTTACAGCTTCATCTGACTCAGGGCTAGTAGTAGCTAATTGCTTGACTTAACATAATAGACAGCACAAGACTTACGGCGTTTTAAAATTGAGTATCGTTTGAGTTGAGAGGGCATTAATCTCTCAAAACAAAATCATTTTTATTGGTTACATCTATAATAAAATAAATTGTAAGTAAAATAGTAAATAAGAAAAGAGGCAAGCGCTTTAAACTAATCAAAATCTATTCACCCGACACATAATAGGCTTCGTCAAAGTAAAATTCGTTTATTCACGTAACACTGCCTTCGCTACCCAAAAGTGTCTCATTTAGGTGATACTTAATCAATATTATGAAAATGTTGTTGAACGTAAATAATAGGTAAATAAACGTGATTAGCATAAATTAGTAGTCATGTAGAGGGCGTAGCTTTAGTTTAGTGTGACATTTTGCGAGACTGGCATTTTTGTCGGTTGAATTTTTACTGACCGCCAACTTGTGTTTTTTTGAATTCATCGTTCATCGTTATTATAATTTATAAATTTTTTAACGTCAATAATTTTTAATGTTGCATAGAGAAATTTAAGTTGTTAAATTTATAAAATGAAAGTTTATTTCAATTTAAAGTAGCTAATGCTAGATTTGTTAATTCAATAGAGATTGTTAAAGTAAAATGTATCACGCTCGTTTATAATAACTATATTGTCCTTATGCACATGCTTATTAAGAAAACAATTTGACTTTTTAATGTGTGAATTTCTGAATCTCTTGCTAGATTATTAATACTTTGAATATTTGCTTAAGACGCATTTCTTTTTACCTTTAATTAAAGAGCTATATTGCTCATAATTAACTTGATTGTTATGCTAAGTATATGGTGCGTTTGTATGTTATGAAATGGTCTTAAGTAATAAATAAATTGCATTGATTAAGTTACTCCTATTATTTTATTAACCTTTACTTTGTACGATCGGCATTTGAACATATAACTGCCTCGGAGATTGCCAGAAAGAAGGCTCCTGAAACACTTTCATCTCTCGAGTTTCGAAGTCAATATATCCAGTGAAGTTTTAAATTATCGTGCGAACTATTATACTCCATCTCCACGCATAATATTACTGGTGTCCAACGGGCACATATCACACAATCCACCTAGTGGTCAGAGGGTGTTGTGGCCCATAGACACCTATTCCCGAATAAGAATCAAAATTAAAAAGCCGTAAAGTTTGAATCCGTCTTACAAACGCAATTTACGCCTTATTTGGAGCCTTGTTAGTGCTAAAAAAGATATTCTCGTGACTCTCCAGACGAAACCGCAAGATTACCTATATTTTTATTTGAGTACATTGCATAAGTGACGTTACAGCTTTCAAGTAAGACCAAACGGCCGAGGGTAAAGGGGCAAGGATAAAAAATCACTCAATAACCCGGATGGTATCGAGGAGCAACGTCTTCTGCATTTGAACTTGGAGGGATACGCCATGTAGTTTCAGTTGCCTCAGATAATCCGGGAGGCAGAAATGACTACAGAACTAATTTCGGTCAGCAAACCACACCATATATCGGTTACCTCTTGAGTCAAGTCCAGATCTTCTGTTCGCTTATCTGATGCGGTTTTTAGGAGGTTTACTCGTCATTCAGAATGGTTCCGTTATCCGTTACCTATTAAAGTCCACTGCTGAACACAGGCCTCCCTCATATATTGTCTCATAGAGGGTATATTTGCCATAGTTGCCACGCTTGGCGAACGAGTTGGCAACCGCAGTTTTTTATGTTTAGTCGTTTTAAAAACGCTGCTGCCATCTTCTGGTATGGTTCCCTTGGCCACCTCTCACGACACACGGTGTTGTGTGAAGTACGTGACATACAAAACGGTTATATTGACCAAAAATATTCGTGTGTGTGCCCAGAACCGGTCCATCAACACAATATCAGAATTGGTTGTCCGTGCAGATACTCGGAGTAAGAAAGCGCTCAACAACAAAAGACAACAAGACAAAGTGTCTCACAAAGATGGTGACAAGCACTACAGATGACAGGTCTTCGATAATTGTTAGTCTTACTAACCTGACCCTGTACCGCACAGACAATAAAACTCTTGGTTTTCCCAAGAGGTCACCGAAACGTAGTCATTGTTGAGTGACAACTGTGTCTACGAAAAGCTAGTTTAGAACCTTGTAGAACCTCCTGCTGTGGTACTCCTTTTCCTTCCAACCGGTCTCCCGGTCGGAAAAGCTTTGTACTGCCAGGTTCAGCTATTGCTCATTGGTATGTTTCAGACTTATGGACGCCACACACGGTCGGTTAAAATGATCAGGTGAACTGACGTACATCCAAAAACTGACCGTAGTGTGGAAGCTTAGATTGAAATTTTCAACTGACGACAACCGACGGATTTTTTCGGTCGCACTGTCAGTTGAAACTGCTCAGTCGAACTGACGTAAATCCAAAAACTGATCGTGAGTGTGAAATCTTAAGATGAAATTCTTAACCGATGGCACTCCACGGAGTTTTCCGGCGCGCCGTTACCCGCTGGCTTCAGGTCGTTTTAATTACTGGTAAGTACCTACTTTCTTAGTAGCTACATACATTATTTAAATGCTATGTAGATTTTTATTATTTTATATATTTATAGAATTTCGTTTGACGGAGGATGAAGACTAAGGTGACTGTGATGATGTCACCTTCCTTATGATTGACTCAGAAGATGGGTAAAGGATCTTAGTGATGCTACGTAGAACCATCGTGTTTTTTTTTCAACTCATTTTCAAAGAGGTTCATGAAGACCTAGATGATTATGATGATATCAACTAGCTGATGGTGGAGTCCGAAGGTTGGTACAAGATCTCAGTGATGCCACTAGATAGAACGATCGTGTTTGAACTCATTTGAAAGGGCTCGTAAAGACCTAGGTGATTTTCACGATCTCACCTTTCTGATGGTGCAATACAAAGGTGGATATAAGATCTCAATGACGCCACTAGAAAGGACGATCGTGTTTGATCTCATTTGAAAGTGCCCATAAAGACCTTGGTGACAGTTATGATCTCACCTTTCTGATGGTGCAATTTTTAAAATTTTGTATAGGATCTCAGTGACGGAACTATTTTTATATTTTTATTATTAATTATTTATAGGAGTCACGCAATTTTATCACAACAAAACACAAGAAAATAAAGAAAACTAAACTAAATATATTGTACCAACGTGTTATGTAACTTAATACAATACGAAAGAATTATTTTATAAAACTCAACATATTTGATTATCAAACAAATCAAATAATTATTTTATTAATTCTAGACTTTTTACTTAAAAAAAAACATTACCCCCACACAAGGATTTTCTCCCGTATCGTGGATGCAGTTTACGAGTATAATTTGCACAAGGATAAACATCCAGAAACGGAACAATTATTTGCATACCATACAATTATTTGTTCCGTGCGGGATTCGAACACGCGGCCCCCAGCGCAGCAAATCATCGCTAAGCCATTGCGCCACGGAGCTTGTTTATTTTATCATTCTTGTACAATCTTATTCTGAGGCCACACTAACGAGAAATGCTGTTAATTATCGCGTTGATGGACGTTGAATGTAGGTGTAGCCAAGACTTAACGCGTTAATTTGACAATGACATTAACAATGCCGTTTGCCGTTTGGCGATAACTCGAGTAGCGGTACATCAAAGAAATAACACGTTGAAGCGGCCACACTACGTTTGTCTGACTGTGTGGTCAACAAGGTCCCACGTAGGGCTATGATGGAGCGGAATAATAAAAAAGATTAGAGCTTCTTAAGATTCTGCAAACAGAGCCATGTTTGTGGGATCCAAGACTCAAAAGTTTTAAGAATCGTACAGCGCAAAATGATGTTTGTCGACGAAATATACAAATATTGTCTTTTAATACAACTATCGAAGAATTAGAAAGGCGAAGGAAAACCTAATGGGTTTTTATAGAACCATTTTTAACAAATATAAAAAGTCTTCAAGGAACATTAACGCCAACTTTAACGCCTGGACGACGTGGAGCGTTCTAGTATAGCCAACTATACCGCGTTACATTTGTTCGTTTGTAGACATTGACGTTTCCCGTTAGTGTAGCACCAGCATTAACGCATTCGCTCGATGCTCGACGCAGAGGCGGGTAGGCGGGGCGATACCATTTTTTTTTTTTTTTGCGGATGGAAAATCATCTAATGACCCCTCTCGCTCTGGGTGGAGCGTAAGGGAGTGTCAGACTTTTACTGACTAAAAACCATCCGTGTTCCTTCAGTGCCCTTACGTTCCGGAGCCGCGGTATCTCTTTCGAATAGCCCGCGGCCCCGGCAGGCGTCGGCCCTTGCGGGCCCCATCACGCTGCTGACAGCTCTTTGAGGCGCGCGTGGAACAAAACGCGCCGTCGACACGGCCTGTCGTCGTTAGACGGACGGACGACGAGCTACCCATTGCTCGCCGTCCACAGGCCCGCGCCTACGGTGGCCGGGGGCCACGACGTAGCCCCCGACGCCCGGGGCGTCTCCCGCGGCGGCCGGGGAGGAAAGCTGCTGCTCTCTCCTTCTCCCGCTCCGCCACCTACTTCGCTAGCATCACTGCTTCGCAGAAGGTGGTGACGGCATCCCATTCCGTCTCGCTCCGGACCATGGCTTCGACCAGGGCCGGACGCGAGAGGTCGCCGCCGCCTATCGCCGCTACGAGGACACGGCGGTGCTCCGCCCAAGCAGGGCACACCTCCACGGTGTGTTCCACCGTGTCCTCCGGTCCATCCTCGCAGTGGGAGCACCCGGGCGTTTCCTCCCGCCCGATTCGGTGCAGGAACCTCCCGAACACACCGTGTCCGGTGAGGACCTGAGTCAGGCGGAAGGTGAGGATGCCGTGGCGTCTCTCAAGCCACTCCTCAAAGAGGGGTCTTATCGCCGCTATAGTGGCGTGCCCAGCACGGGGTTGCGACAGTCGCTCTCTCCATGTCGCCATGAGATCGTGCCGGAAGTCTGTCCGCTGCGCGACAACTGGGCCTCTATCCGCAGGAGGCTCGCCGCCTCGCGGGAGATCGTGCGGTAGCCGCGAACCATTTTCACGGCGACCACCCTTTGGGGCGCGTTCAGGTGGTGGACGGCAAGCCGCGCCAAACCACGCGCCCACACCGGGGCCCCGTAAAGGGCCATGGATCGCACGATCCCCGCGTAGAGCCTCCGGCAGGAGGCGTTTGGCCCCCCCAGGTTCGGCAGGAGTCGCCTGAAGGCAGCCCCGGTCCGTTCCAGTTTGGGAGCCAAACGTCGGAAGTGCTCAACGAAGTTCCATCGGCCGTCGAGGACGAGTCCTAGGTACTTCAGCGTCGACTCGACGCCGATGGATACCCCTCCTACCATTACCGAGGATCCCGGTGGTGGCCTGTTCCGAGGACCATGGAAGTGCATGGCCTCGGACTTGTGCAGAGCCACCTCGAGACCCAGTTGCCGAATCCTCTCAACGACTATCGCAACCCCGCGTGTCATAGTTTCCGCCGCCGCCTCGTACGACCCCCCCTTGTGCCAGTACCAGCGTGTCGTCAGCGTAGCAAATTACGCTGACGCCGGTAGGGAGGTCGGCGCGCAGCACCCAGTCATAACCGATGTTCCACAGAGGTGGCCCCAGAACCGAACCCTGTGGGACACCGCACGACATCTCTCGCCGGTTCCACTCACCGTTGCGACCGGGGTAGATGACGGCCCTGTCCGTCAGATAGTCCCCGACTATACGACGGAGATAGGTCGGCACCCGGTGATACCGGAGTGCCTCCCTAATGCAGCTCCAGGGCATGGAGTTGAAGGCGTTGGCGATGTCGAGAGACACCGCCAAGACAACCCCCCTCTGGCCACTGCATCCCCCGTCGTGAGGGCTTTCACGCGCATGATGGCTTCCACCGTAGAGCGCCTCTTGCGGAAACCAAACTGGTGTTCCGCAAGATCCGGCCCCGTCCCCGCAAGGTGCTCGGCGAGGCGGTTTGCAATGACTCTTTCAAAGAGCTTGCCCACCTCGTCGAGCAGCACCACGGGCCGGTATGCGGACGGAGAGTCCGCAGGGCGCCCCGGCTTCCGAATGAGGACCAGCTTCCCCGTCTTCCAACGAAGCGGGAATTGGCCTCTCTCCAAGCATGCGCTTAGGAGCCCCTCCAGTCGGGGCCCGAGAGCCTCCGAGGCCAGGACCCAGGCTTTGCCAGGCAAGCCATCGGGTCCTGGGGCGGTATTCCTGGCCTTGAGCCTACGTACCGCCACTCTCAGGTCTACCCCGGTCCCTTCCGGGATGTCGTCGTCGTCGTCCTGGTGGTCCGCTTCCGGCACCGCAGGTGGCGGAGCCATAGGCGGGGGCGGATGTTCCCGTCGCGCAGGGAACAGAGCGCTCACCACGTCCTCCACGAGCTGGGGCCGGAGACTTTGCGTCAGCGGGGGGGGCCCAGGTGCGGAGTTTATCCCGCACCATCTTGTAAGGGCGCCCCCACGGATCTCTGTTGAGAGTCTCCAGCATCTCCTCACGGGCCCGATCCCGGGCCCGCAGGACAGCCTCCCGGAGGGCGTTCTTCGCCGCTCTGTATCCCTCGTACAGCTCCGCCTCAATGGCTGCCGCATTCGGTGGACGAATGCGGAGCCTGCGATGTCCTGGTGTACAGGTGCCGCGCGGCGACACACGCCTCGCGCAGAGACGTCAGCTCACGCGACCACCAATACACCTGACGCCGGGCGCTTCCTGGCCGGACGCGGGGCATTGCCACGTGACATATCTCGGACATGGCCGCCTGGAACCACCCTGCCTCATCATTGACGTCGGCAGGCCTGTCCGGTGATGACACCCAGGCCTGCACGATCGAGGCTTCCAGGAGGAGCTCCCGGTCCAGCTGCTTCAGCGCCCAACGCGGACCACTCGGGGCCCGTTGGACTGGCGCGCTCGAGGGCTGGGTGGAGACATCAAACCGGATGTACCGGTGGTCGGAGTAGGTCTCCACCCCCTCCATGACACGCCAGTCAATGGCACGCGGCGACAGAGCGGGGCTAGCGAACGAGATGTCCACCACCGACTCGCCCCGCATCCGCACACACGTGGGGACAGAACCCCGATTTAGGACGACCAGGCCTGTCTCCAGAGCCCAGTCTTCCACCATCCTACCCCGCACATCTGTACGACGAGAACCCCAAGCCAAGTTCTTGGCATTGAAGTCCCCGAGGACAAGTACGGGGAGGGGATAACTTCCGACGACGACTGCTCTCAGCTCTGCAAGAGAGTTGTGGAGCTCGGCGAGAGATCGGTTCGGGGAGAAGTACACCCCCACAACGACGAACTCCCCGAACCGTGCTGCTACGCACCCCTGACCCCTCCTGACACCTTCAAGGGTCGGGGTACCGGCGGCGGCCGAAGAGATGATGGCCACTGAGCCGTTAAGGTCCGCCACCCAGTCCTCCCTAGGCCAGACAAAATACGGCTCAGCGACCACAGCGATGTTAATCGACCACTGCGCCATGCTCTGGAGCAACAGATCCTGAGCGTAGGCGCAGTGGTTGATATTCGCCTGGAGGAAGCTTAATGGGGCCGTTATAGGCATTCCATTTCAGCTTCCTCCACGGGGGGCCCCTCTGCGGGCGTCGGTGTCGCGGCGGCGGCGGCGGCGACAGTGACAGCGGTGGCGGTGGCAGTTGTGGCTGCGGCGGAGGCCACAGAGGCGGTGGCGGCTTTGGCCCCTACCCTACCCGCGGCCTTGGCCTTGGCGGGTGGCACGCAGGCCTTGCTTCCGGCCCGGTGATCGGCTGGCTTGCCGGTCGCCGCACACGCATCACAGTGCGGCGTGGCGCAGCAGGTTGCCGATATGTGTCCGGGCTGACAGCAGCGGAAGCACAGGCGACTGCGGTCAACCTCCGAGGCGCATCTCACTGATACGTGGTGCCCCACGAGACAGCGATAGCACCTCAGAGGTCTGGGCTCCAGTAGCTTAACCTGCGCTGAGACCCAGCCCACCAGCAGCCTTCGGCCCTCCACTATGGTTTTGGCCGCCGTAACAGGGCAGCACACCGTGGCGGCATGCATGCCCTGTTGGTCCGGGCGTATGGCGCCTGACCTGACCTGGTCAGTAGTGCACCCCCCGGACCTGGCGACGGCGGCCACCAACTCCTCCTCCGATACCGAGTCGTCCAGACCCATGATGCGCAGGTCTGCGCATCTGACGGGCCTGGACACCCGGGCCTCTTCCGCGTCCAGAGACGCTCTGAGCTTCGCAGCCAGAGCGTCCGCGGTCGCGCCACTGGATTCCCCGGGGACCTCTAGCATACGGGCCCCCGTCTGGGTGACTTTGAGCCGGAGGCCCCCGGTGATCCCGAGCTCCCCGAGATCCACCGCCTCCTTCGCCTTCGCGAGCACATCGCGGTAGGTAACGCCCTTCTTTTCCGCGTCCGGCTGTAGTGTAATCACTACAGCTGCGGTCTTCGGGGCGCGGAGCCTAGCCGCGATCTTGCGCGCCCTGAACTGGCGCTGCCGCTCCTGCTCTTTGGCCTTTTTGGCTGCCTTCTTACCCTTCTTCTTGTTCCCGACCACCTGCCAACCGGCTTCAGCCGCGGGAGGTGTAGGGAGCTGGGGGGCAGTGACGGCGGCGGCAGCTGGCTTGCCGCTGGCGCTGGCACATTCGCCGCAGGCACTGGGGCTGGTGCAGCCACCACCTGTGCTGCCGCCTTGCCCTTTCTCGCCTTCGTCTTGCCTCCCTTTCCCGTCGCCGGCTTAGCCGGAGCCGGTTCAGCCGGTACCGGATTTGCCAGAGCCGGCTTTACAGGGGGGAGGGGCAACTGCAGCCCCGCCCGTTGGCTGGCTAGACGGCCCCGGCCTGGATGCGGCAGCCGTGGCCGCCGCGTACGAGACCGTTGCCGGCCTCGCTGCCGTCTTGTTTGCCCCTAGGGGGGGGGGGGGGCGCAGGACGATGCCCTCCAGCACGGAGAACCGGTGCTGGAAGGCAGCCAGCTCCTGCCGGACCAGGTTCAGAACCTGGTTCTCCACCGGCACGGGCCGGCTTGGGCACTGCGTCTGGGGCGCCGCGCGAGAGGCAGGCTCACGTAGACTGGCCAGGTCTGCGCGGAGCTTCTCGTTCTCCTTCTGGAGAGTCTCCATGGCGGACGTCAGGCGGGCCACGTCCGCCCGCAGCTTTGCCACCTCGTCCGCATTAGGCCCGGCGCCAGCAAAGTTGGCCTCCGCAGCCGCCATGATGGAGGCGGAGGCCCCGGGAATGGCCTTAAACTTCGAGGCGGGCTTTTGCTTGTTGGCCACGACCTTGATCGCGGCCTCCACCTCCTTTACGAATCTGGCCTTACGCTCCACCTCGGAGCCGCCAGTCGCACTCGTCTCTTCGCCTGATACCGTATCGCCCGGGTGGCGCCCCTCCTCGGCAAGCTTTGCCGCTCGTTCGGCCCTCTGATTGGCATTCCCCTTGCCTCTCAGCCCGCCCCGCCCGTTGGTGGGGATTTTCCGGGCCGAGACCTCGTCTTCACCGGATGATGGCCCCTGGTCGACATCCCGCCTGGACCGCTTGCGGAAGAACTTACTGTTCTCCGCGGTCCCAGGCCCCACACGTCGGGAGCTCTCTGGGCCTCCCACGCTGCTCGATGCGGCGTCGGACTCTGTCCCCGCATCGTTCCTCCTCTCCTCTACGTTGCCGTTGCCGGCGGTTTTGATTGTTTCTTTGTTTTTTTTTTTCCATATTTGTACCCACGATTATGGGGGAATTAAACTTCCACCTTGGCAGAGACCCCTTTACCAAGGTAAGCAGATTTAGAGGATTTATTACTCGCCAGGGGGTCTGCAGGTACCCTGGCGAGGACCGCACTTGCGGCTGATTTGTTCATAGAACCCCGTCAGCCATCCATCCCCTCGCGGTGCGTCGCCGCTTGGGATTCGGGGTAACTTTTTATAGAGGTTTTCTCCCTCGCGGTCCGGGCGATTAAGCCAAGACCCTCGGTCCTTATCAAAGCCGCGAGACATGATCCACGACACTTCGATACTGGGATTACGAGACCGGCGGTGACAGCAAAGGATGAATCCTTCACTGTCTGCCCGGAGGCAGGGTAAGTGCACACCGAGCCCGCCCTCGCTCCTCTGCTATGCCCTCTGCTGATCAGAGGGTCACGCAGAGGAACGCACATCCAAAGTGGGCTCCCCAAGCCCACTCGGAGTGGCCACCTCAGGCCGGCCCTTCACCTCGGGCCAGCCACGTGGGGTCCTCTTTGTTCACCGTGGGAGACCAAGCCACGGCTACTAAGCCCCCCCGCCACGACAAGGTGGGAACCCGTTCGGGGGGGGGGGGCGATAATTGAGCCCTGAGGCACGCCGATTTTTTCGTTAGCGACCCTTTTAACATTGAGGACTGCGCACTTTTAAAATGCTAAAATCCAAGTGACGCTTTTTATAATCAGCAATTCCATAAGATTGGAGGTCACTTTTAACTCTCAGCTCTTAAGCTGAAATCCCCTCCTAAAGCACCTAAGTAATATACTGAGATGATAAAAGAGAGGTAAACTCAAGCTTTCATACTTTAAGATATCCCTTCTTATCCTTATTCGGCCTTCCGCAGCAGTCATCGGCATGCTTAGATGACAAAGGACCGTATTCTACTGTCGAATACATTGCCCGAAGAAGTCTCTAACTGTACAATCAATTTTTAACAGCATGTGGATTCTCTTTAGTCATGTATGAACTGTGTATGTACTGAATCGAACACCTTTCCATGGTCTATCCAGATGACCTTGTTAACTATCGTGTCAATGAGAAGTGGTTCCTTGGTTCTAATGTTGACATTTCTACGTCTCTGACATCCATTCTGAGCGTACGACATCACCCGATGTCCGATTCAAATCGAGGTATCGGATAATTCTTGCGTGCCAAATAGATGTACGAGTAATGTTGTAACTGTTATTCGTGTACAAGTTATATAGGTGACCCATTCCAGCTTCAGCATTGTGTACTTCCTCATGCTCTAATCCTATCCGGGTAATCCCCATTTTACCCAAGAGAAACAAATACGGATTGAGGACATAGTAACAGACATAGCTTTTTAACTGTCTATGTCATCCGTATTTGACATAATATTGATGAAGGTCAGACATTTTCTGAATATTCCGCAATATATCTATGACGTTCTCCAGGTCTTTCACTTAGTCGCTTTTTGTATTAAATAACAACGGGGCATACGGTTCATATTGCTGAACACAGTCCAGACAATTTGGTATAATTTACAAAATATTCAACTAAAATATTTCGGATAAATTCATCATATTATAATGTATTCCACGAAAGATACGGTCTTCTATCTCAACCGGACTCTGACATGTAATATTTTGTTTCAGAGTAGTGGAAGAGAAAACAGGGCGTAGCTACCGCCGTATCAGTCGTATCAATGATACGGGGCCCCCGATCTACAGGGGCCCCCAACGTGTGTAATCAAATATTCGTAAAATATTATCCACAAACTCACTTAAACTCTTAGGCCGTACTTCCCGAAAAAAAATCATATCATCAAATAGTGCCTAACGTACCTAAAGAAGACCTGTCAGAAATAGTCCAATTTTCTGTAGTTTTTCGATACATCTCGATAACAACAAACTAAAACAAATTTGGCAGGTGAGTTGTGTTTTTAACAGTGAATAAAAGCCGTACATTATAAATACAAAACTGAATTGACAGACAATACAGATTTATTTATCATGAAGTGATTATATTCGCATCTCCACAATATTTTTTATCACTATGACCATCACAGCCGATCGAATTCCATTAACTGAACCGTGTAGTGGCGGTGTAAGAATAACCACCACGATATCGTCATGTGGGTGTCGTTAGAGGCGACTGAGAGAAACTAAAACAGAAGAAGAGCAGCAGCATCTTCCGGACAGGCTGAACTTTGACAAGCTGTAATGTTAACAGTCCACTGCTGAACATAGACCTCCTCTGTTGATTGCTTCATAGAAGGATTGCCTCATAGAAGGAATATTTGGAAACTAAAAACAAATCTAGTCCAGTTTAACCCTCAGAAGACACAAGTTTGCGCGTTAACCGCTAAAAAGAACCCCTTTGTCGTATCCCTTAGTTTCAAGGCACTCCTCTTGTTGCCTCAGCCAGTATCGGAATCCTCGGCGTCGACATATCGAGCGACGTGCGGTTTTGTGGTCACTTGGAAGAGAAGGCCAAATTGGCCTCTAAAAAGCTTGCCGTGCTCAGCAGAGCGGGACAGTATTTCATGCCAGCACAGCGCCTGCAACTTTACAAGACGCTGGTTCGGCCGCACATGGAATACTGTTCCCATCTCTGGACTGGAGCTCCCCAGTACCAGCTCCACTTGACCGCATCCAGCGCAGAGCGGCTCGGATCGTCGACGACCGAGTGCTTTCCGATCGGCTCGATTCACTGGCGCTGCGAAGAGATGTTGCATTTTTGCATTTTCTTTCGCATATACCATGGGGAGTGCTCTGAAGAATTGTTCGGATTAATCCCAGCCGCCAAATTTCGTGAACGCCATTGCTAACTGCCACGTAAAATCCTCTACCATTAAAACATGTTTTAATGGTGGAGGATTTTACGTGGCAGAACCATGCTGTAGATCAGAGTTCCCCAAACTTTTTTGTGTCGTAGACCCCTTGCCATGTTTTTCCGTGTTGGGTAGACCCCTACTTACCTGATATTGATTTCCTGTAAATTTCTAACTGTAGTGAAGTTTAGTGTTAAAAACTTAAAGTAAATACACATGTTAACGTAACCTTGTTGGTAAAAATAAAACGACAAAAATATTATACCAAAATGTAAGAGGATTACGAACAAAAATAATGCAATTCTTCTCGCTCGTTGAGTCATGGGTATATGATTTACTAGCCATAACGGAAACTGGTCTCAATGCATCATTCCAAGATGCAGAAATCGTCCCCCCCCGGCTACCAAATACTACGCTGCGATCGAACAGACGGCCGTAAGCAGGGAGGAACGTGTTTAGTGGCAGCACCACGGTTTGAGCTGCGTAACGTGCCTACACCGGATAATGTTAACGTGGATGATCATGCGTTTGAATTAACCTGTGCTACAATACACTTAAGAAACAGATTCTTATTTACATGTTGTGTAGTGTACATTCCGCCACAGACTAATTTTGAAGAATATATGACTATGTTTAGCGTCATAAGGATATATGTGTAAAGTACAAAAATAATGTTTTAATTTTAGGAGATTTTAATCTATATTCAGCCAATCAAGATGTTTGTAATTATTTTGAGTATTTTATGTCCTTCTGTGAATTCATCCAGGGCGGTAGTGTTGAGAATTTCATGGGCAGACAGTTAGACTTAGTATTATACGGCAGTGGTATAACAGGTGTGATATCAGTGAGTGAGACTGAGGGTTTACAACCGGTAGATGATTTTCATCCACCATTGATGGTCTGCCTGTCAGCGACGGATTTTGAAGAACATGCTACAACGGACAACAAATGCTCAGGTGACCAGAAATAATGGAACTTTTCTAAGGCAGACTTCAGTTTGTTATACAGTAGTATTTCTGTGATTGATTGGAGTGTTATATCAAGCAGGCTATACTGTTAGGAAAATGTTGACTCACCGGGATGTTTCTTCTATGCGGTCGAGCACTATAACTGCGACTTCTGGAACCTCTTCTGGACAGACACTCTGGAGAGAGGCGGTGCGCGACTATATCTCACACGAGGTGAGGTGGGTTTCCTGGAGCTCGACTGCTTCCAGGCTAAAGCGGTTTCTACTAGTGATGTGTTTCCAACAACGAGCGCGGCGGGAAGAGGCTGCGCGTCGGTCGCGCGTGTCTTATATATCTTCGGTTCCGATGATTACGTGATGTTCTAGAATCATCTTCTTTCCCCTCCCACCCCACCACCCCGATGTGTCGATAGGAGGGTACGAATGATATCGTATTGGAAAGGGATAACCGACTTGGCACCTACCGTCAAATATAAAATAAATACGAATGGTTTACCGCGCAACCAAACTAGCTTATCCGCAACTGTTGAAGCTTCTTGATTTGAAATGGCGAAGACTTCTGGCCACTTAGTGAAGTAATCCATCACAACCATGAAATACTTGTTACCGCTTTCACTCTCCGGAAATGGCCCAGCCACGTCAATGGCTATTCTCTCCTATGGTGCACCAACATTGTACAACTTCAATGCTCCTCTACTACGAGTCTGAGGTCCCTTTACAGCCGCACAACTTGTACATTTGCGACACCAGTCCTCGACATCGTTTCGACAGTGGACACAGTAAAACCGTTCTCGGATCTTCAGTAGAGTTCGTTTAACTCCCAGATGGTCTCCTGAACAATCATTATGGTACAGCTGTAGAACATCCGGTACTTTAGCTTTAGGGACAAC
This sequence comes from Parnassius apollo, assembly GCA_907164705.1. NCBI lineage: Eukaryota > Metazoa > Arthropoda > Insecta > Lepidoptera > Papilionidae > Parnassius > Parnassius apollo. The sequence continues at coordinate 792,616 of CAJQZP010000890.1, read as the reverse complement.
CATTTGCAAATGACAGCTGTCTCCCCGAACATTTTTCCATTTACGGCACAGAACTCCATCCTGAAGCAGCAAGTTGTCCCATTGGGCCCAATAGCTTTTAGTGGTCGAACTCATCGCTGAGACGTTGCTCCACTTGGGCTTGGGAGCACTGGCCTTCATCCATTCCAGAATCAACTTGATGTCCGGATCTTCCTGCTGTGCATGTTGTAAGCTGTCCTTCCACTCGTTGCTGAGGTGGTCTGTCCTGAGCATCCTCACGGATACCACTTCCTTACTCTCTTGCCTAGTACAATGTTTGCAATCTTCAGGACAAGGTCTTCTTGACAATGCATCTGCGTTGCCGTGAAATTTTCCGCTGCGATGTTCGGTCTCGAAGTCGTATTCCTGCAGTAGTTCAATCCACCTCGCAACTTGTCCTTCTGGATTTTTAAACTGCAATAGCCATTTTAGTGCAGCATGGTCAGTTCGTAAGTGAAATTTTCGTCCCAGAAGATATTTGCTAAAATGCTGCAACGACTTTACCACAGCTAGCAATTCACGTCTTGTGACACAATAGTTCCTTTCCGGTTTTGACAACGACTTGCTGAAGTACGCTATCACGACCTCTTGGTCACCATTCCGTTGAGACAACACACCGCCAAGTCCTATATCACTTTCGTCTGTGTCAACTATAAATTCTTTGCTTGCATCAGAGTATCCCAAAATAGGTGTTTTGCACAGACGGTCCTTGAGCTCCTGGAATGCAATATTGCAACTTTCATCCCAGCAGAAATGTCGCTTCTCCTCGGTTAGCTTATGCAGAGGTTTGGCTATGTCTGCAAAGTTCTTCACAAATCGCCGGTAATAGGAGCACAAACCCAAAAATGCTCTAACCTGCGTCTTGTCTTTTGGAACCGGCCAATCCTTGGCAGTGGCGATTTTCTCTGGATCCGTGCGGATACCTTCTTCCTATACTACATACCCCAAAAAGTTAACTTGCCGTTTAATAGTGAACATTTCTTCGGACTCAACTTGAGGTTGGCACTCTGAATCTTCATGAGCACGCGTTCCAGGTTTTGAAGGTGTTCCTCAAACGTCCGGCCTACGATGATGATGTCATCCAAGTAGACCAGACAGGCATCGCCAATTAGCCCGGTAAGTACAAGTTCCATCAGCCTTTCAAACGTTGCTGGAGCATTGCACAATCCAAACGGCATTACTTTAAATTACCACAGACCCTTTCCCATCGAGAACGCAGTTTTCTCCTTGTCCTTAGGGTCAATTTCAACTTGCCAGTAGCCACTTTTTAGATCCAGCGTGCTAAACCACTTTACTCCTGTAAGCATGTCCAGCGTGTCATCAATTCTTGGCAAGGGATAGCTGTCCTTCTTTGTAATGTCGTTCAGACGGCGGTAGTCAACACAGAAACGCATGCTGCCGTCCTTCTTCTTTACCAGCACCACGGGTGAACACCATGGACTAGATGAAGGTTTAATAACACCATCCTATTTCAATCATGGTTTCCACCTCCTGTTGCTTTGGATAGGCAATTCTTCTCCTGTGTTTATTTTGTGTTGAACTAAGCCAGTCTTTCCTATGTCAGCATCGTTTGATGAGAAAACATCGGCGTACTTGGGTAACAACTTCTTCGCCTTGACCAATTCGTTCGTGGATAGAACACTGCGACAGTCTTCCAAAAGTGTGGTCACTCTCGTTTCTGAATCTTGCTGGGGGTCCCACTCGATATATATTGGCACCGACGTAACCAAGCCACTTCCTCACAAGTACCAACCAGTGTGCCTTTTTCTATAATCTGTTCCCGGTCACAAAGGCTCAGCACACGTACTCCTGAGATGTCAGTGGTCGTGACCAAGGTTCGAGCTACTTTCCATGGAAGGTCATTGTTTACCCTTTCCACAAGTACACAACGGTGAGCTTGCCCAGCGTTTCGAGAAAGACTAACCGGAACAATCGTTTCCGATCTCGGCGGAAGAACAATCTTCTTAATGCTGTACACGTTCCCTTGTAACGCACCTTCCATAAAAAGTTCCTCCTGTCCACATTTCAAATCACCTTGCTTAACGTCGATCTCACAACAATTATTCCTCATAAAGTCTAGGCCTAGGATGCAGTCGTCCATTATATCAGCCACGATGACATTATGCAGGTAGATCACGTTGCCTAGCTTCAACTCCATCTCCTTCTCTCCACGGACGGGTATACGCTGACCGGTGGCTGTTACCAAATTAATGCGATCTCGGTTGTATGCGGAGTCCCCAAGGAACTGACTAATAAGTTGGGAACTAACAACCATACGAGAGGCTCCAGTGTCTATGGTCAGTTTACACGGCATTCCGTTGACCTCGCCCTTGATGATTAGACTGTTCCCATCATGGGTTTGTGAGATCGAGATCCTTGGGGCTCTTTTAACATCAGCCAGAACCCGCCCCACGCTTTTACTCGTTTCCCTGCTGCTGCTGCTGCTGGGTGGTGCTGTTTGCCGCAAAACCCTCCTGAGATTGTACACCTTCCCTTTCTAGAGTTCGCTTGGGGTAGCTGGATCGAAGGTGGCCCTTTTCCCCACAGCCATAGCACCTAGGGCCGTATCCTTTGTTGCGGTCGCGAACTGTAGCTGCTGAAACCTCCCTGACGCGATGGGAACGATGATCCTGCCGCACGGCTTCCACGTCCAGTGCATGGGCCAAGGTGTCCTTAAGCGTCTCGTGGTGCCCGAGCCTCACAGCAGCTCTGACTTCCGGGTCGCGGATGCCGTCGATGAATGTCTGCACCAGATTCCCTTCGATGAGCGCAGGTACAGACCGGTATGCTTTTCGCACCAGCTTCTCTACCTCTAGAGCCCACTGCTGCAGGTTTTCGTAGATGCGCTGCACGCGATCTTTAAGCTGCGCACGAAAGACGTGTTCCAGGTGAGCGTCGCCATATCTCGCCTCCAATGCCTCAAGGAGTTGCTCATAAGTCACTTCCTCGCCGAGATCTTCCAGAACTGTTAAGGCCTGGTCGCGCAGCCCTAGTATGAGAGCAGTCATGGCCTGACTTTTATGAAGGCGAACGGCTGGACCGTTTGCCTATATATCAGCTTCGAACTGGATTTTGTAGGCTGACCAGGAAGAAGTCCCGTCGAACGGTGGTACCTTGAACCCACTTAGCGAAGGTGTTGCAGCTACGGGAGCTGTAATCCCATCCCCCAGTTTGAGGTCATCCAGCGTTTTCTTCACGTCAGCCACCACGTTGTCAACCCGATTGTTCACTTGGTCGATTCGGGTTTCATGTTCTTCGATTCGGGTTTCAGCTTCCGACAGGCGGTTGTCATGTTGAGCAACCCTATCCTTCACCTCCCTTATCACTTTCAGGTAGCGTGAAGGTCCTTCATGAGGAGCATCTGCTCTTCCGACCGACGAGCCTGTTCCTCCTGTCGGCGGGCCTGTTCCTCTTGTCCGCTCTGCAGCTGCTCTTTCAACTGACGGACCTGTTCCTCCTGTCGGCGGGCTTGTTCCTCTTGTCCGCTCTGCAGCTGCTCTTTCAACTGACGGACCTGTTCCTCCTGTCAGCGAGCCTGCTCCTGCAGCATAACCATCAGAGCACCTAAGTCGGGTGCTGCAGATGTAGGAGCTACTGACGCGCCTGCAGCCGGCGGATGGCCTTCCGACGTCTGTGGCCTTGCACCACCAAATCTTTGGTCCGTTTCCTGCTGCCGTTGATTTCGGGTACACGGACACCCTCCGTTTCCTCCTTAGGTAAAATCGGCATGATTTAATCCCACTTCTGACACCAATTGTTACGAGCTTGAGGTTCGTGACGATGAAAATTGCCGATAGAATTACCTAAATTAACACTTTAATTTTCTTTACACAAATTAAAACTTAAAACACTAATAATTAATCACACTGATTCACTTTATTTCGCTCCGAAGCTTCGCTTGTCTCGCCAAATTCAATACTTCCCCGATCGCATCTTGCAGCGCCTATAAATACAAATTAGCACCGAAACATCCAGAATATTCAAGTAAACACGCGCAAGGCGTCGAGAGTTCGAGTGTCAGCTTCTAGAAGCTTAGCTCTTCGTTTCGAGACTAGATGGCGCTGTCGGTTGAAAGATTAGTGATGTCATTTTGTGGACAGCTCCTCTCACTCTCGTCCCTGACACTAGATGGCGTTAGTGCCGTGTACATGACGTCGACTTATTCGCGCAACAATATTAAGGAATTTACGGATGATAATAACACCTGAGAAGGATGATGCTACCAAGCTATTTCTAATTTGTTTCATGTTGTGAATTGTAACATAAATGATTGTAAGCTATTAATTTAAAAAAAATCCCGCTGGGTTTCTTGCTGGTTCTTCTGAGGACAGAGGTTTTTTTTGCATACCAGTAGTAAACGAAAAAAAAATGACTCAATAAGTAGGTATTATTTATAATACATATTGAATAAAAAAGTTTATGTTTCTGTTACTTTCTCACCAATGTTGAGACAGTTAGATCAGTTTATTTTAGTTACTTTCACAGCGTAATGTTTTATGGAATCTTACTATGGGGTAATGCGACTAACATTGAAGTCATGTTTGTTTTGCAAAAGAGAGCCTACTGGCAATTTATAACTTAAATTGTAAAGAGTCCCTGAGAGAAAAATTAAAAAAATAAACATATTAACTTTGGCATCGCAATATATTTATGTAAATATAATGTATGTACATTAAAAAATAAATAGCTTTCATAAGAATAAAGATGTTCATACTTTAAACACTAGGAACAAACATAAGCTTGTAATACCAGTTACTAGACTCCACAGAATTAGTAATTAATTTATGGGGCAATTTTAAAACGCTTTTACCACAAAATCCCAAAAAATGTACAAAATTTGTCATCAAACAAGTTTAAATGTTCGTTAAAGAAAAATTGTACAAGAAGGGTTATTATGACACCAAAGAATTGTTCTAGAAACAGGTTCTGCCCCCTGCCTTCCTCAGAGACCAGGGTCAATTCATCAGGCACTCCAAAACCTGTTACGACACAGGCATCAAACACGACCATGCTAAACCTAACATTCTACTCAGCGCCAACGCGACCCCGTCGTTGGGAATGAAAGAAGGGCTCCCGACCGGCGTACGACATTCGCGGCAGGACAGCGCTCAAGAGAACAACAACAAGCAAGAAGAGCCCTCAGGTAAGGTCCCATTAGACATTTTGTACGACTGCCGCATTGTTTAAATAGTTTAATAAATCTACTTTAGTTTTTTGCAATTTTTAATTTAACTCAACTCCTAGCAGTTTAAAACAGCAATTAAATAAATAGTTAGTCATATAGATATCACAGTAACAACACAGAATAAATATAGTACTACGTACAGGAGTTGCACTCCTTTGATGTCGACTGCTTGCCGACGTTTAATAGGCTACATTATTATTAATTAGATAAATCGCGCACGCAAGCTAAATAAAATTTCATCGCTGCGCGCGAGTGTCCATGTTACTTTGCATCTTTTCCCCTTCCTCTTCCATGGCGGACTTTTCGTGGTTACTAAGGGCTAATTATTGTTAAATAAAGACTAAAAAAAATACATTGCCAAATGTTAATTAAGTTACTTAGGTGAAGTACCTATTCTAACTATGATTGACTGACCATATTTTCGTACCTATGTGATTTCTGCGATGCTCAACGCATGCAACTAGCAAGGCCACACCAAATAATCCTAAATACGATTCCTATAGTACGGCCGCTGAGTTATTACCGATTTGACAGATTATTCTTAAATTAATCGATATAACCTTGCACGAGCGACACATTTGCCGAATGATTTAGAATACCTCTTTAATATAAAACTATATGTCAAAATATCAGAATCAAGTAATTTTCCAATAAACTCTGTTTCAAAACTTAAAATAGTTTGTAAATAATATGAAAACATTTATTTTTTGTTCTTTGGCGCGCTTGTACAAAGTTACATCGTGCGTCTAGTTTTCATAGTGATGTGCTTGATAGTATTCGGTCCGAATTCATTGGAATAGATATGATATTTATTTTATTTGGATATTTTTATTTTACTTATTCCTTCGAGGAACTAGACTATAATGCTACCATTTTTTTGCGGTCCTAATAGCACTGTGTTGCCAGTATCTCTATGATTTTTAAGATTTATGTGTGATCCAAAGACAGAAATACTGTTTTCTATGATTTAAAAATAAATACAATTAAAATGATTATGTATAATTTTTAACATTCATAATATATAAAACAACATTTAATAAATATAATTTTCTCCCTCAATTAAGCAATGTTATAGGTGTATTTTTTTAAGTAATTGGCGATACTATTCTGGCAACACCCTTACCACCGCTATTTTAATCTGTTTAGTCGTCTTCCGTACTCTCGTGCGCACAGACTACTTTCTCTTGTGTAACCGTTGTTTTTTGACTCGGCTTTCTCCTGTTTATCGTTGCGCTTTATTGGACTAATTTTGTTTGTGTTTCGTAATTTTGTTGAAAATGCCGAAACGAGGAAAAACATTGAATAGTCAATGTCGTGAGCTTGTACTAAAGCTACAGGATTACTTTGAGCGTGAGTCACAAAATGGCGGCCCTTTGATTCCTGTCACTCAAGTGAAAGATCGGGTTTCAGAAGCTCTTGGAATTGGTGCAAAAACACTATGCAAAAACACTATATAATATAAATAAAGAAAAATTTGGTGCTTCTGGAAGTGAAGATAATGTTTTACGCACTTCTAAGAAAAAACGAAGACAAAAGCCCGTGACAGGTGTTGATGTTTTTGATGCAGATGCAATAAGAAACCACATATATGGTTATTATACTAGGAACGAGTTTTCAACTAGACGTTTGCTTTTAGTCTCTTTAAAAGAAGCTGGCTTGTTTTAAGGCGGTAAAACGGCGTTGTCAAAACTATTGCACGAAATTGGGTTTGAATATAAAAAAACGAATTAAAGGAAAATATTAATGGAAAGATTTGATTTAATAATGAAAAGGAGCGAGTTTTTAAGAGAAGCCAGAAAAATCGAGTCTTGGGACAACGTCGTTTTTGTTGACGAAACATGGTTAAATGCGAACCACACTGTGTCACGCTCTTGGACTGACGAAACAAAAGCATCAATCTCAAAGGTTCCAATTGGAAAAGGATCGCGACTGATAATTTGTCACTCCGTTTCTGCTGGAAGTGGTTTCTTTGAAAATGGACTGCTGGCTTTCGCGTCAAAAAGTACTTCCGATTACCACGAGGAGATGGATACAGACACTTTTACGAATTGGTTCGAAAATCAATTATTACCCAGCCTGCCAGAGCCTTCTATCATAATAATGGACAACGCTTCATATCACTCGAAACAAGTGAATAAAGCGCCTACTCAGGCCGACAAGAAAGCTGATCTCGTAGCATGGCTACACCAAAATGGAATTGAAACTACTGCCGAAATGCTAAAGTCTGACTTAGTAAAGTTGGTACGCGAAAATAAAACATCAAGAGTCCGTTATGAAGTAGATGAGATAGCTCTAGCACATGGACATCGGGTACTTCGAATTCCGCCTTATCACTGCCAGTACAATGCCATTGAGCTAATATGGGCACAAATCAAAGGTATTGTTTTTTATCGCATAAGTTATGAATATGAATAATTTGTACTGTTATAACATCCAATATTCAGCATATAAGTAAAAAGATACATAACTAAGAAATAAATATCTCATGTCCCTTACATGTAGGTAATTGTGTAACATTTCGTTTATTTAATGTAATAAATTAACGTTATTTAATGTTTACATTACAGGTTACGCAGCTCGTAATAATACGACTCCGCCATTCAGTACCAATAAAATGATGGGTCTATTAAAAGATGCTTGCAGCAAAATAACGAAAGAAGATTGGGTCAAGGTCGTCGAAAAGACTCGAAAACTAATAACAGAAGATTATGAACGCGATATAAGAGTGGACACCATTATAGAGAATGAAATTGTCATACAAGTGACTGATAGCGATGACAGCTCTGACGAATCTGGTTCAGAGTCTGAATAATTGTTTTAATAAATGATAGGTAGTCATTTATTAAAACATCTTGTACCTACTCTATTCATTAAAATGTGTAACAGTGTTTACAAATTTGTTTTATTTTGATATGTCCTCGACCAATTATCTACGCCCATCAAGGATACTCCACCTAATAAAGAACCTGTGTCTTTAACTATTATTGTTTTGATTTTATTTAATTACACACTATACTAGAATATTTAAAAACAAACTGTTCCCAAATGATATTAGGGTTACTGGTTCAGTCACTTCACTAGTATTCTCAATTCGTCATGTGTCAAATCGGTAATAACTCAGCGGCCGGAGTATAACAGAAAATGCGATCGTATTCTACTCAGTTAAAAATCTTGTTAGAAAACAAAGTTTTAATTTCAATGTTTAGCGTTATTGCAATTTAAAATATTTTAACTACAAGACATAATATATAGGTATGTAAGCATGTAGATACTGGATAGTGAAGTAAATTTCAACTAAGTTTTGTAATAAAGTACGTAGATATTACTTGTGTAGATAAATTATTACTAAATCTTTTTTTACTATAAGTACCCATCTAACAAAAAATTTAATAAATTCACTTTTCATAACATCCTTCTAAAATCCTTCGATATTTTTAAAGAATGATGTATCTAAAACCATTTTTTGGGCATTTGGCATCGTATGCGTAGATATATGGATGTAAATGAGGCGAAAGAGGTGTTTCAGGATCGTGTCAAATGGAAGTCCGTAGTCTCTGCCTACCCCTCTGGGTGACAGGCGTGAGTGTGTATGTTATGTTGGCATCCATCTACGCAACAGTTATAAGTAAGAGCGACGTTTTTCCGTTACAAATCATCAAATAGGTAAAATAATATGAATATCACTAAACAAAGACTATTTCAACAAGTATTTACATAAAAACTATTTACGTAAACACCGATAAAAAAAAACATTAAATCGCGTACAACGCGCTAGCCCCGACTGTGTATGTTACCCTGGGTGCCTAGCGATAGTAGGTTTTTATTTCACGCAGGTAACAATAGTGACAGAGGGCTGGTAACAGTTAGTTCAGTATCTTCTTTCTTCAAGATTAAAACACAACCTACATAAATACAGTCCACTAAGCTCTCATTCATTACACAATAGTTAAAGATAAAGATAAAGATATTTTATTTTGCAAATATTACCCATATTTGCAAAATAAAATATCTTCTTTCAGTACATGGAAATATAGGGAGTGAGTTCAGCCATATTTTACCAGTAGGCATGCAAAATATACAGAAATATAAAGTAATCACCTAAACAGCTATAACAAAATAAAGTAATAGCACAAAAACAAATATAATTCAATTTTTTTTAATATTATACAGTCTTAATCTCAAAATGAAAAAATTTTTTCAGTCAAGAATTCTGTTACGCTATAGTATGCTTTGACTTTTTGGTATTTTATCATATATGACTGGAGCCATGCAGTATATACTTTTGATTGATGACATAAAAGGGTATTGTCGCGTCTATTACGTGGAACTACTTGGTCAAGGCGTTCAAAACGTTTCGGATGCAATTTAACAAACACTGCTACTTCTAGTATGTATAAGCAAGGTGATGTCAGTATTTTATACTGTTTAAAATATGGCATGCAACTATCGGTAGTTTTGAGCTTAAACATCGCCCTTATGCATCTTTTTTGAGCCTTAAACGCTGATTCTTTTTCGGTTGAGTTACCCCAAAATATTATTCCATATCGGAGGTGGGATTCTGCTAAGCCGTAGTAAGCAGTAGAGATGGGCTTAAACGTTAAAAAATTATAACACTGCTAAATGCTAATGCTAGAAATTAACAGTTATTTTTAGCAACTGTTAAATTTAGTCACAGACAGATTTTTAACACATAATTAATTCTCATTCCCTTCATACTTTTCACAGACTTAGGACAGGCTTTTTCTGTTGGCGTATTTATAATGAGAATCAATTTATTTACAACGATTTCTTTTTTTCATATCTGCTTTTTTAGTATTCGTAATTTTTATATAATTATCTTTTTTACTTGTTTTTTTTTATCTTTTGTTTTTTTTTTCTTATATCTACTTATCACTTAGTAACATAACATATCTGAAAATTTTATATATTTTTTATTTCCATTTAAAAATGATAATTGTTAATGACAAATTACACGTACTAATTTTTTTACGGTATCGCTATCCGTAAAAAAGTTCCATATTTCACCTTTTTTTTGGCGTTGTATATCCATTTTAGTTGTTTTCTTCCAATGTGTAAGTATTCTGTTTCAAACGCAAACAACACTACACAAACAGTCAAACAATTGGAATTTTCACTCACAACACTAACTACCTACCTACTACCTAGATTACAAACTCGCGTAAACCTTCTTAACGATAATAGTCTTTATTTAACACTATTTAAATATTATAATAAATTATTTCCAAATTCAGCAGTTAGCACTTAGCAGTTAATTAAATGAACTCGCTCGACCTTAACATTCTAACTGTGACTGAACACTAAATACAAAATTAGTAGTTGCTAAATAAATCGCTATGTTGAAAACAATTCAATAGAGACGGAAACTCAACACGTGCGTCGTGTATCCTTTTTTTTACGTTAGTATCTACTCTTATTAGTTTGTGTTTTCTTTGTTGTTGCCGTCGCGTCTGCCTGCGGTCTGCAGTAGTGGGATAAAGCGAGACAAATATATATCCGGCGTCCGTATTTGGTGCGGATGGGAGCACTGTCCATGTCCTGCCAGCAAGACCATAATTGTTTTGTTGTGAGTTGTGACTGCTAAATTTAACAGCAATCTCAGAACTTATTTAACAGGTGTTGACACTAAAAAAATTTAGCAGTGTTACTTTAGCAGCTTATTAATTTTAGACCCATCTGTAGTAAGCAGTGAGGAGTGCATCCGTGTATACTATTGAAGACAAATTATGTAAAGCATATGCGGTTTTACTAATTTTTTTACATAAAGTATTAAAGGGTGCTTTCCAGTTAAGATGTTTATCTATTTCGAGACCCAGGAACTTTGCAGTTTCAACTTCTTTTACAACATCATTATTGTAGTCTATATTTAGGCTCATGCTAGGAATCCGTGTACTGAAATGGATAATTTTTGTTTTATTTAAGTTTATTTTTAAATTGTTTTCGTCCAACCAGTATACAACCAATTTTAAAGAGTTATTAATGTCATTTTCATAGGTCTCTACACTTTTACATGGTATTGTCACTGTGGTATCGTCCGCAAATAGTGTTACTGGTTGCTCAATGCTTTAAGGTAAGTCATTGATGTACAATATAAATATAAAAAGACCCAAGCACACTCCCCTGTGGTACTCCAAATTTAACTTCGCGCTTTGACGATCGAAATATCTCTTCCTTCTTATTTGCTATATTAATTTGATTAATTTCAGTTATTTGTATTCTATTCTTTAAGTAAGATTCAATTAGATTAAGAACATTGCCTCTAATGCCATAGGCTTCAAGTTTTTCTAAAAGTCTATTAGTCAGATAGATATCACAATTTTTCGTTTCTATCTTTCTTCACAAAAGTAAATTATAATAAATAATTAGTCAAATACAGTCCACTTAGCTCTCCATCCGCTACAATACCTATCAATGATAATGATAATCGTTAATGGCAGTGTTACCCTTTTCAAGCTTACTTTACGTACTAATTTCTAATTTTGTAGCTAGTTGTGGGGTACATTTTTCCTCACCCTTGTAACCCTAAATATAGTGACGTATTTTTTTTTGTCTCTTTCTGCGACACGCTATGCCGGTGTCTGTAGGATTCTCTGTCTACGTACAGATAGTACCTGTCAACGTCATACTTTATGGGGATGCACCCCGCCTAAGGCTATTAGTGTTCTGTGGAATGCACTAATTAGGTCATACTTTATGGGCATGCCGACCTAATTAGTGCATGCCCATAAAGTATGACATTGACAGGTACTATCTGTACTACTAAGAAATTCAGGACTTCATAGGCGTGATTTTTACTGACAGCTGTCGCAGAGATCAAGCTATTTTTTATGAACCATAAATTCGAAGAAGAAAACAGAAACATAACAAAATGACGTAGCTCGCAAGGCAATAACGGGAAAAAGTACTTTATTTTTTTTTTAGATTTTTTCAACTATTAAGATGTAAGGTTGATTTCACACTAAATGTTATCTGTGTTAGCTCGGGACATCAGGAAAATCAATACATGTATTTTCGACGAAAAATATTCCCGCTGGCTCGGGAGATGAATACATGTGTGGTCTAAGTACTGCCTTGTGAAAAAAAAATATTTTTAATTTTAAACAAAACCAAAGACAATATGCAATGTATAATAGAGGCAAAGACAATGATATACTCTTTTATTTCATACCATAACCTGGCAATGTCATCTAGAAAAAAAAGAAAAATCAGGAATCACTCTGACTAGGGATGAACGATGTTACAGAAACATAGATGATGACATCGATGTTGATATCGATAGCTTAACATCGATGTTCGATGTTTATCTTACTCAAAACATCGATGTTGGCCATTATCGATGTTATAGCACATGTACTTATTTAGTAAGTTAAAATTAGATGTACAAATAATTTGTAGTGTTGTTTATGGTTTATTATGTATGAAATTAAAGAAATTAATAACACATTCAGTCACACTTCAATTTCAATTACACAACAGTAATTTAAAAAATGGGAAAAACTTAACAAATATTTAGTTAATTTGTTATATTTTTTTTTTGCCAATAATGATGAATATTATTTTTTGATATTTAAATGTTCCTATACAATTACAAATCTGGTATTAAAATATTTACTATCCTAATTTACGATTTAGACATAGATTTTATATTAACTACTCCTATCGCGAAATAAAAAATGATTATAGAGGAAAAATTAACAAACTTCACAAAAACAAAATAATAGACTTTTCAGTCACCTTTGTTCACGCAATTTTTAATCAGGCAGCCCAGGCAGTAAGTATCCACAGCCGTTTATAAAATGCACTGTAGAATGCACTTTGCAGTGAAATTGTTTATGCTCACGATTTCCCAGTGATTTATTCTGATAAACTTCAAGCAAACCATAAACTTGTTATCCCAAGCTCAAAAAAACAGCTAAATATAATTAAATTCTGTAGGTACATTTTGTTTCAAAATTATTAATTAAATAGACAGCAAGGAAAAAAACAATTAATTTGAATATTAATTTATGTAGAATAGTTATTAGGTGACAGCCGATAACTACACCACAATAACAAAGCGAAAGCAGTTACAACAGTGACATTACAGTTCACATTCGACGGGGAGTTTGACACAACAAAATGATAGTTTTTTTAGGTGATCGACGCATTTAGGAATCCCTAATTATTCAAAATTTTAAACCTTTAATAAGAGATGAAATATTTAGGTGATATTGATTTCGCGGGTTCGCATTGTTCACAAGTTCTTATTAATCGATTATTGGTTCATTGACATCGATATTTGAAACGTGGCAACATCGATGTTTCGATGTTTAACGTGTGGTCACATCGATGTTAAAACATCGATGTTTCAATTTCTAACTTCGATGATCATCGAACATCGATGATCATCGATGCTCATCAACTCGAACATCCCTCACTCTGACTCTGATTTAGCGATGCAAAGTTGTTAAAAATATCGATATATTGATATCGATATATATTGAATGAAGTTGATATTTATATATTGATACGTCGGTCAAGTACGCCGATATGTCGATATTTCATCGATATTTTTCTTTTTTTAAAAGGTTAATAAAACGAAAATTTGGAAATAAAAAATGTATTATTTTAATATATAATTTTTTTTTAAATTTAATTCCAGTATTTGTACCAGCTATCGAAGTTAAAAATAATAACTTAGAAAGTCTGCTTCCATGTAGCCGGTTTCGGCTCTGGGTTATAGTAGCTCCTGCCTTCGAAAAAAGACGTTCTGATGGAACACTTGTTGCTACAATCGGTAGATGACTCATTGCCACTTTAAAAAGATTCGGATATACACCTTGCATCTCTTGCCATGTTTCAAGAACATTTAATTTTAAAGTATTTACAGGAGCAGAAAGATATAACCTGAGTTCATCATCACCATCAGTTTTTTTTCTTTTTATCTGCGTGTGAGCCAAAGATTTGTGGTACTTCCAAAAATCAAATTCAACTTTTTCTTCATCTTCTGAAGAAGTTGACGAAGCCGTTGCGGCAGATTTATATTCAGAAATGAATTTTCTAATTCGAGATATTGCTTTCATACATGCTTCCGGTTTTTTAAAGTGCAAGTTCTTTAAACGCGGATCTAGCAATGTAGAAACGACTAACAACATGTTTTATTCAAGCTGGCTGAAACGCTTTTCTATTTCCAGCGTAATATTTGTCTTCAATTCGTCAGCAATAGCCGAAGTCAACCTCAATTCCTTGTATTGGTCAATTGCACAACTCACCATGGGTACAATTTTAGAAATTGTGGCGTAACGTTCGGCAGAAGCCTCTCTTGTCATAGTTTCCAGTGGAGGCATAACATAAGCAACATCCTTTGTAGTGTTGAGTTAAATTGCTAACAATATTGTGGCTGCATCTATTTTACAAAAAAAATGTCACTTATACATGGCGCCAAATCCAAAAATCGTTCAAGCATATAGTACAGGGAATTCCATCCCGTTTTTACATCAAGTATCACTTTAAGAGCTTTTCCATCGGGTATTTTATTTTCTATTTGCTTTCTTTTTAATTCCAATGCCATGTCTTGTCTCTTTTTTACATATTTTACCATATATTGAAATAATACTAATTTTTTACGGAATTTATCGCGTATATTTAACTTTTTTACCCGACGTTTCGAGAGCTTTACAGCACCCATGGTCACGGGAAGGACTGAGATGTTCAACGTCCAGCTGTCATAGTTAACCGCGGTTACCATAGATTAAAATTTAACTTTTGTTCCGATCTACACAGTATGAACTTATGGTATCATGGAGTCTTGCAGTTGTATGCTTGGGTTGGGATTTAATTTTATCTATTATGGGATCCCAAGCAGATGGTAGCACCCAGCCATCTTCTCTATTGAAATTAGGATGTTTTTTGATTTCAATAGCCTCGCGAATCATCCTTGGAAGGAATCGGTGTTCATTAGCGAGGATTGCCTTCTAGTTACAATTGAGATGCAGTCTTCAGCAGGTAAGCATGTAAACAATGACTGCACATCAAAACTGACCATAGTTTCATTGTCTGCAAGACGTAGGTCTTTAATCTGGCTGACAAAATGGTAGGAATCCTTTATGTGTGCTCTTGTATGTCCCCTGAGCGGTGAGAGTATTTTCGCTAAGTGTTGAGCCAATCAGTAAGTTGGTGAATCGATTTGGCTCACTATGGGGCGTAATGGAGCATTGGGCTTGTGTATTTTTGGTAACCCATACAACTTTGGTGCTTTGGCGCACGTAGGTATTATCCATTTTACGTCCAGATTTAATTTTTGAGTGTTTCTTTATGAGGTCACTAGTTGTTTTTAGTGTGCTATTTGTTGGGTCGTTTTTAACCTTTTTTATAAGTACTTACATCCGACAAAAGTCCTTGTATTTTAGAATTATAATCTGACGTATCCATGACCACCGTGGCGTTTCCCTTATCTGCGCGGAGAATCGTAAGTTCTGGTTTATTGCATAGGTTCTTTAACCCTATAAATTCGTCTCTGGGAAGATTCGGTTTAGGCACTGAACATCGACGTAACATAGACGAAATGTCTTGACGTATCGCCTCCAAATCTTCTTTCCGCATATTGTTTTTAAATAAACAGTCCTCGACACTACAGATAATTTCTTCGTACGGTAATCTGCGTGGAGTTATAGCGTAATTTAGTCCCTTGGATAAAACCTTTATTGTTGCATCATCCAGTGTTTGTTTTGACAGATTATAGAACGCGATTAATCTATGATCTGTGTTTGTCAATTGTTGCTTTTGGTTCTGGCATTGATTCGAATGTTTGACATTTGATTTGGCCGTTAATTTTTTATATTTTTCTATATGTTTGTTTTTGCATTCGTTATATTTACTAATTTCGCGTTTATTTAATGTTTCCATGCAAAAATTATAATCAAACGTCGTTAAAACTTTCTTTAATTCACTGGATGATGTGTCTATGGATTTATTTATGTCATATAGATCGGAGCGTTTTTGTTGGATAACCGCCCGTAACAACTTTTTTACTTGCCTGATTTAAGATCTTAGCGCTTCCTCGAATGTCCTTTTTGGTGGATATTTTGACACACGTAGAAATGAGATTATGGTCTCGGCATCTCTTCAAGAAATTTAAGGCTGTTAGATATCTTGCGCACTTAGTCTTTAGATCTTCTAATCGGCGTATTTTATTTGCAATTACCAGTCCGTACTGGTTTACATAATGATTTCTTATATTTACGCGAACACTACACATTGAAGTAATACTAATTTTTTACGGAATTTATCGCGTATATTTAACTTTTTTACCTGACGTTTCGAGAGCTTTACAGCACCCATGGTCACGGGAAGGACTGAGATGTTCAACGTCCAGCTGTCATAGTTAACCGCGGTTGCCATAGATTAAAATTTAACTTTTGTTCCGATCTACACAGTATGAACTTATGGTATCATGGAGTCTTGCAGTTGTATGCTTGGGTTGGGATTTAATTTTATTTATTATAGGATCCCAAGCAGATGGTAGCACCCAGCCATCTTCTCTATTGAAATTAAGATGTTTTTTGATTTCAATTGCCTCGCGAATCATCCTTGGAAGGAATCGGTGTTCATTAGCGAGGATTTGTGGTCTATCAAATCTGATGTAGTGACGGGGGCTATCTTGTACATGTTCACAGACTGCAGACTTCCCGGAGCGTCGATTCTTCACATCAGCTATATGTTCTTTGACGCGGGTTTTAATTGATCTTTTAGTTTGTCCTATGTAGGAGAGACCACATTCACAATCAAGCTTGTACACTCCTGCATCTTGCAGAGGGACGTTACACTTGACTGATGGTAAAAACTGACCAATCTTCTTCGGCGGCTTGAAGTATGTTTTGATGGAAGCGCGCTTCAAGATGTAGCCAATCTTGTCAGTGACTCCTCTAACATATGGCAGTACAGCAGGTACACGCTCGACTGTGGCCGGCTTCACTCGTTCTCTGTGACGTAGGCACGGGACCCGAAGCTTGTTGTCATGCAAAACTTGCTTGACATGTTGGAGCTCGGCAGCCAGGTGTTTACTGTCACAGATCCCTCGTGCTCTCTGAAACAAAGATTTACCCACGGTAGCTAACTGTGAAGGATGGTGGTGAGAATCACCGTTTAAATATCTATCTGTATGGGTCTTTTTTCGATACACAGTATGGCTCAAGGTGTTATCAGGATTCCGAATTACTAACACATCTAGAAAAGCTAAGGAATTGTTTGCCTCTAACTCCATTGTGAACTGAATTTTAGAATTTATAGAGTTAAGATGGTCTAAAAATGCAGTTACTTTATCTAAAGGTAGAATTGTGAAAGTGTCGTCTACGTACCGCTTGTAGAATCTTGGATTTATGGGAGAAGTAAGCAGGGCTTTCTCCTCAAAGTCTTCCATGAATATGTCGGCGACAATGGGAGATACAGGTGAGCCCATCGCCACACCATCTACTTGCTTGTAGAACTCCTCCTTCCACAATAGGTAGCCAGATGTAAGGCAGTGTCTGAGTAATACTGCATATTCTACGGGCATGTTGTTTTCTTCCAGCCTTCTAGTTACAATTGAGATGCAGTCTTCAACAGGTAAGCATGTAAACAATGACTGCACATCAAAACTGACCATAGTTTCATTGTCTGCAAGACGTAGGTCTTTAATCTGGCTGACAAAATGGTAGGAATCCTTTATGTGTGCTCTTGTATGTCCCCTGAGCGGTGAGAGTATTTTCGCTAAGTGTTGAGCCAATCTGTAAGTTGGTGAATCGATTTGGCTCACTATGGGGCGTAATGGAGCATTGGGCTTGTGTATTTTTGGTAACCCATACAACTTTGGTGATTTGGCGCACGTAGGTATTATCCATTTTACGTCCAGATTTAATTTTTGAGTGTTTCTTTATGAAGTCACTAGTTGTTTTTAGTGTGCTATTTGTTGGGTCGTTTTTAACCTTTTTTCTAAGTACTTACATCCGACAAAAGTTCTTGTATTTTAGAATTATAATCTGACGTATCCGAGACCACCGTGGCGTTTCCCTTATCTGCGCGGAGAATTGTAAGTTCTGGTTTATTGCGTAGGTTCTTTAAATGTGTCTTTAAGAGTGAAGCCGGCCACAGTCGAGCGTGTACCTGCTGTACTGCCATATGTTAGAGGAGTCACTGACAAGATTGGCTACATCTTGAAGAGCGCTTCCATCAAAACATACTTCAAGCCGCCGAAGAAGATTGGTCAGTTTTTACCATCAGTCAAGTGTAACGTCCCTCTGCAAGATGCAGGAGTGTACAAGCTTGATTGTGAATGTGGTCTCTCCTACATAGGACAAACTAAAAGATCAATTAAAACCCGCGTCAAAGAACATATAGCTGATGTGAAGAATCGACGCTCCGGGAAGTCCGCAGTCTGTGAACATGTACAAGATCGCCCCCCGTCACTACATCAGATTTGATAGACCACAAATCCTCGCTAAAGGACACCGGTTCCTTCCAAGGATAGTGTTCAAGTAGTGTTCGCGTAAATATAAGAAAACATTATTTTACTATATTCCTAACATGCTCTATTATATCACTCAGTCCGGAAGTTTTCTTATGGCCTCTTCAGCAACTCTATTTATCACGTGAGCATAACATGGGATATGTTTGTGTGCCTCAAACGTCTCTCTTATTGCTTTAATCATATTTGCGCCAGAATCAGTAACGAAAGCTATAACTTTTTCACTATCTATATTCCAACTTCTTAATATTCCTGTCAATTGTTGTCCAATGTACTCGCCAGTATGACTTTCTTCTAATTCGAAAACTCCAATAGTCACAGATTGTAATTCATTCTGTTGCAAAAAATGAACAGTTAGTCCCAGATAACCAGTGTTAGTCAATGTCTCTGTCCAAATGTCTGTAGTTAAACTAAAGTGATCCACATTTTACAATTTCTCCGCCACAATTTTTGATTATGTGTCATACTTTTTATCAATCTTTGCCTTAATTATTTCCCGACAAGGCTTTTTATACAAAGGGGCTAGTTCCTTAATCAAATGTCGAAAACCTTTTCCTTCAACCGCATAAAACGGCCTGTTATCAACTGCAATAAAATACGCAATAGCATCTGTTATCCGGTCGTATTTTGCACCACCTTTAGAATATTGATACACATTTTCAAAAGCCTGTTTTATTTTCGGAGTGTTTGCAGATGTATTAGGAGTAGCGGGCTTAGTTGTAGGGAACACAACCACAGCAGACGAACAAGAAGCTTCAAAAATATCAACTGACGTTTCAGGGGGTTTAGCACTTTCGTCCGATATTTGAAGATTAACGCTGACTCCAGCACTTCTAAACAAACTAGAAAACGTACCATCACATTCAGTCAACTTACTGAAAAAGAAAAAAAAACAACGATACTTATTTTTATTTTGCTAGACTAAATATATAATTTTTTTTGTCATATACAACCATTTGCATGCTTAGGTATATTTTGTCAAAAAAAATTATATCCATTTATATATTCGCGTTATGTATCCGCTTATACCGATATGGATATATTCAATCGTCGATAGTCCACATAATACTAAAGATAAACCGAATGATAACCTAAAAATTTGTTTTAAATATCATTCCATCAAATATAACCTAAATTATATTAAATTGTATATTCATAGTATTTTGTGTTTATTAACTGAGAAACTAGCGACATACCGTTATTTTTATTTTATTTTTATTTTTATTATTCACAAAATCCACAACTTGTAACAATCTATTTACACACAAATCTTATAAAATAAGTCTTGAAGCCAATTACGGATTTACAATATACTTATTTAGCTTAAAAGAACGTCACAGAGTATTCACCACCTTACTTAAAAAAAGATGTATGAAAAATAAACATATTTAAAGGTAAACAAAGCGCACGAAATTTGTTTAAGTGCAGAATATTGTGAATGTTTGCACACGTATGTGAAAGTGAGTCAAAAGTGTGTACGTGTGTGTGTGTGTGTGTGTGCGTGCGTGTGTGCCTGTGTGTGTGCGTGTGTGTGATCGATACAAATTTTAATGAAATAACGATATTTTAACATAAATAAATATACGTTATAAATATAGACATGATGTATGTAAATTATAGCGTATATTTATGTATCCAATTAATACCTGCTACACAAACTTTCTTGTATTTATATTGTTATTGCTAGTTGCTATTTAAATTTATAGATTAGTTTATAATTTGACATATTTTTGCAAATTACCTTGGCAACTTCACGTTTGATTGAAGGTTTACTAGAGTGAAAGATATCAATTGTATTAAATGTTTTATTATAAATTCTGTGAAGCTTATTGACAATCGAATTTTGAGCATAGTTAGTTCTTTTAAGGGCAGTACCAAAAAGTGTCGTATGTCTAGTTCGTTTATTTGGAACACAAAAACTTAAAATTTGTAACGCTAATTCACAACAGTCTATGTAGTTATTACATATGCCGTGTAGGAAGGACATATCCATTAAGGTTCGTCTACTTTGAAGAGGCATGAAATTATAGCGGAGACTAGATTCGCTATCATCTGAAAAGTGACAAGAAAAACGAAAATGTAGGTGCTTTAAAAATTTTAACTCAATATTCTCTAGCTTTTGAATATACGTCACATATTGAGGATTCCATATTATACTATTATACAGAATACTTCTGACATATACAAAGTATAGTACTCGTAAACATCCAATGTCTGAAAAGGGCTTACTGACTCGTAAAACAAAACATAAATTTTTGTATGCTTTCGCGACTATTGTATCGATATATTCGGAAAATGTTAATTTTGAATCCATTTTTACCCCTAGATCAAGTACACTATAAAGTAAAATTATTTATTTTATTGTATTTAATTGGATTAATTTTTTCTAGTGAATGATACAAAACAACATTTCTTTAAATTAATACCAATACGATTTTCAATATAATAAGAGTTTAATCTATCTAGATCGGCTTGAAGGTTACTACAATCAGTAATCCCATTAATTTTCATAAAGATTTTTGTATCATCAGCATACATTAAAAATTTTGCATGTTTAAAGCATCTACGAACATCATATAAGTACGTGGCATATAACAAAGGTCTGTAATGTTGGGAGGTTCGAGGAATAAATTAAACGTCTGGCGGTCGTGAATGTAGGTTTATTACTAACTCTAAATGTCTATTAGGCTATCACATATATAGCTACATGAGCATACACTAAACACACACTACACGCCCATCGGCAAAAAAAGAAAAAAAAATTGAATTACAATTTTTTTTTTCAATAAAACAAAACTTGGTGTAAGATTCAAAAAATTATTAACTATTTAAAATATTAAAATTCCTATCCTATATTAAACTTATAACATAATAAAATAAAATAAAATATCGTAAACACTGTAATTTGAAAAAAAAAAATAACTTTCTATCTCTTTATTTAAATTTATTAAACTGTCATCAAATTTAAGTCTAATCTAAGTTTTTGTTTTAAATTGCTTTTAGGTTGCCTATCATAACTGCATAACATTTAAAATTTTTATATATAACTATTAATTCACTAGACACGAAAATACAGTTAAAAAAATAAAGTTATCAAAATTATTATAAGGCGTATATAAGGTTGTTTACAATATTATTATTTTCTTAAACTTAAACTATATTTTTAAATTTAAACCTTAAGATACTTTAAAGGTAAAAAAACCAATTCCATTAAAATAGTAAGTATCCTTATTTTTAAGTAGATAAACTTCAACATACTTATATAAATCACACTGTAGTGTTAGTATTACAAACATTACTAGCACTATGCTTACATAAGGGCCCTACTAAATCTAAATAAACTATATCAAAGCGGAATATGCCGTATCGGTTATAACTTATAACCATTGGTTCCTTTATATATTTATTTAAGTGTTTATATATATATAGCAAACACTTGTCGCATCGATTTACATAATTAGGTAACGTTACTAATTATGTATATATAGTCTCTAACTCCGGTCAAAAAAATCTTTTCTTTGTATTGTTTATCATTCGCTTTTAGGTACGCGACCGTTAGTTGGCGAAATATGATAGTCGGTTAATATCACATGTTTTGTTTCACGGCGGTTCTAGTGCAACATAATCATAATAATTAATCATAACAACAGGGATCAAATACAACTTACAATCTCAGCCGCGTAAGCGGTTTGTGACACCTTTGTTTTAATTTCTAAGTATGTTCATGTCAACGTTTTTTCGATTACGTTGTGTAATGGTACCTAGTTTTAACCATGCATTAAAATGATATCGTAAATAAAATGAAATTAACTTTCCCAATAGTTTGTACCTCTATATATAGATTGCTACATTCAATTTTAAATTCATTTTGTAAAAGTATTATACTTTTACATAGGTACATTAACAAAAAAATCATTAAGTTATTTATAATTTCGAAAACTCATTTTTTCATGACATGAAATTTATATATATATATATATAAAAAACACTACTAGGTACACAGCTCAAATTTGTTTTACAAATATTTATTAACATTAAAAATAAACAATTTTATTTCAACCAGATAACATAATTTTAGGTTCCGTTGTCTTTTATAAAGAAAAACGTAAAAAGAATACTATTACATTAATAAATTTATAATAATAGTGTATCGATATACTCTGGACTTTACTTTATGAGCAAAATATAAACCAAATATAGTTTAAAATGTACAAATTTTATATAAAAAACATGTAATAGAAAATTCAACCAGAATTATTGTAAATGTAAATTAATGTGTCTAAATATGAAAAAAATTTCGTAAATTCATAAACAAATGTGGTTAAACAATTACGCGCACAATACATACACACACACAACACATTTTGCGTAATTGTGTAAATCGATCCCTATAGTTATTAAATGTGTAACTCGTTAGTCGCATTTTGGGAAGCATTAATGCAAAATAACTACCTATCTCACTATTAGATTATCATACATTTATCACACTTTTTAATTTGCTCGGAAATTCCCTTATAATCCTGTATTTTTGTCGATTAATAGGCCCTTTTTCCATAATTCTTGTACGTACTTTATTTATTCCTAATATTTTGACCTTTAGCTAGCTCTCTTTCTCTCTATTCACTTATATGTTTATTTATTTATTAGATACCGGGAATCGGAGTATTAATTCATTTCATTTATATTTTATTTCGTGATTTTTATCACGCGGGTACTTTATAAATATGGGCCCCCCATTTATTTGGGTATTATATTACATTTTCGTAACATTCATTTCATTTTATTGGTACATAAACTTTTTTTTTTATATCAAGGTAAAATTTACCTTGGGTTGTGCGCACAACCTTGAGGTCTATGTTTTTTAAGTCACTTTAAAAGGACTCCAACAATTGTCACAGAGGAAAACTAAGTTCGCACCATGATCCAACGAAGGATGTGACCTCAATGCACCATTAATAAGGGTAACAAATTTAAGACTTCTCTGGTCCCTAACAGTACTAATATGAGTAAACTCAGTTACATCACTTGTACTGAAGGCGTTGTTCCCTAGTACCCGTTACTCCGATTTCATCGTCCAATCACGGAAACATACCCTGCTCGAGGACTATATGCTATACCAGTGATGAACGTTCCCGTATCTCTCCATCATTTATTTCTGATGGTCATCTTTTTTGTTATCTTCGTAATCTTTGTCTGTATCGGATACTTTTATATTCATTCAATCTCATTCCATCTCCTTTCAACTAAGCATATCGGTTTATTAACCTAACCAGAGTTTGGGCCCTAACAGCTAAGATAATATCCGATAGCGTAATTCCTTCATTCCAATTACTAGCAAAATTACTGCATAGTTCCTGACAATTTATCTAAATATCACCTATATCATCCTGCATACTATTATATTCCTTTCTTTGCCGAAATCTGTCTTCAACTTTCACACATTCATATCAAAACCTCAACATTCTTCAAGAACAAAAAATTAACACAACCACAATTATTCATTGGTTGATCTAGCCGATTACAAAAATAGTTAAGCTAATGTTTTACTGTTACTTTTTACTTAACTATCTTTCTTTTCAGATATAAACACCATGCCAATATATTTGAACACAACCTATACAATATACAATTTCCTTTCTATAATTTAACACTTTTTTTTCTATCCTTTTTTTTACTTTTTTTGTGCAAACAGTTCTTTGTTTCAGTTCCTAAACTAACATAGTAAGATATTATGTTATATAGTAAGGGTTGGCAACCCTATCTATAAAACCCAACGAACATTACAAGCCTAATTTTGTTATACCTTAATTAATTATATGTGTGAAATGTTCTTAATAAATGTTTCTTCGCTTCTTTCAAAGTGAACTAGTGATCAACAAAATCAAACTACTAGTAATTCACACTACTGTTAAAATATATATAATGATTAATATACAACATGATCGATAGTGTACCTGTTAGAAATCTTTTAATTGCTTTTAATACTTCAAAGGCACAAATAATTGTTTTTTCCCCACTTCATAAACTTTATGTTTTGACATCATTAATTCACATCGCATTTTTTTTGTCATATAAGTTGTTTAATATTTGTCTTAGCTTCAATAGTTCATAAGTCATTAGAGTTTAGAGCTATTACCTAAATTCAATAATCATATTATCTCAAAAAAAAGTATCGAACTACTATACAGTTTTGTATTACAAAATAATAGTTTATTTTATCAAGTCTTTTTTATCAATTGAATGCTGGATTTTAATCGTAGATAAAGTAAATGAAAAAGTATAAAGTCAATATTTTGAAGGCAAGTCAGGAGACAACAGTAGTGTATATTAATGCATCATTCTGTATCAACTACGTGTAATATTCCGATGCATTGAGTTATACAACACTAGAGGAGCAAACCACATTACCGCGCGTCGAAAAAAGTGTAACCACTATCCAAACGCGACGACGTAGCTTTGAAACTAATAACAATTTTAAGTAAACATATATCTATCTCACTTACACAAGTTGCGAAAACAATATCGTCGCTAAGATTAGATAAAGATAGACACACAAACATGCAATGGCGGGTTGGTGTGGCTTACTATATGAAATTTTACCTAAAATACGCAATAAAAATGAGTTTTTTTAAAGCTGCACATAATTTTTTTATATTAAAAAATTATATTTTATTTTAAAGTCTTTTACGTCCCCTTAGAGAAAAAGGATACAAAGCTTATCAGATGAATAGAAGTAAACATAATGATGAAATAAAACGTATTTTTATGGTACTAATAAATCAAACAATATAAAATAGGTAATAAAATATAATTAATATAAAATTTATATGAAATTATAAATAATATAAAATTATTAATATAAAATAGGTAATAAAATATATTTAATAGATAATTCATGAATTAACTAAAATAAGAATAATTAATTATTTTGTATGAAAGTTAAAACGTAGTTTTTATTATAATTTCTAAAATATTTAAAATCAGAGGTAACAAATTAACTTAATCCATTAATTATATAGTCTCCCATTAATGTAGGATAATCACAAATGCGGAAAAGTGGCAACATTGACCCTAAATGGCAATATTCTATAATTTTATTTAATTATTTGAGGTTTTTTACGTTTATATGAAAACAAGAATTAAAAATTATGTGTTGAAAGTGATTCCGCTTGATTTATTACATTTTTGTGACCTTGAATAGCATTCTTTCACTACGCATTTACCCATTTTTGTCGCGGCTCAACTCAGTCGGCGTCACATTGAACAATGAACTCACGTTAGCTAGGCATATGGCTGTGGCCATATGCGCAGTGACAACGCTTTGGCGCGGTTATTACTGATCTAGTGTTGTATAAATCAATGTTCCGATGCAATTCCGTGCAAAAGATCACGTCAGCATTGTTTAGAATTTGATGCGCAATGTTACTACAAAGAAAACATGATATTACATTTCGATGAATTCTTAAACAATATCTGTACAAAATATTGCAATTTTCATTATTAATAAAATATATCAGTTAATATTCTTTTGAGTTATTAAGTTAAGCTGCGTTTAAAATTTATATTATTCATCGATCAATTTATATTTTACAAAATTTATTCATAAGTTGTCTTTTATCTGATAGCAATAAAATAAAGTTCCTCTTTTTCATTCGTTATGTTAAGTATTTTAGAACCAAATAGATAATTAAAGTAATCACGCAAAATAATAAGGATATGAATATACAAACAGCACTTGCTTTCTATTGAGAGTGTTCCATCTATTAAATGAACAAAATGAGTTAAAAATAAAAAATGGTAAAAATATATGATTGGTGACTAAAGTTATTATATTTTTAATTTTATGAAATTAGAATTTTAAAAGATATAAATACTTAATTAAAATCACTCACCTTAAAATATAATCATATAATTTGCATTTTATACAGTAATTATTTTGTAGATACATCAAGCATATTTTTTACATTACAGTCTCTATTAAATTTTTTTTTATGTTTCTTGAAAATAAAATACTTCCTGTTTTCTGGTACGTAATATGGAGGGGGTGCTAAGAATCTCCGGTGGAGGTTCGGTTGCCACCTACGACGACTCGACCTGGCAACATATAACGCACGCACCCTGAGGACTGACGAGAAGATACTGGAGCTGGAAGAAGAGGTAGACAAGTTGCGCTGGCATATTATTGGATTATCCGAGGTCCGAAGAGAGGGGGAGGACACGGCAATCCTCGAGTCCGGCAACGTGTTCTATCACCGGGAGGGCGACCATCTGTCCCAAGGAGGTGTCGGATTTATCGTCCACAAATCTCTCGTCAACAACGTTGTAAAGATTGGGAGTGTGTCGACGAGGGTCGCGTACCTGATACTCAGAATCACCAAACGGTATTCGCTGAAGGTCATTCAGGTTTACGCACCAACCTCGGCACATCCCGATGAGGAGGTGGAGGAAATGTATGAGGATATTTCCAGAGCCATACATTCCTCCAAAACCTACTACACGGTGTTGATGGGAGACTTCAACGCAAAACTGGGCACAAGAGAAAGCGGTGAGCTGAAGGTAGGGAAATTTGGAGTAGGGCAACGGAACCGAAGGGGCCAGCAGCTGGCCGACTTTATGGAGAAAGAGGAACTCTTTATGATGAACTCTTTCTTCCAGAAGCGGCCCCACAGGAAGTGGACCTGGTCGAGCCCCGACGGTTCGACAAAAAATGAGATTGACTTCATTATGACGACCAGACGCCAACTGTTCAGTGATGTCTCAGTGATCGCAAGGGTGAAAACTGGCAGCGATCACCGAATTGTTAGAGGCACACTGAACCTAAACGTTAAGTTGGAGAGGTCTCGTCTAATGAAGTCAACGCTCCGTCCCCCTCGTGCTCTAATCCAGAATCCCGAAACCTTTCAGCTCGAGTTACGTAACCGCTTCCAGTGCCTAGAAGATTGCAATGCAGTGGACGATATGAACGACAAGCTCGTGGAAACTGTCCATGCGGTCGGAGCTAAGTTCTGCAAGACCCGCCGCAGAAGAACACAAAAACTCTCCGATCACACTCTTAATCTCATGGCTGTTAGACGGGAGATGAGGCTGCAATCGTCAACAGATTTGACAGCATACAGGCAACTGAACAGACAGATTTCCAAATGCATACGGCGAGACTTACGCAACTTTAATACTTCTCGTATTAAAGAAGCGATCGAGCGGAACCAGGGCTCCAAAGTCTTTGCCAGAGATCTGTCTGCCAGAAAGAGCCAACTGTCAAGGCTGAAGACTGAGTGTGGCAACATCGTTTCCGGGACACCTGAGATTTTGAGTGAGATTGAGAGGTTCTATGGGCAGCTGTACACATCATCGTTGGAGCCACACGCAAGTGTGAGTAACGATCCAAGAGCAAGTCTTATCCGACACTATTCCGATGATATCCCGGACGTCAGTCTAAGCGAGATTAGAATGGCTCTCCAGCACCTTAAAAACGGCAGGGCCCCAGGCGAGGATGGAATTACAGCGGAGCTTCTGAAAGCGGGTGGAACACCGGTACTTGAAGTCCTTCAGAAGCTCTTCAATTCCGTCCTCCATGGTGGCACTACTCCAGAGGCGTGGAGCAGAAGTGCGGTGGTCTTGTTCTTTAAGAAAGGCGACAACGCTCTCTTAAAGAACTACAGACCGATTTCCCTTCTGAGCCGCGTCTACGTGCTGTTTTCGAGAGTCATTACGAATCGTCTCGCACGCAGACTTGACGACTTCCAGCCTCCCGAACAAGCCGGTTTCCGAAAAGGCTTCAGTACCATAGACCACATACATACCCTGCGGCAGATTGTACAGAAGACTGAAGAGTACAATCTGCCACTTTGCCTGGCGTATGTGGACTATGAGAAAGCCTTTGATTCCGTCGAAATTTGGGCGGTGCTACAGTCCCTTCAGCGGTGCCAAGTTGACTGTCGGTATATCGAAGTGCTGAAGTGTTTGTACAGTAGGGCTACGATGGCTATCCGAGTACAGAACCAGAGCTCGAAACCTATCCAACTGCAGAGAGGTGTAAGACAGGGTGACGTTATATCCCCGAAACTCTTCACCGCTGCATTGGAAGACGTTTTCAAGCTACTGGACTGGAAAGGATACGGTATTGACATCAATGGCGAGTACATCACTCACCTTCGATTTGCCGACGATATAGTCCTTATGGCAGAATCGCTGGAGGACTTAAGCACTATGCTCAATGACCTCAATAGTGCCTCCCAACGGATAGGTCTTAAGATGAACATGGACAAAACAAAGATCATGTTCAATGTCCATGTCACACCTATGTCGGTAGTTGTTGGGAGCACTATGCTCGAAGTTGTTGACGAATACGTTTACCTGGGACAAATAGTCCGACTAGGTAAGTCCAACTTCGACCGAGAGGTCAATCGACGGATTCAACTCGGCTGGGCAGCGTTCGGGAAATTACGGCATATCTTTTCGTCAGGTATACCTCAATCTCTAAAAACTAGATTGTACAACCAGTGCGTGTTGCCAGTGATGACTTACGGATCTGAGACGTGGTCCTTCACTGCTGGCCGTATGAGGACGCTTAAGGTCGCTCAGCGAGCTATGGAGAGGGCTATGCTCGGAGTTTCTCTGCGTGATAGACTCAGAAATGAGGATATCCGCAGTAAAACCAGAGTGACCGACATAGCCCAACGGATTAGTAAGCTGAAGTGGCAATGGGCCGGCCATATAGCTCGAAGAACCGATAACCGATGGGGAAGAAAGGTTCTCGAGTGGCAGCCTCGTACCGGTAGGCGTAGTGTAGGGCGACCCCCCACTAGATGGAGTGACGACCTGGTAAGACATGCAGGAAGTCGATGGATGCAGGTGGCTCAGGACCGTGCTTTGTGGCATTACTCGGGGGAGGCCTATGTTCAGCAGTGGACTTGTGAAGGGCTGTAATGATGATGATGATGATGAATATGGAGTACACGAAAAATTCAGTCCTCCTAAAAACTGGCCACTCGATTAAATTCATGGTAATTTAAAATAAAAATATCTTCTTTTTGTTTTCCTTGGTTGTTACGAGTTTTTGAAAATTGTGTATATATCTTGATAATGTAAAATTTCATTTGTGAACACCATTGCGTACTTCAATTTAGATCTTCTCAACCAATATTCTTCTTATCCGGAGTGAAAAAGTTATTTCTCTTATCCTCTCTTCTCCTTTTTTGATGCATCTTTGCCTTTTGATTTTATACTTCTTATGTTTTAATTTTATTTTATAACTATTTATTCACAATCATATAAATTTTTGATGGCTGGCTCTACACGACTTTAATTAATTTTCTCAATCCGGGAATGTGTCATATGTTCATGTGTCATAACTTTTATTTAACGATTTTTTATGTATTTGTTATAATTTTACTATCGGTGGCCAGCCGGTGCGCGCGGCGAGCGGAGTCGCGCGCGCACCGACTGGCAGGGTCGCCATGTAATGTTGGGAGGTTCGAGGAATAAATTAAACGTCTGGAGGTCGTGAATGTAGGTTTATTACTAACTCTAAATGTCTATTAGGCTATCATATATATAGCTACATGAGCATACACTAAACACACACTACAGGTCCCAGGATGGAACCCTGCGGTACGCCAGATGGTACCTCCAAAAAGTCGGAGCGTGAACTACCTACCACTACAGCTTGAGAACGATTGCGCAGATATGAAATGAAAAAATGAAAAAATGTTTATTTACAGCTAAGGTGGTACAGATCACAATATACAATATAAGACAATAAAATGCAAGCACAGTAGTCTTAATTCTCTAATATACAATTATTATAAACTATGATCTTATCACACCAACTAAGCTGGAGTGTATAAACAAGGGTGTATAGTTCTGTGGTCCTCACACTAGGCATGCCTGTGTCGTGAGGGCCTGATACGATTTTCTTATCACACGTGGCTTTCATTAATTGACACTGGGTCGACGTACGGTTATTACATTATGTAAGCTTTTTTGTTTTTAAAATAAAATAAAATATAAAATGAAATAAATATTTATATTAAGTTAATATGTATAAAAACAAG
The DNA here is from genome assembly GCA_907164705.1 of Parnassius apollo. Taxonomy (NCBI): domain Eukaryota; kingdom Metazoa; phylum Arthropoda; class Insecta; order Lepidoptera; family Papilionidae; genus Parnassius; species Parnassius apollo. The sequence continues at coordinate 761,862 of CAJQZP010000890.1, read as the reverse complement.
TAATTACAGGTAAAATAATATTGTTAGTAAAGAAAATACTGTTATTCACAAATATTACAATAATTAATAAAACATATATGCATTAGAACTCCTATAGATACATATGCATATTACATACTGTATTCATATATTTTATTTACGTAAATATATGATAAAGATTACGGTTTAATTAGGTTTTCTGTACTATCGTAGCTCAGAGTTAGTAACCATTTTGTTATGGTTCTTTTAGCTTCCACCACTGATTTTTCTTTTTATATCGCAATACTTGAGGACGGAGTTGTACACTTGAGTTCTCACGAATTGCCCAAAACGTTTAGAAAAAGCAGAGTTGATAGCGGGAGTTGGCAAGCGGAATACTCTTCGTTTCAACAATGTCTTATACTCTGGAGATGCCAGTGTACACTTATGAACAGTTAGGGAGGTCTTCAATATGAAAAGTTGTCTTACATTTAATAGTCCACTGTCCTTATATAAATCAAAAGTTGAATATCTATATGGCTTTTTTAACATTACTTTTATAACCGAACGTTGCGCTCTCTCAACTCTGATTAGGAAAGTTTTTGCTGCACTTCCCCAGCAAGTAATACAGTAAGTTATAAGCGACTGGCATAACGCAAAATACACAGATCTTAGAGTATTTAAGCCCGTTATGTCCCGCAGATGCTTTACAACACCAATAACCTTCCTGACTCGAGCCGAGAGAGCTATTATGTGATTTTCAAATGTCAGTATAAACTGATATTGTTGATAACATCAACGAGGACACCGAGATATTTAATTACATCGGATCTACTCAAGGTCTCACAGGCACACGATTTGCTTGTGCAAGAAGGCTCATGAATCTTTACCACTGTTTGTTGTACTGGCGCAGTGACTGCTGTCTTATGAAAGCATAAGTACACAGTCTTCTTGGTATTTAGGGTCAAGAGATTATTTTGTAGCCAAATAAAGACCTGTTTTAGACCTCTTTCAGCACTGTACAAAGCATCGTTCCACGTTGAGCCATGGAATACGATAGCAGTATCATTGGCGTAACATATCGTTTCGGCGTTTTCCATGGGTAGGTCATGTATATCATTGATATAGACTGTGAATAACGTAGGACCAAGTATGCTGCCCTGCGGTACACCAAAAGGTACATTTTGTGGCAGACTCACAGCCCGACCAATCCTCACACACTGTTTCCGGTCCGTGAGATAGCTCTGAAACCAATCACCGGCAATACCTCTAACACCCATATAGTTTAATTTTTTTTAAAAGTATTGGAATTGACACTGTGTCGAAGGCCTTGGCTAAGTCTAAGAAAACGCCAACACAGCTCTGTTTAGAGTCAAGTATTGATGATATCGTAGATGTTAAAAGGGATACAGCATCTTCAGTACATCGACCTTTTCTAAAACCGAATTGTCCTGGCGAGATCAACTGTCGAGATTCCAAATATCCGGTTAACCTTTTGTTTACAAGCTTCTCAAGTAGCTTTGAAAAAGCGCCTAATAGCGAGATAGGCCTATAATTTTCTATAGCTGTCTTTGAGCCACATCCCTTATAAATAGGACAAACAGATGCAAGTTTCCAATCATATGGAAAAACTCCGCTTTCTAGGCTTAGGTTGTAGATATAGGTGAGTGCCTGGATGATCGAATCTTTTATATGTTTTATTAAAGAGTTAGCTAAGCCATCCATACCAGGAGCCCTGTCATTCTGTAATCCCATAATCATAGCACTAACTTCTTTGGGATCAGTGGGAGTCATGAAAAATGATTCTGTGAGGTTACAATTGATTCGTATTTTACTGGCAAGATTTGTCTCAGTTTTATTAATTTTATTAAGTGTTTGATTCGCTTGGTTTACTCCTACCGTTGAGAAATAGTTATTACATAAGTCAAGTGGGGAACGTATTATATCAGAGCATTTCATGTCTAATAATTCTGTGGAATCATTTTTACTGTTGGAAAAATTACAAAAATATTTAATTGACTTCCAGAGTTTTCGTGGGTTATTCTTATTTTCGATTAGTTTATTGCTTTCGAAATCTAATTTACACTTACGCAAGAGATCAATGAAAAAGTTCCGATATCTAGTATAGGTGACCTTAAGCGGAACGTTATCTGGTTCAAGCTTTGTGCGTTGGTGAAGTCGGTCCTTATGTTTCATGCATCTGATGAGCCCCGGTGTGATCCAGGTTTTTAAATTATATTCTCTTCTGGTTAGTCTCACTTCATGCGTATGCTTATTTAATGTATTCATTAATATATTTGTGAAAATGCTTGTCGCTTCATTCACCTCTTTTTTGTCGGTAACTACAGCCCAGTCAAAAGTTGAGAGGTCTTTTTTAATTCCTTCAAAATCTCTTTTGAGAACTGTTCGGCTCGGCCGCAGGGGTTTGATTTTATTTAAATTCAGACCCAACATAACCGGATAGTGATCTGTTATATCAGACTGACAGACAATGCCGACTGGTTTCCGGCTTAGTTCAGAATCTGAAAGATAGATATGGTCGAGACATGATTTTCCTCTGGTAGGCTCTGTAATAGCCGGTAGTAGACCATATTCCGCCATAACACATTGATATTCCAAAACCTGAGTGTTTGTAGTATCCGATAAATTGACATTCATATCGCCAGTAATTACAAGGGGGAATCTGTTAGCTGCGGAATTTATATAGGAATCAAGTGATGCCAGAAAATCTCCTATATTTCTACAGGACGGAGAGCGATAGATAGCTAGTATAGAAATCATGTCTAGAATTTGTACCGCTAAACAACTAGAATTGTTAATGCATGGTTCGGAAACCGTTGCTCGCCATATGTCCCTAACGTAAATTACAACACCACTGTTTTGGTTTGAGTTATTTTCAGATTTATAGACGTTATATCCTTGCAGCTGGTGAATATTTATCATATCATTTAGCCAACACTCTGTTAAGATTATAACATCATAAACAATACCTGTTCGTCGCATCGCTGCCAAGAAATTATCAAAATTCTTTTGAATACTCCTAATATTTAAATTTATTAATTTAAAGTTATGTTCTTGAGAAAATTTGGCTTTACACAGCTCTAGTTCACTAACATTATAGCAATTAATCTTTATCGAGTCTAATTTAGATTCAAAATTATCATCTATCTCTTTTAGTTCGATAAGTTATCCAAAAACAAGGTATACCATACATATGTTAATTCAATGGCACATTTAAATTTTGCTTCACTATTTTCCCAAAGCAGTGATAAGGTGTTTGAAAGTACTGATGAGTGATCTTTGAATTCTATTCCAAATATTGTTGTAATATAGGAGTGTAGAATTATTAAAGCATTTTTACGCAGTATACAAATAGTATAATATAATATGATTATTATTAAGAAGTGTATTAAATAAATAGTTATAATAAATGTATGCATATATATATGAACATGTATATCAATATGTATGATACTGAAGATATGATTCATAAATTTTTTCGTGATAATGTGATTATACAGTATTAAAGTACAAAAGCTTACCCAAGATTTCAATGCCGTTAAACATGTACAACTTGGTATCTTTTCAATCATTACAGTAAGGCAGTTGAGTGCAATTGAATAAGGTCCTTTAAAAAAGATATCAGAAACAGAATAATTCAAAAAGACTGACATATATTTTGCACCACTCAAGAAAAATAGAGATACGATGTGTTTATAATAGTTTTTAGATATCCTCTTTAGTTGGCAGATGACGGTCCAGATCGTGTTTAGTTCTAATAAGTGTTGCAGCTTTCCCTTCTCGTTTCCTAATATATATTGCACCCTGGTTGCACCAGCAGAAAGCGTAATCATGGGTTTTGGCTCTCGTTCTGGCTTCGCGAAACAAAAGTCTATTTTCTTTCGTAAGTCTTTCATTACAAAAAACTTTAATCGGCGAGCCAATTATTCCCAGGTCTGCGCTGGTGAGGGTCTTTCTTGATTTGAAGGCTTTTAGTACCTGGTCGCGCTTGGATCGCCGGAGCAAACGCACTACGATGGGTCGGGGCATTCTACTGCCACCATCCGGAACATTAGGTGGTACAGCCAGGCGCCGAGGTCCAACGCGGGTAATCCAGTCCACGTCAACGTCTTCCAACTGTGCTCCAACTTTTTGAGCGGCCACCTTAACAATATGTTCTAGATTTTCGTTATTACCTTCTGGTATACCGACGATCTCTATCTCGTTGCGGAGCCCCTGTTGTGCTTGTATATTGAGCTCATTCTGTAGATGGGCCACAGATGCGTGCAAGTTTATAATTTCCTGATCGCGTTTTTCTAGTTTTGTCAAGCGATTTTCATTGGCTGACATGCCCCGCACTAACTCGTCCATCCTTTCATGACAATGGCATAGAGAGTGCGTCACTTCATCCAACTTTGTTTGTAGTGTCGAAAATTCACTAGTTAAGCGAGCGATTACCGCTGTTAATTCTCTTATTTCTGTCTCAGGAGTCTGACAGTCAGAGACATCCTTTTTGCGCATCGTAACGTTTTGCGAATCCGGGTTGGAGCGTATTGGCGTTTGGGTGTTATCGCCGCCTTTTTTCTTGGAAGCACTACACTCGGGGCACTTCCAGCACTTTTTACCCTCCACTGTAACTGATGTTAAATTAATACAGTACGAGCAATATGTTTTTTCGCATTTTGGCGATGTACATGTAATGACACTTGCATTCTTAGTAACTTTCAGACAACCTGCGCACTTCATGGCCAATTAGGTAATAAATATATCGTCTCAGATATAGTAATACAAATTATGCTAAACTGCCCAATATGCACCGCACTAGTCTTTGAAAATATCGACTCTGCGATACGTCACGCACACTGCAGACGGTTTTCACGGTTACGTCGAACACTTAACCGCGCGTATGCTCTGCGCTGCTGGCTTTACCACTTACCCTACACTTGTGATTAATTTCTTGGTGGTAAAATTGTTGTTCACTTTTATTTCGAAAACAGCTATAATTTTGGAGTTTGTACTATACACTATTCACAGTCTTATTGTTTAGATACCACACAAATAGAATATTAAAAGATTTTTAAGATTCGTTTAACTTAACACTGATTATTGATATAAAAATACGGAGCGATTTTTAAAACAGAGTAACTTGTTCGACCGAGATGTCAAGACAGACTGGAGAGATGACTCGAACCATCTCAACAAATTACCGTGGATACCCAGTTCAGATAGTTTACGCAGAAGGATACTGTGGTCAACACGGTCAAATGCCTTCTCGAAATCCGTATATATTACATCTACTTGTGACCCACCATCCTTACTATTCGATACATAGTCTACAAAAACTCCAAGGTTTGTAATAGTTGACCGGCCTTTTATAAATCCATGTTGTTCATAGGGAATCGAAGTGGCAATTATTGGATATATATGAGCATGGACTACTTTTTCACAAAGTTTACTGAGTACGTTCAGGATCGAAATGGGACGGTAGTTCTCAATTGTTGATTTAAGACCTTTTTTATGAATTGGTACAATATGGGCTGTTTTCCAAATGCGAGGAAAGTAGCCTTCCTGAAAACATCGATTAAAAATATGTGAGATAGGAAGAGATAGAGCATCTGCACACTTGGTGAAGAATATTGTTGGAATATTGTTATGATTTATCTAAGGATTTATCGTCCACGTCACAATCTTCTGGATGTTGGTGTTTGATATGTGATGCTAGATTGCTTGTATTTCCAGATGTTTTAACTCGTTTGTTACAAATAGTGCAAATGACATTACCGTCTCCGTCTTTTTTGAAATAAGACCACAATTTACTTCTTTTCATATTTAAATTAGTAGTAAATAAATGCAAAAATAACAATCAATGACAGCTCAGCTCAGCCTATTCAAGTCTACCACAGCCACAGACTTACACACTTACCATAGATTAGAGAACAGAATCACTTTGTAAGACAGTCAGTGCTGCCATGTCAGTAATAGCATTTTACCTGGTTTTGTGAATATTTTAATTTGTGCTGGTTTTCAATATTTTGTTTCGATATCCTGTTCGATATATCGCGTTTTTTAGAATATTGAATTATCGATATCGGTATATCATCGATATCGATAACTATCGATATAATTAGGTGTCGATATATCGATATTTATCGGTTTTCCGATATATCGTTGCATCCCACGGGTGTATCTAGTTAGTTTGTGTTGCATCCCTACTCTGATTCACTGAATCCTCCACAGAGTACATTATATTATATACCTGGAATAGAGTTGCTAGTCGATTCCGTGGTACAGAGACATCTATAGTGGACTTGTCGAACTAAACGGACGATTTATCTATCTATAAATATATTCAATATATAGTACAGCCCCATCCCTGGTGTACTTATTATTTTTAATTAATTGTACAAGATCACATAATTCTGCAACTAACTATTTTTGTGCATATAGGCACAAAACTAGTTAGTTGCAGAATTATGTAATCAAAGGTAAATCATAAAAAAAGAAAACTCAGTTTAAAAATAAAAATCATCTTTATTCAGGTAATTTACACCCATAACCAGTAAAACTGTTGTATTTGATTTTTCTAGTTATTTATACTACTAGGTTATAATAATAATTTGATATGTTCATTGAAACGCGAAATTAATTAATTCACGAATTTTATTAGAACACACTTACAATTTGCTTAACTTGTCCAGAGAGCAAGAGAGAGAGTGTTGCCTACACCACCTTTGTAAAATTTCCCATTATGTGTTACCACACTCTTCCCCATCCACAATGTTATAAAATTAGAACATATTTATCTTATTTTTATTTTATACAAAAGTGAAGGTTATTTATACAAATAATTTATAAATATTACAGGACTATTCACCTTCAATTGTTACTGCACACTTCAACATTTGATTCACATGACGTTTTACAAGTCTCCCCTGAACTTCAATCATTTATGTCACCCCCGGTGTTAAACACTGCTTTACTTCCCCACAAATCCATTTTTTGCCTTATTTCTATAGTCCCTTACCATCACCTTTTCCCCCACACTAAATATTACCGACCTGCTTCCTCGACTACATTTTTTTAATTTTTCATCAAGCATTTGTAATCGTGCACTAATTGGTGGTGGTCTTAAAAGTGAGAACCTAGATCTCAGTTCACGACGAAATAATAACTTTGCAGGGCTAACACCGGTGATTCTATTAATACTTGTTCGGTAGTCGAAAAGAAATAAATTAATGGCATACTCTAAATTATGACCACTTTCTACAATTTTTTTTACATGGCTTTTAAAAGTTTGAACAAATCTTTATGCCGCCCCATTTGTTGCCGGATAGTAAGGTGGTGTGTAACTTATCCTAACACCTGTCACATTGCAAAATTCTTTAAACTCGTTGCTTGTCCAAGTTGTACCATTATCCACCACCAAATGGAGCGGGTAACCAAATCTAGAATATAAATCTTTAAAGATTGAAATTGTTTTACATGCTGTAATATTTGACATCATAAAAGCTTCAGGCCATTTTGAGTAACTGTCAACTATTACAAGGAACATTTTCCCATAAATAGGTCCAAGAAAATCTGCATGCAACCTTTCCCACACAGACTCAGAACATGGCCATGTAGACAATAATGCTTTCTCTGGGTTATCACGATTTTCTAGACAATATAAACATGATACTGTTATATTGCTTATGTCCTTGTCAATTGTTGGCCACCAAAGATAAGAACGTGCAATTTGTTTCATTCTATTTGTTCCAAAATGACTTGAATGTAACTCATTCATGATTAAATTCTGTAGGCATTCAGGAATTACCACTCTATAACCCCACAACAAACAACTTTGTTGTGGGGTTAATTCATTTTTTCTGTTAGAGAAAGGTCTGAACTTCTCACTTAATTTGTTTTTATCTGGCCAGCCATCTATACAGTACCTCATAACAGTTGACAGCAAAGTACATTTAGCAGTTTCTTTTACAATATCTTTCCAATTAACACTTTCAAAATTTGACAATGACAAATAATTTAAAACACTTACTTCACTATTATCTAACAGTGGATGTTTAAAATTAGTTTTATCATCAATTGGGTTTCTTGACAAAAAAATCTGCAGGATTATTTTTCGAATTAATATGACGGCTACAATAGTTAAAGCCTGACAAGAATATGGCCCAATGTTGTAAACGTTTGCAAGCCATTTTTGGTATTCCCTTTTTAGGGCCAAAAATTCTTACCAGAGCTGCATTATCAGTTTCTAATAATAATAATAATAATAATAATAATAATATATTTATTTGCTTAAAACATGGTATGAAAAAGATTTTACAAATATACATTCGAACAACATGTTTTGCTAGAGAGAACATAGCATGCAAAAGATTTTTATCGTACATTAAGACTTATGATTAATATAGTCCATAATGCTATAAAAATTATTCTTAACTAGGTATTCCAGTAATTTTGATTTAAATAATCTAGTATTTAACATTTTAATATTATTTGGTAAATTGTTATATAAACGTACACACATAGATAAACAGCTTTTATTATATTTACTTATTCTAGGATTGTCACTTAATATGAGTTTGTATGGGTTTCGCCGCATCCGAGGGTTTACATTATCCGCCGTGTTAAATAAATATTTATGCTTCCATACAAACATGCATATTTCATAAATATAAAGACATGGTAGGGGTAATAAGTCAAGTTTCTTAAACACCAGTTGACATGATTCAGTTGGTTTAAGCCCACATATTGCTCGAATACATTTTTTTTGTGCGCGAAATGCTCTATTTTGATCCGTGCTATTACCCCAGATTACAAGTCCATAGCGCAGTATTGACTCGACGTATGCATGGTAGGACAGAACAGCCGTTTTTATGTTGGTAACGTTTTTTAAATGTTTTACCTGTTCGCCAAGCGAGCGCGCGCCATGTTATACTCCCGTTCACTCGGGACCTTAATGGCGGGAAAATTTGTAAGTTAGAAAATTTTTTGCTATATTGCAAATTTTGCTATATTTTCACTTTGAGACAATATTTATGGATAAAACTTACAGGAATTCTTGTTGAATGTATAAACTATCGAATAAAATTATTTTTGGTTGCTAGAAATTGTAATAAAATACGTAAAGTTTTTTAAATATATAAAAATTTTATTTTTCCTGATTATTTCTTCTTTTTCCCTTTGGCAATTTTTTTTAAATTAAATTAAAATTAATTACCCTGTATAGCATAGTAGTAGTATATACTTCAATTTTAGTGACAAAATTACTACTAATTTGAATTCTACACTTTTGTTTTTGGAGAAATTTATATGAAAATGTTTGGAAATATGTATATTTTTATGTTTTATGTGTTTCCATTCGTTACTCATACCAAAATATTAAAATATTAAAAAATTAAAAAAAAAATAATAATAATTTTTTATCTGTATGACATTTCGAACAATATATCAAACATATTTTTGTGTGAATTTGAAATAAATACAACGTCAAGTTATTTGAAATATATACGAAAACTATTTTTACTTACATTTTACACTAAAAATAAATGAGAATTTGAAAAATAACACATTTATTTTAACCCACCCGCCAAAACGGGCTTTCCGGAATTTGAAGTACTTTTGGCAATTTACTTTTCACTTTTTTATACCACAAATTACATATCTACGTGTTTACTATATTACAAGGAATATAAAAAAGTATAATACTTTCGTTTTTAGTCCAGACACAAATATAAAATTCTATAAAAAAGGCGGAGCACCTTCATCAAAGCGACACGTGGAACGCCGGAAGTTCAGAGTGATTTCTTTTTTTTTTTCTAAGAAACATTGCCAGGTTATGGTTTAAAATAAAAGAGCACATCTTTGTCTTTGATACTATTATCTATTGCATATTGTCTTTGGTTTTGTTTAAAACGAAAAAATAGTTTTTTCATAGGTACACATGTTTACATAATTCTGATCGAATTCGATCACTACTTGGCGGACGTAAGGTTGGTATTGTACGATCGAAGGTGCGCATGGCTTGGTTAACAGGTGGGCGTATGCAAATTTATTTAATCTCGTAGATACATCGTTTACTTGCAATTTCCAGTAAAAATTTTCATCTATATTTATTCCTAGAAATTTTGTATTTGTTACTGCTTTTATTTTTGGTATGTTGAGATTAATATTATATTTTTTATTATTACATTTATTGAATTGTATATATACAGATTTGTCAAGATTTATTTTTAAATTGTTTATGTCAAGCCATTCAATTAATTTATCTATAGTGTTATTTATGTCAGTCTCATGGTCATTAATAGTATTATCTTTTTTATTAGAAGTCACAATTATTAAAATATCATCCGCGAATAATATGCATTTATGATTTGTTATATTAACAATGTCATTTATATATAATATAAATAAAATAGGACCAAGCACACTTCCTTGTGGAACGCCATACCTATTGAGTCTATATTCAGACGAGTACGGTATGAAATCCTTATTTTCATCTATTTTTAATTGTAACACATTGCTGTCTGTTACTGAGGTATGAAGATATCCACTGAAGAGTGGGCCCTCTAATCCCAAGCTTTTCAAGTTTTTGTAGCAGGAGGTCGTGTGAAACTAAGTCGAAAGCTTTAGACAGGTCAAAGAAAAGCCCTGTAGTTAAGTGATTATTATTCAAATTTGATAGGATAAGGAGAGAAAAAGAGAGATTTTTTGAACGTAATTTGTTTCAGAATTCGATTCTTTTGTACATGCACTTTTCATAAATTTTGGACATAATAGGTATCAATGTTATTGGGCGATAATTATTGACGATATGTTTCTCTCCTTTTTTTATATAGTGGTTTGACAATGGATAACTTTAATGGATCTGGAAAAGTTCCACACGAAAATGATAGGTTTATTAAATGGGTCAAGATTCCTATTATTTCGTCGATACAATTTTTTAGAATTTTCGTACTTATGTCATCATAGCCTGCAGAACTAGTATTTTTAATGACATTATCTTTCTTCTAACTTCGTTTTCCGACATGGGTTTGAGAAACATAGTGTTGATGTTATGAGTGTTGTTTAGCAATTTTTTTGTTTTTGTGTGTGTTGTTTCGTGCGTCGAATTAATAAAGTGATTATTAAAGGCAGAGGCTATTTCTATTGGGTCCGTCAAAACATTGTTATTAATTATAATTTTTTCTATGTCATTTTTGTCATGTGAGCTACCTATTTCCTTTTTAATAATGTTTCACGTGGCATTACACTTGTTGTCATTTTTATTTATAAACTTTATGTTGGCAATTTTTTTTTGAATTATGAATACATTTCTGTAATAGTTTGGAATATGTCACATATTTAGCTTTATTAACAGCATTTGTTTTCCTGTAATACCTATATCTTAAGAATCGTTTGGTTTTAGAACTTGCTTTGATCCTTTTACTTATCCAATTTTGTTTTTTATTATTATTTATATCTACTTTAATTCGTACTTTTGGAAAGCAAAGATTATAAAATAGGCACAACAAATCATGAAAACTACTGAAAGCTACGCTAGCATCATTTGCCGCATACGCTTCTGACCAATACATTTTTTGTAGACATTCTCTAAATTTCCTTTTTTTTTTATAGAAGAGGGGGCAAACGAGCATCTGGCTCACCTGATGTTAAGTGACTACCGCCGCACGTGATCAACTGCGTGAACACAGGGGAATTGCAGATGCGTTGCCGGCCCTTTAGAAAGGAGTAAGCTCTTTTCTTGAAGGTCCCCAGGTCGTATCGGTCCGGAAAAATCGCCGGTGGTAAATTATTCCACAGAGAGGTTGTACGCGGAAGAAAACTCCTTTTGAAACTTACAGTGGTGGACCGCCAAGCATCCAGATGGTGTGGATGGTATCGGGACGTTTGCCGCGTAGTGCGTTCACGAAATTTGGCGGCTGGGATTAATCCTAACAATTCCTCAGAGCACTCTCCATGGTATATGCGAAAGAAAATGCAAAGGGATGCAACATCTCTTCGCAGTGCCAGAGAATCGAGCCGATCGGAAAGCACTCGGTCGTCGACGATTCGAGCCGCTCTGCGCTGGATGTGGTCAAGTGGAAGGAGCTGGTACTGGGGAGCCCCAGCCCAGAGATGGAAACAGTATTCCATGTGCGGCCGAACCTGCGCCTTGTAAAGTTGCAGGCGGTGTGCCGGCATGAAATACTGTCCCGCTCTGCTGAGCACGCCAAGCTTTTTAGAGGCCAATTTGGCCTTCCCTTCCAAGTGACCACGAAACTGTACGTCACTTGATATGTCGACGCCGAGGATTCCGATATTGGCTGAGGCAACAAGGGGAGTGCCTTGAAACTGAGGGGATACGACAAAGGGGTTCTTTTTAGCGGTTAACGTGCAAACTTGTGTCTTCTGGGGGTTAAACTGGACTAGATTTAGTCGCCCCCAATCCGAGACTCTGTCCAGCAGAGACTCGACTTCAGACACAAGTTTGTCCCGGCACTCGGAGACGTTTTCCCGAGAAATATTGGCTCGGCCGGTGTAAAGAGCATCACCAGTGCTGTCATCTGCATAGCAATGAATGTTACGGGTCTGCAACATATCATTGATATGCAGAAGAAACAGCGTTGGCGATAGCACGCAGCCCTGTGGAACACCAGCATTAATAGGCTTGCAATCGGAGCTTGCACCGTCTACAACGACCTTGATGCTCCGATCTGCAAGAAAACTGGTGATCCAATCGCACAATTTCTCGGGAAGCCCATAGGAAGGGAGCTTCGAAAGAAGCGCTTTGTGCCAAACCCGATCGAAGGCCTTCGCAATGTCCAAACTAACGGCCAATGCCTCCCCCTTGGACTCTACTGCCTCCGCCCATCTGTGAGTTAGGTAGACCAGAAGACCTACCACGGCGAAAACCGTATTGGCGGTCACTAATCAGCTGGTGATCCTCAAGGTACCTCATGAGCTGGCAGTTTACAATGGACTCCATTGTTTTGGAGAACAAGGAGGTGATGGCGATAGGCCGGTAGTTGGACGGGTCTGAGCGGTCGCCTTTTTTAGGGATCGGGTGGACGAAAGCCGTCTTCCATGATTTTGGGACTACGCCTAGGGAGTAGGAGTACCGGAAAAGACGCATTAAAACCGGTGCCAACTCGTTAGGGGGGATTCCGTCAGGCCCACTCGACTTGTGGATGTCCAGGGAGAGGAGTGCTTCGCGAAACGAGCGCTGAGTGAACTGCACTTCCGGCATGGAGCACTCACACCGCGGGATGGTCGGCGGCGTACTCCCCCCGTCATCGAGAGTCGAGTTAGACGCAAAGAAAGAGCCTAGAAGATCGGCTTTCTCCTTTGCGGTGTGGGCCAGTGAGTCGTCCTCCCTGTGCAGAGACGGAAGAGATGGCTGACAGAAATTCCCCTGGACAGCCTTGGCGAGAGACCAGAATGCACGGGTTCCAGAAGGAAGACGAACTAGTTTCTCGCCAATTCTGCCTATGTGCTCTGACTTTGCCTTGGCAATGACTCTTTTGAAGGACCTAGAGGCGGAATTATACTTCTTTTTTAGAGCGCTGGTGTTTACATCCCTGGACGCTGATGCGTCAGCCCAGGCTTGGTAGCACTCCTGCTTATAGCATGATGCTATTTTACAGGAGCGACCAAACCATGGCTGAGATTTGCCTCCAATGGGCACCACAGAGGAAGGAATAAAAAGTTCCATACCCTGAAGTACCACATCAGCGACAGAATCCGCAACAACGTTGGGATCGTCCGGCGAGAAGCAAACCCGCCCCCAAGGGTAGGATGCAAAGAAAGACCGCATCCCATCCCAATCGGCTGACCTATAGTGCCAAACACGGCGGCAGCCTGCAAAATGCAACCGCGATTTCAGCGTGAGTGGCACCACACTCCGGACAAGACAATGGTCCGAGGAGCCTAAAGGGGCGTCGACGGAAATCTGATATCCTTCCGGGTGAGAGGTCAGCAGAAGGTCCAACGGGGAAGGTGCATGATCCTCCACATCTGGAATCCGCGTAGGCGAAGTAACCAGTTGTGTCAGACCATATGCCAAGGCAAAATCATGAACAGATCTCCCCGCATGATCGGTTAAACGTGAACCGAGCCATTCGGCGTGATGGGCGTTAAAGTCGCCGAGGATCACGATCTCTGCGGAGGGGATCTGCTGTAGCAACGAATCTGCAGCCATTTGGACGTGGTCGAAGAGTCGGTCTGTTTCGGCATTACCGCTGTGGGACCTATAGAGGCACCCGTAGACGCGCGAATGGTCGTCGCTGTCTACGCGTAGCCAAAGGATGGACAGGTCCGAACCTTCAAGTCTGCCGAGGCGTCGAGAACAGATGTCCTCTCTGACGTAAACGCAAACTCCAGCCCGAGGCACAAAGGAGTGTTCCAGTTTGTACCCCGGGTAGGAGAGATACGAGACATCAGCCGGAGAGGACACCTGCGTCTCGGTCAGAAAGAGAAGAGCCGGCCTCGCCGTCTCGAGATGGTAGTGGACGGCGTTTAGGTTGGAGTGAAGTCCCCTGATATTGCAGAAATTCACGGACAGCGTGGCAGGGGTCGCCTTGGTCTTGTTGCTCCGTTTGCCCCGAGCAGTTTTAGTCTTGAGCGGAATTTTGCCCCCCCCCCCCCAGAATACGCGGGGCAGCCTGAGCACCCACGCTCAGAAGTGGAGAAACATGGTCGTGGATGCTCAGCGAGGGATTCTCCAGGGGTGCTGGTACCCCCCTGGGGTAGTCTATCATTGAATTCCGCTACCATGTTGATGGGGGGGGGGATTTGGGCCTCCGGCCACCTGCACTCACCAGACGAAACGCGGAAGCAGAGCTTCCACTTCACGCCGGTATTCTGTGAGGTCGTGGTACCACCCCGGTTTGAGCCGGCCCATACGTGCGACAGCAAAGCTGCCGCGTGGCTCTACCACTGTTATCCTAATATTATCTTTGTTATAATCTCTTTTATAAATATAATATATCACATGCTTTTGTATATCGCGTTCTAAAGGAATCCTTAATAATTGTGCTGTGTCGTGATCAGATAGATGAAGTGGTAGTACTGCTGCAGTTGCATTCGGAATATTACTTAAAATATGATCGATGCAAGATGACTTTCGTGTGGGTACATCAATGTGTATTTTTAAATTGTAATTATAGGATAAATCTTGTAGTTCTTTAGTGATATTGTCTCTTTTTAATGTGTTTATGTTAAAGTCACCAGCCAATACTATTTGTGCTCTAGATCGGTATTTCATAGTTAAATCGTGTAAGAGATTATTTAGTGTGCATAGAAACTGGGTCGAATCTGATTGGAGTGTTCTGTAGAGACAGACAGTTAATAATTTAATACACGTTAGTTCAATGCCGCAGACTTCAAACGTATTCTGCGACGCATATTTTTTTGTTAATGACAGTTCATTAAAAAGCAATCCTTTTTTAACTAGGATACAGGTTCCCCCCTCTTTGCTTTTCTCTGCAGAAATTGGCGGCCATGATGTAACCGGTTAATCTTAAAAACTTCTCACAACCTTTTTTTATAAAAGTTTCCGGAAGACAAATAACATCCGGGTCACTGTTACTCTCCTGTAACTCCTGTATAGTTATTTCTAATAAATCTTGTTTTAACAAAGCACTCGCGATATTTTAATGTAGAATTATAAAAATATATGCAGCAGGTACTTGGTTTTTACGGTCGAAAAAATGTATTATTCTTTTTTATTACGGGAAAATAATAAGGTATCGTTCCTCTATTAAAACGTTCAACTGATTTTGCGGAGATGTCAGTTTGTTTCTTAAAATAAAAAGGGATTGTTCCTTTTTTGGGTTCATTTAAGACTTTACACATTTTAAAACTTGACTTATTGCTTGCTATACGTTTACTGATTTCGCTAGGGTTTAAATATTTGTTTGCATAATCATTACAGTCAATAACATAATTAATTAATTTACAAATTTCCGAACGATTAGAGTGTTTACAATTCAAAAAATGACAATTTTTATATTTCTTACATACATTTCTAATAAAATAATTTAATTTATTAACTATTTATATTTTCAATAACATTTAGCACAATTATCGTATTATTACTAAAGGCGTCTAGTATACATTGTAGCTGTGATAAAACTAGCTGTATATTGGGTGCGTTTGGCAGAAAAAAGCGCTAGTAAGCGCTTATAAGCGCTGAAATAGTTTTCGGCAAGGACACGATTGCTACTTCAGTAGCGCTGACACAATCCGCCATTTTGCTTATTTAATTTGTTTGTTTTGAAGTAGAGTTTATAAGTTGTTTTGCGCAATATTACTATATATTGCGCAATATACTTTACAAACATATATTTAAATTAGGTTAGGTTCCCCCGGTTAAAACTAACATCGTGTCCTGGAGGAAAATAGCTACTTACGATTTGACAGCGCTTACCGCTTACGATCGCCATTTTGCTTACAAGCGCTTGCTAGCGCTTTTTTCTGCCAAACGCACCCATTGTAATCATTTTCCCCTACACAAATTATAAGTTTATCGTCTGACTTTAGCGTCATGTTTTGACAGTTTTTTATTATTTCATAGCTTGGTGCATATGGTTTCGTCTGACCAGTAACTTCATATTTTTCGTATTGAGTCATATGTCTCGAATGTGATATAGCTGCAGCCAGGCCGACGCATTGTTGAGAACCGATGATGTGAATTTTTTTTATAGGGTCGGGTTTATGTTGTACTGTGATGGGATAGGAGATCTTGTTCGGTTTTTCTATCGAGGTTTTAAAGTATTTTTTTTGTTCCAGTTTTGTTATTTTTTCCGTAAGACCTGTGATCTCTTTCTCTGCATCCTGAAGTTTTTTTGCAAGTCGCTGATTTTTTGTTGCTGGCATATTATGATGGTGTTAGTGTTGGGATTAAGGTGTGACTTGACTATCGGCGAAGATGGTACAGAAGATGCGTTATTAATTAATAAGGAGTGTCTTTTATTTTTATTACAAACTCCAATGCTACCTCCTATTTTTGTAGGAGAATGGCAGAGTGATTTTAAAATTTTATTTTCCGAAGTCAATCTTATGTATTTGTCTGTGTAAATCATTATTTTCTAATATCAAATTTTCTAATTCGTTTTGTGTACTTTCAAGTGTACAGGTTAACTGAGATATCGTTACTTTCATTTCAGAGATTGATGTTATGTCTGTTACGGTCCCGTCTATACTCTTAGACAGTTTACTAGGCGTGGTGAATGACTCATCCGATATATTGTAATCGGTAAGTATGTGAGAATCCAGCACGTAAGAAGTGTTCTGGTCCGATAACTGTAAAGATTCAAAACATTGAAATTTATTTGCAATACACAATTTATCTGTTGAGGGCGAAGTACGTTCTGTGAGATTAGGTTTCTTTCTCGTTGTAATGTTATGCATATTTTTTTTTTTTTTTTTTTTTATAGAAGAGGGGGGCAAACGAGCATGTGGCTCACCTGATGTTAAGTGACTACCGCCGCCCATGATCAACCGCAACACCAGGGGAATTGCAGGTGCGTTGCCGGCCCTTTAGAAAGGAGTAAGCTCTTTTCTTGAAGGTCCCCAGGTCGTATCGGTCCGGAAAAATCACCGGTGGTAAATTATTCCACAGAGAGGTTGTACGCGGAAGAAAACTCCTTTTGAAACGTACAGTGGTGGACCGCCAAGCATCCAGATGGTGTGGATGGTATCGGGACGTTTGCCGTGTAGTGCGTTCACGAAATTTGGCGGCTGGGATTAATCCGAACAATTCCTCAGAGCACTCCCCGTGATAGATGCGATAAAATACGCAAAGAGATGCAACATCTCTTCGCAGCGCCAGTGAATCGAGCCGATCGGAAAGCACTCGGTCGTCAACGATTCGAGCCGCTCTGCGCTGGATGCGGTCAAGTGGAAGGAGCTGGTACTGGGGAGCCCCAGCCCAGAGATGGGAACAGTATTCCATGAGCGGCCGAACCTGCGCCTTGTAAAGTTGCAGGCGGTGTGCCGGCATGAAATACTGTCCCGCTCTGCTGAGCACGCCAAGCTTTTTAGAGGCCAATTTGGCCTTCCCTTCCAAGTGACCACGAAACTGCACGTCACTCGATATGTCGACGCCGAGGATTCCGATACTGGCTGAGGCAACAAGGGGAGTGCCTTGAAACTGAGGGGATACGACAAAGGGGTTCTTTTTTAGCGGTTAACGCGCAAACTTGTGTCTTCTGGGGGTTAAACTGGACTAGATTTAGTCGCCCCCAATCCGAGACTCTGTCCAGCAGAGACTCGACTTCAGACACAAGTTTGTCCCGGCACTCAAAGACGTTTTCCCGAGAAATATTGGCTCGGCCGGTGTAAAGAGCATCACCAGTGCTGTCATCTGCATAGCAATGAATGCTACGGGTTTGCAACATATCATTGATATGCAGAAGAAACAGCGTTGGCGATAGCACGCAGCCCTGTGGAACACCAGCATTAATAAGCTTGCAATCGGAGCTTGCACCGTCTACAACGACCTTAATGCTCCGATCTGCAAGAAAACTGGTGATCCAATCGCACAATTTCTCGGGAAGCCCATAGGAAGGGAGCTTCGAAAGAAGCGCTTTGTGCCAAACCCGATCGAAGGCCTTCGCAATGTCCAAACTAACGGCCAATACCTCCCCCCTTGGACTCTACTGCCTCCGCCCATCTGTGAGTTAGGTAGACCAGAAGATCACCAGCTGACCTACCACGGCGAAAACCGTATTGGCGGTCACTAATCAGCTGGTGATCCTCAAGGTACCTCATGAGCTGGCAGTTTACAATGGACTCCATTGTTTTGGAGAACAAGGAGGTGATGGCGATAGGCCGGTAGTTGGACGGGTCTGAGCGGTCGCCTTTTTTAGGGATCGGGTGGACGAAAGCCGTCTTCCATGATTTTGGGACTACGCCTAGGGAGTAGGAGTACCGGAAAAGACGCGTTAAAACCGGTGCCAACTCTGGAGCACACGTCCTCAGCACAATTGGGGGGATTCCATCAGGCCCACTCGACTTATGGATGTCCAGGGAGAGGAGTGCTTTGCGAACCGAGCGCTGAGTGAACTGCACTTCCGGCATGGAGCACTCACACCGCGGGATGGTCGGCGGCGTACTCCCCCCGTCATCGAGAGTCGAGTTAGACGCAAAGAAAGAGCCTAGAAGATCGGCTTTCTCCTTTGCGGTGTGGGCCAGTGAGTCGTCCTCCCTGTGCAGAGATGGAAGAGATGGCTGACAGAAATTCCCTTGGACAGCCTTGGCGAGAGACCAGAATGCACGGGTTCCAGAAGGAAGACGAACTAGTCTCTCGCCAATTCTGCCTATGTGCTCTGACTTTGCCTTGGCAATGACTCTTTTGAAGGACCTAGAGGCGGAATTATACTTCTTTTTTAGAGCGCTGGTGTTTACATCCCTGGACGCTGATGCGTCAGCCCAGGCTCGGTAGCACTCCTGCTTATAGCATGATGCTATTTTACAGGAGCGACCAAACCATGGCTGAGATTTGCCTCCAATGGGCACCACAGAGGAAGGAATAAAAAGTTCCATACCCTGAAGTACCACATCAGCGACAGAATCCGCAACAACGTTGGGATCATCCGGCGAGAAGCAAACCCGCCCCCAAGGGTAGGATGCAAAGAAAGACCGCATCCCATCCCAATCGGCTGACCTATAGTGCCAAACACGGCGGCAGCTTGCAGAATGCAACCGCGGTTTCAGCGTGAGTGGCACCATACTCCGGACAAGACAATGGTCCGAGGAGCCTAAAGGGGCGTCAACGGAAATCTGATATCCGTCCGGGTGAGAGGTCAGCAGAAGGTCCAACAGGGAAGGTGCATGATCCTCCACATCTGGAATCCGCGTAGGCGAAGTAACCAGTTGTGTCAGACCATATGCCAAGGCAAAATCATGAACAGATCTCCCCGCATGATCGGTTAAACGTGAACCGAGCCATTCGGCGTGATGGGCGTTAAAGTCGCCGAGGATCACGATCTCTGCGGAGGGGATCTGCTGTAGCAACGAATCTGCAGCCATTTGGACGTGGTCGAAGAGTCGGTCTGTTTCGGCATTACCGCTATGGGACCTATAGAGGCACCCGTAGACGCGCGGATGGTCGTCGCTGTCTACGCGTAGCCAAAGGATGGACAGGTCCGAACCTTCAAGTCTGCCGAGGCGTCGAGAACAGATGTCCTCTCTGACGTAAACGCAAACTCCAGCCCGAGGCACAAAGGAGTGTTCCAGTTTGTACCCCGGGCAGGAGAGATACGAGACATCAGCCGGAGAGGACACCTGCGTCTCGGTCAGAAAGAGCAGAGCCGGCCTCGCCGTCTCGAGATGGTAGTGGACGGCGTTTAGGTTAGAGTGAAGTCCCCTGATATTACAGAAATTCACGGACAGCGTGGCAGGGGTCGCCTTGGTCTTGCTGCTCCGTTTGCCCCGAGCAGTTTTAGTCTTGAGCGGAATATTGCCCCCCCCAGAATACGCGGGGCAGCCTGAGCACCCACGCTCAGAAGTGGAGAAACATGGTCGTGGATGCTCAGCGAGGGATTCTCCAGGGGTGCTGGTACCCTCCTGGGGTAGTCTATCATTTAATTCCGCTACCATGTTGATGGGGGGGGGGGGATTTGGGCCTCCGAAAGATATTGCTATTGATATCTTTTTTTGTTTTTAATGCACATTTTACATCGCCACTTCTTTTTTGATGTCTGATCCAATAGGCGATATGTTTTTTCCGGGTAGCCATCACATTCTAATTCGTACCTGTTTCTGCATATTGAACATAACGCAGTCTTTTTTATGTCAACTATGTTTTTGCATTTGAAGCATGTTACTAATGCCGGCATCTTGTGGTCGCCGTTGGTAGTTTTCGTGTTGATTTTAGATGTCATGTTGCGTAATTACGTTGTTAAATGGTAATTATATTATACACAAAGAATTTCCACTGTTTATCAATAGATGTCGCTGTTATTAATAATGTGTATGATTTTATCCTTAAAATTTGAATTAACGGTTTTATGTGAATAATTATATTCGATTTGTTTAAATATGATTTGTTAAGTTCATAAATTGATAAATTTTAATGTTCGATTGTTACTAGAATAAGACTTAACTTACAACACCCTCCAATGAATGTATAATTGTGTTTTTTTAATTGTTTTGTACTAGGTTTCACACTTCACTTTTAATCGTTTTTATTTTTGTTAAATATAGGTTTTTTTTTCACAGATAACAGTATAGTGTTTATATTACCACCAATTATTCACTACTATTACACAAATAAGGCTATTATCACTTTAAAACTATTTTTTTACTATTTTTATGCACGAGCTCGATGTTTACCGTGCCATCTAACGGCATGTCTAATTCAAATGTTCTTGCAAATAGATATTCATAAAACTTTGTTACTCCAAATATGATAGCTAATGCCTCTTTTTCAATAGTGGGGTACTTAATCTGCCTGTCATTTAATTTCTTACTTGCAAAGGCCACAGGTTTAACTATTTTATCCCTAGTTCTCACAGACAATACCGCTGCTACACCACATTCAGAAGCATCACAGCTTAATATTATAGGTAAATCATTACTATAATGTGCCAATGTTGTTGTATTGGCTAACTGTTCCTTAATTTTTTTAAACGCTACATCACATTCACTATTCCAACAAAAACAATCATTCTTAAGGCAGTCATAAAAGGGTTTTAAAATTATTGCCATATTTTTTAAGAACCTGTTATAATAATTAATTTTTCCTATAAAAGAACGTAGCATCTTTAAATTATTAGGTTTAGGTAATTTTAATAAGGGTTCTATATTATCTTTAATCACTTTAATACCTTCTTTTGACACATGATAACCAAATACCTTTAAAGATTGTTTGAAAAACTTACATTTATTAATTTTTAATTTAAGCTCAGCTTCTGCTATACACTCTAATACTGATCTTAATCTCGTGGTAGTTTCTTCCAATGTTTTTCCAGCTATATAAATATTATCTATATAAACAACTACACCTTTTAGTCCTGAAAGCAATTGTACAATTAATCTTTGAAATGAACCTGGTCCTGTGCTTACCCCATAGGGCAGATACAAGTATTTAAAAATGCCCTTCTCTGTAACTATTGTGGTTAGTTTTTGTGACTGTTCATTAAGTGGTGCTTGTAAATATGCTTCTTTTAAATCTAGTTCACAAAAGAAATCATTATTTTCAAAATTTGCTAATATTTGATTAATTGTTGGAAGGGGGAAATGATCAATAACTAAGTGGGGGTTAAGTGTGATTTTATAGTCCCCACATAATCTAACTGAGCCATCACTCTTAAGAACTGGCACTACGGGCGTTCCCCATTCACTAAACTCAATTGGGGCTATGCGACCATTTTCTAATAAACGTTGGATTTCATTGTCAACTTTTGATTTTAAAGAAAAAGGAACACTTCTAGCTGGCAAAAACTTAGGAATAGTGTTTGCTTTAAGTTTCAGAGAAATAGAGGCCTTTTTGAAATTGCCCCATCCTGGTTCAAATACAGCAGAAAAGTCATTTTTAATTTTAGAAATGTACTGTAGGCTTACTCTTGAAAACAATTCCGATCGATCGGGATTGGAATTATGACGTTTGGTACTCTAGAAAGCGACTCTAGCGCTAAATTAGTTTAGTATTGCGTGGTGATTGTGTGAACTAATTAGGATTGGAATTGAAATTGTCCGAGCGAAATCGGTACTCCCGACGCACCAGTGTTGCCACCTTAGTGGATTTTCCACTAAATCTGGTGGTTTGGAACCCCCTTTTAGTGGCAAATTTTTGCTTTTAGTGGCTAGTGGTTTTTTTAGCGGATTAGGAATTTTATAATAAATTATAAGAAACGAGTCGTTTCATATAAATAGTCGTTTCAAACGTCTATTTAGCCATATTTTATACTTTCAAATATAAACCTATATATTTTTAGGAGTATATTTTACTACGCAGTCAACACCAATCCACGCATTCACGGGGGTTCCCCGTTAAATATATTTAGTATAAGGCAACTAATATAAAACGATGGAATGCAAGGGCGAGATCTATCTGTATCTCGCTCTCCGGAATACTAAATAGTTGAGAGGGATATAATTTCCGCTTTCTATTCTATTTGACAGCATTTTACAATACTTAGTCCAATGTTTTTGAACTCGGTCACGCACGATCACTCGGATTCAGTGCCTCAATGTGCGTTGTTGTTTGTTTTTGTTTCGTTTTGCGATTACACATTTTTAAATAAAAATATTATTCATACGACGTCATGCCGAAACCTCAATATTCCCAAAAATTTAGGGATTCTTGGCTTCAAGATCCCGATTTAAAAGAATGGCTTCAAGCAGTTGAAAGTACCACTGGCCAAGTAGCAAAATGCAAGTTTTGTGGAACGATATTAAGAAGTCACTACGGAGATTTAAAAACACATGCTCTTTCGAAAAAGCACCAACAAAATAGAAAGGTAAATTATAGCTTTGTCTTCGTTATTTATAACGGTTCGAACTTGGTCAATTAATGAGGTTGCATTTAAATTTTTCTTATATATTTCATTATTTGTTTATAGGTTATCACCAAACAACCTAAGCTGACATTCAAAAAGGAGTCTACTGATAATAAAAAGAAAGATGAAGCCAGAGTTGCCTTATTTACAGCAATGCATACAAGTATACGAACAGTTGATCATTTAGGAGAAGTTATTAACCATAGCCATGAAAAAGAAATAAATAAAATGCAGATGCACCGAACTAAGTGCACGTATGTAATAAAAAATATTTTAGCATCTCATTTTACAGAACTTATAAAAAACGACATTAAAGATCAACCATACAGTTTATTAATAGATGAATCCACAGATATTGCTGTACAAAAATATTTGGGTTTAGTTATAATTTATTACAGCACTACACATGAAAAAATAGTAGTGCGTCGGACGCACTTTTGACAGTTAGTTGACAGCAGCGTATTGTGTTTGATATTGTGTTGGAATTGGAATTAAGGCAATAGCAAAACAGTAACGTTTTAGGAATTGTGTTCATATTAATCTTTTTTTTCCGGCAATTATCTTATTGTTTTCGATAAAATAATGACATGTTTAACTCTTGTGTCTATTATTCTACGCCGTAGTAGTGCATTGCAATTAAAAAATAACTAAATGAGCTTCAAATTATGCGTTTTAAGCACTTAAGTTTTTTTCTATGAGTGATGATGATTATAGAGCTAATAACTGTATTATTAAGGACTTTAGTGAGAAATTAGTGCATGAATAAAAACCTAAATATGACCTTCCGTAGAGAATATATTTGACATCATATTGTTACAGCCTTTGTTTTTAATTCGTTTTAAAGTGGTTGTTTTGTAGA
This sequence comes from Parnassius apollo, assembly GCA_907164705.1. Taxonomy (NCBI): domain Eukaryota; kingdom Metazoa; phylum Arthropoda; class Insecta; order Lepidoptera; family Papilionidae; genus Parnassius; species Parnassius apollo. Next base: position 737,559 of record CAJQZP010000890.1, on the reverse strand, counting down.
AGAAATATGTTCAATAGTTAGGCGGCGCAAAGGTTTAAAGAGAATGTTTAGATATCTCAAGTATGATCTAAAGCATCCCACTGCTGGGCAGAGGTCTCTTATCATGTCTGAGAGATTTATTGGTGGGTTTCACACGTAAAGGAAATATAAATATAATAAATGTATAATTTTATAAGAACTAAAAATAAAATTATATAGCTAACGTAATTTTAATAACACATAACTTAACACAACATAAACACTCATGCCTGTCACTCGAGGGGTGGGAAAAGACTACAGACTTCCATTTGGCACAATCCTGACACACTTCTCTTGCCTCCTCCACATCATTATACTAGTACCCTTAATTTGGCCCATTTTCAATATATCGCCAATTTTGTCGGTATTCTTTCGCCTAGAACATCCCTTTCCAACTCTGCCACTCACTTCTGCAACATAAATTTGCTTTGTCACTTGTTCCTCATTAATTTTTTGTATATGACCATACCACCGAAGCATTCCTTTCTTAATACTGGTCACATCATCTTGCAAACCACACTCTTATCACGCAATTTCTCACCCTTTCACTCACATTCATACCTACCATACTACTTAATGATTGCATTTCTACTGCGTTTATTCTACTTTCGTGCTTCTTCTGCCACACCCAACTTCCACTACCATATGTTAAAAAAGGGACTAACAGCCATAATATGAGCCTTTTTTGACACATTCTGACTTTTCACGATAGAGTTTATAGCCCCATTTACTTTATTTCCTGCATTCACTCATTGCTTTTTAAAAAGGATTTGTTAATAAAATTCTGATACAAATTTGATCATTTATTTAATATAATGCAAACATATTTTTATCAACCTATTACTATTAGTATATATTCTTACCTAGGTACTAAATCTACATTAAATCTATTTTTCATATTTGAAATTTGATAATATAGCTTAACATATGTAATCAAAAACATATTGATTATATATCAAATGATAACACTATGAAATTAAAATCTTAAAATTATATCTTCAGTGAACCAAAAATCAATTCCTTTTACAAAAGTAATTAAAAGAAAACAAATAAATTTAAAATAACATTAAAACATTTATAAAATTAAATGAAAGTTTTATTTTAAATTACAGGATTGTTATTGTTGTTGTACTCTGTTTGGAAAATTTCAAACAATAATATTAAACCCCTCAATTGTCCTGGCTATTTTGGACATTGCATTTGATTATAACTTTATTTTCGGATGCTCCATATATTGATCATTTCTTGTTGGTAGAGTGTTGTCGCTTGGGGAATGTGGTATGGAATTAAGTTGTGATTCTAAAATGAAAATAAATATTTGATAACATCCCATCTCTGTAGAGTAATGTTTAATAGTTGTTAATTATAAATCAATGACAAAATTAAGGTGGAATATTTGAATTAGAAGTTTTAATCCACCACAAACCATTTAAAAGGATGTTTAAGATTTATTGAAAAATCTATATTCTCTACACAAAGAGATAACACATATGACGTCAACTTATGTAAATTATTGCAATTAAAAAATGATGGATTACCTTTTTACCACTTGAGTGTAAGACATACATATTGCAAGTTCCTTATTTTTATCAAACTGTAGGTAGGGGCTGGACCAAGTCCACTTTCTATGTGGCCATATCTAGAAGATAAAGTTCATCATAAAGAGTCTCTTTTCTCCATGAAATTAACCAGCTGTTGGCCCATTTGGTGCCGTGGCCCTAGCCTATCCATTAGATATTCCTAGAAAAATAAAATAATATTAAAATGTTTGTCTTTAAAAGTGAGTAAAAAAATCGTTATTATTATTAGATGCCACACAAAAATATTGAGAAGTTAACGAATCAAGATTGTTATTTGTAATAACTAAGTAGTGAGAAAGGTTAATTGTAAGTTGAGTCTTCAAAAGCAACACTTGCTCCCCATCCATCTGTGACTGCTATCAATCCCTAGTTTAATGTTGTTCAACAGGCCAGAAATTGCTTTTTTTCTGTACCCAAATTAAAAAAAACATATCTACCTATAAATTTTTTAAAAAACATTGTTATACTTACTTTAGCCTATCCTTGACCATTATTATTTATTTTGTTCCTCCTAATTAGCTAACAGTGCCCATTTCGTCTGTTTCATATGATGCTTAATTGTGTTAATGCGGTAATGAACTATTTCAAACTGTTTATAGTTATACCCAAATTGAAAGGTCTATTATTAATTCACTGTACACATACTTAAAAAGCACTTCACCTTTAAACTTAAAAAGAGTTCTTCGAAAGTTGATATTTGTTTACTTTGTTTCATGATCGTCGTGATAACAATTTTTTTCTGACAACAAAAAAATGAGGCAAAGACACGCTCCTATACAGCCTTATAATTAATTAAAACTCGCAAATATATCGTTTTTTTATAAGAACTGTATGAAAAGATGTTATTTTTGACGAATTACACCATTTATTAAGTATTTTTACTACTTAAACGCTCGTTTATGAAAGTTACAAAGGGTTTATTATGACTTTACCGGTTTAACGATAAATAAAACATGCCTGTTGCTAAGAGTAACGCAGCTAACTTCATGTGGTAGAACAAAATTTTTGGCCAATCCGAGCGACACTCCGATTTCAATCCAATGTTGTCAAAATTGTTTTCAAGAGTACGCTAGCTGATCTTCATTTAATTTACACATATTAACATTTTGCTTTAAATTCAATGGCCAAAGTTTCAGATGAGATAACCAATCCTTACCGATAATCCTTGGGGGGCCATCAGGCACTACGACCAAAGATAAATTATGACAAGATACCTTATCATAAACAACAAACAGACTACTTAAAATACCAATTGGTTTTGAAATTGTTTGGTTATAGTTTATCATAGTAAGGCAAGACTCTTCTAGTTTTAAATTAGGAAAATATTTATTTTTATCACTGATGTTTATAGTTGTAATATCTGAGCCAGTATCAACTTTAAAGTCAAGCAAAATACTATTTATTTTTATTTTTAAATAAATAGAGGGTACCTTTTTCCTAGTTTGCACATTTAATATAATATGGAATTTATCATTTTTTTCACTATAAATACATGAGGTTTCCTCCACTTCTTCACTTTGGCTAGTTACCTGATCGACCAACACATTTGTGTTTTTCCTTGAACAAACTCTGAAAATGTGTCCTTTCTGTCCACATTCACTGCAATATTTACTTCTCAATGAGCACTGAGAACGCATATGTCCCACTTTCCCACAGCAAAAACACTTATTGCCACTTGTGGATGTTTGGTTCTGGTTAATTTTACTGGAATATTTAAACTGCGGCTTAGAATTAGTCTTTAAAGCAAACATTTCTACAGTCTTACTTGTGTCCTTGTGTGCTAAGTTGTATGCCATTTCTGCAGTTTCAGCTGTTAATACTAATTCATTTAGGGATTTTTCTGCTATTTTTAAGAGCTCATATCTAATAGTTTTATTATGGACACCATTTAACTATCTTTCCTTTAGTTGTTCATTCACATCAGTAAAAGCACAATCTCTTGTCATTTTTCGCAGTGCTAGCATGTAATCCTTTATAGATTCTGATGGTTCTTGTTTCCTATATCTAAACATAGCCACATTTGTTTTTGGGTGATAAAAGTGGTTTAACTTTTCACACAATTCTTCATATGTAAGTTTAATTGGAGACAATGGTGAACAAAGACCAGATACATTTTCATAAACATTGCTACTTAATTTTGTAAGTAACATTGGCACTTTTTTTCTTCTGATATATCATGTAAAGATCGTCTAAGCTGAAATGACGCGCCCCACTATCGCATTAACGCACACGAGCAAATTTAAAATATGGACGCAATACATATACAAATGCCATTGTAATTGGTCATTCGGTATGTCGGTGAGACTCAAGCGTAGGAGCACGCGTCGTTTGATTGTAAAATGGATTTTTTGTCCAACTTGTCATAATTGCCTGAAGGTGGCAGAGAGCGGACGTTTTGTTTCATACAATGCCCCAACGCTGCTCCCTAAGGAGAGCGTTGTCGGATTTATCACGCGACTAGTCGACCGTCACGTAAGCATACAGATCATAGTTCGCGGAGCAGTCGACGCTCAAACACAGATGAAGCGTCGTTATTAATATTTACACTCACACATCGAAATCAACTAATTAAGTAGTGGGGCGCGTCATTTCAATTTAGACAAGCTATAACAACATATAACAGTTCAATTGTTCATAATAACTATTCCAATTACCTCCACTAAAATTATCCAGGCTTGATGGTAATATATTGGCCATGTTTATTCGTAATGATTGCTCAAGCGAATGCTTTTGTGTTGTTTTCACGTATGTCCTTAACAATTTTCGTAGTTCTTCAATATTACAACATTAATGAAATTACTTGCTGTAAATTTTTAACCCACCAGTCATTGCAGTTTTATGCAAGACAAGATGTCCGCCGACGCCGATGAAATGTTTTGTAATTTGCACACGTTGTTCTTAAGACCTCGTCGCCACTGTTGTATTTGATTTTTCTAGTTATTTATATTACTAGGTTATAATAATAATTTGATATGTTCATTGAAACGCGAAATTAATTAATTCAAGAATTTTATTAGAACACACTTACAATTTGCTTAACTTGTCCAGAGAGCAAGAGAGAGAGTGTTGCCCACACCACCTTTGTAAAATTTCCCATTATGTGTTACCACAAAAACAATTAAGAATTAAGCAATCTACACAATTTCAGAAATAAATAAATTAATGTCGATCAATCAATATACTTCATCAAAGTAACAATTTTAAATTAAAAAATCCAACAGTAATTATAAGTAGGCAGTAATGACAGTATACAAAGTAAATTAATCGAAATAAAATAACATAAAATTTAGTTTATTTACCTAAGATCTTGGTATTTAAAATAATAAAGCAACTTATCTACTATACAAAAGTTATATGAAAATTAAAATAAGATGCACAAATTACAAAAAAAATAGTACAATAGACAAAGAGTTGACAATTTTTATAAAAAAAAATATAAATACGTTTTCATTTATACCAGGCTTAATATTGGCCTTAAATACCATCCTGCTTAAGGTGAAAGGTGATGGCAGAAGACCAAATATCTTTTGCAGCATCCTGTAGGCTCTTGGCCCATGTTAAAAAAATGTAATGCCATCACTTTTTCATCAGGTGTGAATTGTCTGTCCCTTTTGTGTTTACCACATTCTCGAAATTGTAGCATCATAAAAACTGTTGCCATTGAGGTAAAACTTTTAAATGCTTAATGATTTCTTAAATTTACGCGAACACTACATATTGAATAAAACTAAATTTACGGATTCTGTCGCGTTTATTTAAATGATTTTACTTATTTTTAATTCCCGACGTTTCAGTTCACGACGTTACAGTCCACCCCGTGACCATGGGTGCTGTAAAGCACCCGAAGCGTCGGGAATTAAAAATAAGTAAAATCAGGTAAATAAACGCGATAGAATCTGTAAATTTAGTTTTATTCAATATGTAGTGTTCGCTTAAATTTAAGAAATCATTAAGCATTTAAAAGTTTTACCTCAATGGCAACAGTTTTTGCGATGCTACAATTTCGAGAATGTGGTAAACACAAAAGGGACAGACAATTCACACCTGATGAAAAAGTGATGGCATTACATTTTTTTAACATGGGCCAAGAGCCTACAGGATGCTGCAAAAGATATTTGTTCTTCTGCCATCACCTTTCACCTTAAGCAGGATGGTATTTAAGGCCAATATTAAGCCTGGTATAAATGAAAACGTATTTATATTTTTTTTTTATAAAAATTGTCAACTCTTTGTCTATTGTACAAATATTTTTGTAATTTGTGCATCTTATTTTAATTTTCATATAACTTTTGTATAGTAGATAAGTTGCTTTATTATTTTAAATACCAAGATCTTAGGTAAATAAACTAAATTTTATGTTATTTTATTTCGATTAATTTACTTTGTATACTGTCATTACTGCCTACTTATAATTACTGTTGGATTTTTTAATTTAAAATTGTTACTTTGATGAAGTATATTGATTGATCGACATTAATTTATTTATTTCTGAAATTGTGTAGATTGCTTAATTCTTAATTGTTTTTGTGGTAACACATAATGGGAAATTTTACAAAGGTGGTGTGGGCAACACTCTCTCTCTTGCTCTCTGGACAAGTTAAGCAAATTGTAAGTGTGTTCTAATAAAATTCTTGAATTAATTAATTTCGCGTTTCAATGAACATATCAAATTATTATTATAACCTAGTAATATAAATAACTAGAAAAATCAAATACAACAGTGGCGACGAGGTCTTAAGAACAACGTGTGCAAATTACAAAACATTTCATCGGCGTCGGCGGACATCTTGTCTTGCATAAAACTGCAATGACTGTTGGGTTAAAAATTTACAGCAAGTAATTTCATTAATGTTGTAATATTGAAGAACTACGAAAATTGTTAAGGACATACGTGAAAACAACACAAAAGCATTCGCTTGAGCAATCATTACGAATAAACATGGCCAATATATTACCATCAAGCCTGGATAATTTTAGTGGAGGTAATTGGAATAGTTATTATGAACAATTGAACTGTTATATGTTGTTATAGCTTGTCTAAATTGAAATGACGCGCCCCACTACTTAATTAGTTGATTTCGATGTGTGAGTGTAAATATTAATAACGACGCTTCATCTGTGTTTGAGCGTCGACTGCTCCGCGAACTATGATCTGTATGCCTACGTGACGGTCGACTAGTCGCGTGATAAATCCGACAACGCTCTCCTTAGGGAGCAGCGTTGGGGCATTGTATGAAACAAAACGTCCGCTCTCTGCCACCTTCAGGCAATTATGACAAGTTGGACAAAAAATCCATTTTACAATCAAACGACGCGTGCTCCTACGCTTGAGTCTCACCGACATACCGAATGACCAATTACAATGGCATTTGTATATGTATTGCGTCCATATTTTAAATTTGCTCGTGTGCGTTAATGCGATAGTGGGGCGCGTCATTTCAGCTTAGACGATCTTTACATGATATATCAGAAGGAAAAAGTGCCAATGTTACTTACAAAATTAAGTAGCAATGTTTATCAAAATGTAAATGGTCTTTGTTCACCATTGTCTCCAATTAAACTTACATATGAAGAATTGTGTGAAAAGTTAAACCACTTTTATCACCCAAAAACAAATGTGGCTATGTTTAGATATAGGAAACAAGAACCATCAGAATCTATAAAGGATTACATGCTGGCACTGCGAAAAATGACAAGAGATTGTGCTTTTACTGATGTGAATGAACAACTAAAGGAAAGATAGTTAAATGGTGTCCATAATAAAACTATTATATATGAGCTCTTAAAAATAGCAGAAAAATCCCTAAATGAATTAGTATTAACAGCTGAAACTGCAGAAATGGCATACAACTTAGCACACAAGGACACAAGTAAGACTGTAGAAATGTTTGCTTTAAAGACTAATTCTAAGCCGCAGTTTAAATATTCCAGTAAAATTAACCAGAACCAAACATCCACAAGTGGCAACCTGCTTAAGGCGAAAGGTGATGGCAGAAGAACAAATATCTTTTGCAGCATCCTGTAGGCTCTTGGCCCATGTTAAAAAAATGTAAAGCCATCACTTTTTCATCAGGTGTGAATTGTCTGTCCCTTTTGTGTTTACCACATTCTCGAAATTGTAGCATCGTAAAAACTGTTGCCATTGAGGTAAAACTTTTAAATGCTTTTTGGTTTTTTTACACCCGGGTTAGTATTTTTTTTTTCTTCAAGAAAGTAGTATTTTCTAATAGATTCATTTTCTTCTTCAGTCTTTTTGTTCTTTCTTCATACTTTCTTATTTCTCATTTGCCATATTCAAGCTTTTAAGTTTCTTTTTTAACATTGTAATTCTTGTACTAATTTGAGTCCTTTTGGGCTTAGTCACCTTCAAGCCTGAAATTAAAATGACAAAACATTATATTTATATAGACCTAGAAAATTTGTACTATAGTTTAGTAAAAATAAATTTAATTGTAGCAAGTTGATTGCATTTTGAATCATAATTTGGAACATAGTAGATAAATATTGAAATATACAATATGATAGGGTTACAGTTTAAGTCGACTTAGATCATTTAGGGGGTTGTAGTTTGCATCATTACCGACTTTTTCGACTATGAAACACCATACACGAAACTTAACCGTTTTCAAGATATTGTATATTTTAGTAATGCAATAGTGGAGTACTTGTGCAAGCGAAACATGATGAAATATAATGGCAAAAGTGATAAAATATGTTTACTTATTAAAGTTACCATTTTGGTGTTTTATTAGGTACGTAGGTAGTAGGTAGGTCGGTAGGTACAAGAGCGTGGAAAGCAAGCTCGGGACTTGGGGCACACCAACTCAGATAGGTTTGGTTAGAAAGATTTGTGGTTATTTTTTCATAAACAACCCAGAAATAACGGGGGCTTCATCAACTAAACTTTGGTATTGCTTCGGTGAAGAGGGGTCACGTCCCCTCCCCGACTACCTATTAAGGTGATTTTTCTTATAAATTATTTTATAAAATTTTAATCTTTAACATTTAACATAAAAATACCATGCATCTCATGGTGGGGGCGACAGATGGGGGGGGCGAATCTATCCCTCTGCCACCTCCCTTCCCCATGCCCCACAACCCCCTATTAAATCAACTTGATACTAAACCTTTACCAGAACCAGCACAAAACCCAGTGGGACTTTTTTTAAATAAAATTAATTTACAATATATTATCCTCAATTTAATTTATACAATAAAATCAATTTTAACTTACTGGATGTTTGAGCAGTAGTTGTCTCTGGCACATAACTTGATGTTGAAGCAATTTCTTGTGTATAACATGTTTCAAGAGTATTATTTTTATTTATTTATTACTTCAGCTAAGGGTGATATCTTAGCAACAGCACCTGTAAAATCAATATATACAATGAATGATTATATTGTACTTGAAATATATTGACAACTTAACAATAGTACAAAGAGAAATGTGAACTGACGGCTCTAATAAAAATTCTAACCTGCTTGGGTTTATTAATTGCAAAGATTAATTCCTCTACTACCAATCAGCAAAAAATTACAGCATACACATATTAGCCATGTAGAATTTGAACGACTAAGACTGAAGGACTACCAACATCTTCCAACAGACAATATCAAACAACAAATACCTATCACAAGTAGCATAACAAAATAAAACAAATAAAAATGAAGCTAAAAGTTACACATTCCATTTTATTAAAATAGAAGTTTATTATTAGTATTAGTTGTACAATAGAACACCTGTGAAAAATATGCATACTATAATGTAAATTATGGATCTTACAGCAATTTAGAATTTTACAAAGACTGAGGCAAATCAAGTAAGTTCTGTTGTGATTAATTAAGTTTGGTAATAAGACCAAATGAAATATTTATTTTTATTTTATTTAAAAAACTTTATTGCACTTAAAATGTACAATTGGCGGACTTAATGCCTTTAGGCATTCTCTACCAGTCAACCATGGGCTAAGCAGAGAACTTTAGCAGGTGCCATAAAATATGTGGATAATTTATACGTAAATGTAAATATATAAATAGACATACCATAAGTGTAAATACAAAAATAAATATACACAACTACAATTAACCTAAGTAATATATGATACATTTCATACATAATGTTTAAATAGTACATAATACATACATTTTAAGTATACTTACATACGAACATAACTAAAACAAATTAAATAATTTAAGATGTCAAGTCACATATAAGCAGAAACAAATATGAAAGTTACTTGCTGGAAGAAGAAAGGTAGTGATCAGTCACCATCCTCTTAATGTGGCAACAGAAGTCGGTTTCCTGATATGAGGGGGTAATTTATTCCATAGCCTTATGGCCTCAGCGGCGAAAGACTGAGACATAAATTTGGTACGGCGAGGAAAAACACATAAGGTAGTTCCCTCGGAGGATCGCAGGTTACGATCGTGAGAAGAACCCAAATACTGAAACTTGCATTTCAGGTATTGGGGTGTGCATGGATCATATAGGATTGAAAAAAGCGTGCGAAGAATATTGATACATCTACGCTGATGGATAGGGAGCCATTTAAGCTTAGAACGATATATGGGTACATGATCGTATTTACGAAGGCCAAAAATAAAACGGATGCAATTATTTAATAAACGATCCAATTTGCACAGAAGTAGTTGACTCACATCAGAGTAACACACATCAGCATAATCAATGAGTGGTAAAACAAGCACTCGCACCAACATAGCCTTAGTCTCGGTTGGAAGGAAATTCTTGAAACGATAAAGGCCACGCAGGGTGATTGTCACTCTCCGGCTTATTTCAGCCACCTGAGAACGCCAACTTAAATTAGCATCAATCATTAACCCAAGGTCTTTAACTACTTGACTAAGAGGAATAATTGTGCTATTGTAAACGATAGGCTCCAGTGAATTAAAATCTAATTTAGCTATACGGCGAGGACTACCGAGAATTATCGCTTGACATTTAACAGGATTGACAGCAATTCCATAATTTCTGCACCAGTCACAGATGGCCTCAAGATCTAGATTTAAAATTTCGATCGCGGAGTTAACCTCTGCTGGATCAATCCGAGCGTACAGCTGTAAATCGTCAGCATACAGATGGTAGGAGCATTTGAAATTTACAGTTATGAGATTTATAAAAATAGAAAATAATAAAGGAGAAAGAATTCCGCCTTGTGGAACGCCAGTAGTAAGATCAGACCAATCAGAGAAAGACTGTTGGTTGACTTTAACTCTTTGCTGGCGACCACGAAGATAAGTTGATAACCAATCCAAAACTGACGAAGAGAAACCCATGTATTTACAGATAGCAAGAAGAATGTCATGATCAACTGTACAGAAAGCATTGGAGAAGTCAATTAATACGAGAACCGTTAATTTTGATTCCTCCATACCCTCTCGTACGTCATCAAGAACTTTAAGGAGAGCAGTGGTTGTACTATGCCCAGGACGAAAACCTGATTGCAAGGGACTAAGAAGATTATTTTTATAAATGTAGCTGGATAACTGTTTGTATGCAGCTGATTCTAAAGTCTTTGAAAGAAAGGGAAGTATAGAAATTGGTCGAAAATGGTTAACAGAATTGGGATTATTTAACTTGGCAAGTGGAAGGACAAATGCTTTACGCCAAAAAGATGGAAAAACCCCAGTAGAGAAAGAAAAATTGATGATGTGGGTAATGATTGGGAGAATGTTCTCAAGTATGGGGATAATCATATTTCTACTCACATCATCATAGCCAGTTGCTTTAGATTTAATGGAAAAAATAATTTTACGAACATCTTCATCAGTTATTGGAGAAAAAGCAAAGCAGTTTGCGTCGATTTTGGGAAGTGATGAGATAAGAGAAATAGTTCTATGTTTAATGGAATTATCGACGTTAGTTGCCGAGGAGAAGTGCTTATTAAGATCATTGAGAGATATTGACCCCATATAAGGGCCATTCTTTAGTCTACCTAACCCAAGGGAATTAAGAAATTTCCAAGTGCCGGCTGGCGAAGAGCTTATAATATTCTTATGGATATGTCGGCGTTTTGCAGCTCGAACCATCTGATTGCATCTGTTTCTGGTAGCCTTATATACATTCCAATTGGCATCACAGCGATTGTTTTTAAATCTTACAAAAGCCCGATCACGTTTTGCCATTGCTTTACGGATGTTACTGTCCATCCACGGTGCTGGAGGGCGCTTGATTTTAACATTGCGAATCGGCGCTACTGCATCGTATAACTGAAGGATATTATTAGTCAGTGTCTCTACCATATGATTTACATCTGATGTATTAAAAATATCTGACCAATCTATTGAGGCGGCTTTCCGTTTCAACAACTCCATATCCAGAGTCGCAAAGCTACGCAGACGCAGAACAGGTGCGGTAACTTTAGCCGATTTGACTCTATAGGTAATGAATAGAAAATCATGGCGCGAGAAACCAGAAGCCGGAAACTGCCCATGATTTACAACATGTTCAGTAGACGAAACGATTATCAAATCTAGCCATGAATCAGCAATGTTAATATTAGAATGCGTGGGTCCAAGTGGGAGAATAGAGAAATTTACTGAATTCATGATCATTCGTAGTTCTCGCGATCTAGAAGAGTTCTGCAAAAGGTCAGTATTGAAGTCGCCCATAATTATGTGATGTGCGTACTCAGATGCGATATTCATGATAGCTGACTCAAGATCATGAAAATAGTTAACTGAAGGCGGAGAATATACAACTCCAAGAATAATTTTGTTTCCATTTAAGAGAACTTCTACGAAGAGATACTCAAGAGATCCGGATGCTATAGAAGGAGAAGATGCGATAACTTTATAAGGGATACCACAGCGAAGGTAGATCGCCACTCCACCACCTCGGTTTCCTAGTCTATCATTTCGTAATAGCACAAAGCCGGATATACTAAAAGAGTCGAGAGTAGAGATGGTTAGAGCCAGGTTTCAGAGATTAAGATAGCATGGATCGTATCGGTAAAGATATCCAAAAGTTCGGAGAAATGATGTGGTAAGCTCTGCGCATTGATGTGACAAACATTGAAGTGTTTATGGGAATTTGTAAGTTGTTGAGCAATAAACATGTTTAGGCTAATCGATTCTGTTACCGAGTCTTCAGTGGATTTAAATGATAAATCTGAGTCAGAAATCGAGTAAAAGGAACCATCATCAGACATTGTATTGTAAAACGAATTACTGTAAGGTATGTAAAATAGACATGATATTAAAATATATGTATATATATATAAATTATAAATATGTAAATAAAAAGGCACGCAGTTAATATAGGCACTAGCCCGCCGGTCGACTGTTTACAGTAAGCAAATAAGGAGTCTACAGAAATTTATAATTATGACCAGATACAAAATCATAAACATCCAAGTATGTCTGAATATTAACGGTACAAGAATACAAAGGTAGGGTGAATTAAATTCGACATAATCTAAACAGCACAGAATTTAGATCATGTTGTGACATAACTGCTAGTAGTAAAATAATTTAAAAAAAAACATTTAAAAACATGTAAAATAAAAGAGAGTGAGAGAAGTAAAACATGCAATTATCCAATATTTCGCTTTGGTCAAAAGCCCGGTAGCTACCGATACAACATTAAATGAAAATCATTTCGTATTTAACCTATGCATGTCGTGCTATCTACTCTCTCCCAAAAGTACTCTGTGCGATGTTTATTGTTTGTTGTTTTATGTTACTACTATTTGTTATTTTATTGTATACTGATATTACCTACTGTTCTATTATAAAATATAAATCCTATATATTTCTAACACGCAAAAACATTTAAACGTATAAGTACTAGTACTGATATTTGAAATCATAGATTGGGTACAAATCATTATTAGGTATTATTATATTTAACAATCAGTATGATAATTAATAAAAGGTATACAGAATTATCTAATAGCATAAGTATCCGGTTGTATTATTGAATTCCATGTACTACTTAAGCTATAGTACTATCTTTTTTAAAAATATATAATGTATATGACTAAAATCCTAGACCTAATGTATTATGTAATGAAATCACTATAATTAAAACTTGTAGGTTATTGTTACGAGCTTGAGGTTCGTGACAATAAAAATTGCCGATAAAATTACCTAAATTAACACTTTAATTTACTTTACACAATTAAAGTTAAAACACTAATAATTAAACACACTAATTCACTTAATGCCGTTCCGAAGCTTCGCTTGTGTCGCTGAGTTCAACTCTGCCTCGATCGCATCCTGCGCCACCTATTTATTTAAATTAGCAAAATATCCGGAATGTTCAAGCAAACACGCGGAAGGTACCGAGAGTTCGAGTATAGATTTTCTAGAAACTTAGTTCTTCGGGGGGCACTGTCGTTCGAAAGATTTGTGATGTCATTTACTGCAACGCTCCCCTCGCTCTCGTTCCTGACACTAGATGGCGCTAGTGTGTCGTCGACTGGAGCGCGTAACAGTGCCCCTCCTAAGACATGCTCGTCCCGAGCATTATCGGCCCCATAATAACGCGCTAGGCGATCTACATGGACGATCTTAGGAGTCCCTCTTGCGCCTTTCTGTAACGGCTCCGCAATGTCAAGGGCTGTCCTATCCCGTGGTGCACCAACATTGTACAATTTCGGTGCTCCTCTACTCCGTGCCTGGGGTCCCCTCACAGCCGCACAACTTGTACATGTACGACACCAATCCTCGACATCGTCACGATAATGGACCCAGTAAAACTGTTCTCGGACCTTCAGTAGAGTTCGTTTAATTCCCAGATGGACTCTTGAACGACCATTGTGGCACAGCCGTAGAACATTCGGCACCTTAGCTTTAGGGATGACCATTTGCAAACGACAACTGTCTCCTCGACCATTGTCCCATTTACGGCACAGGACTCCATCCTGAAGCAGCAAGCTGTCCCATTGGGCCCAGTAGCTTTTCGTGGTTGAACTCATCGCTGAGACGTCCCTCCACTTAGGCTTGGTAGCACGGGCCCTCATCCATCCCAGAATCGGCTTGATGTCCGGATCTTCCTGCTGTGCATGTCGTAGGCTGTCCTTCCACCCGTTGCTGAGGTGGTCTGTCCTGAGCATCCTCACGGATACCACTTCCTTACCTTGCCTACTACAATGGTTGCCATCTTCAGGACAAGGTCTTCTTGACAATGCATCTGTGTTGCCGTGAGATTTCCCGCTGCAGTGTCTGATAGTAAAGTCGTGCTCCTGCTGCTGCTGGGCGGTGCTGTTAGCCGCACTTCCTTTCTGAGACCGTTCACCTTCTCTTCCTAGGGTGTGCTTAGGGCAGTTGGACCGAAGATGGCCCTTTCCCCACAGCCATAGCACCTAGGGCTGTATCCTTTACTGTGGTCGCGAACCGTAACTGCTGTAACCTCCCTAGCGTGAGGTGAACGATGATCCTGTCGCCGCCAGGCAGTGCCGTTAGCTGCACTACCCTCTCGAGATCGATCAACTCTCCTTTCCACGGTTCGCTTAGGGCAGCTGGATTGAAGATGGCCCTTTTTCCCACAGCCATAGCACCTTGGGCTGTATCCTTTGTTGCGGTCGCGAACTGTAGCTGCTGCAACCTCCCTGACGCGATGGGAACGATGATCCTGCCGGACGGCTTCGACTTCCAGTGCATGGGCCAAGGCGTCCTTAAGCGTCTCGTGGTGCCCGAGCCTCACAGCAGCTCTGACTTCCAGGTCGCGGATGCCGTCGATGAATGTCTGCACCAGGTTCCCTTCAATGAGCGCAGGTACAGACCGGTATGCTTTTCGCACCAGCTTCTCCACTTCTAGAGCCCACTGCTGCAGGTTTTCGTTGATGCGCTGCACACGATCTTTAAGCTGCGCACGAAAGACGTGTTCCAGGTGAGCGTCGCCATATCTCGCCTCCAATGCCTCAAGGAGTTGCTCATAAGTCACTTCCTCACCGAGAGCTTCCAGAACTGTTAAGGCCTGTTCACGCAGGCCTAGTGTGAGAGCAGTCATGGCCTGATTTTTATTCCAACCGTTCGCCTTCATAACAGCTTCGAACTGGATTTTGTAGGCTGACCAGGAAGAAGTCCCGTCGAACGGTGGCACTTTGAACCCACGTAGTGAAGGTGTAGTAGCTACTACGGGAGCTGTAGTACCATCACCCAGTTTGAGGTCGTCCAGCGTTTTCTTCACGTCAGCCACCACGTAATCAACCCGATTGTTCACTTGGTCGATTTGGGTTTTAGCTTCCTTGATTTGGGTTTCAGCTTCCGACAGGCGGTTGTCATGTTGTGCAACCCTATCCTTCACCTCCTTTATCTCTTTCCTAAAGGTAGCATGAAGGTCCTTAATGAGGAGCAGCTGTTCTTCAAACCGACGGACCTGTTCCTCCTGTCGGCGGGCCTGTTCCTCCTGTCCGCCCCGCAGCTGTTGCAGCATCACCATCAGAGCACCTAAGTCAGGTGCCACAGACGTAGAAGCTGCTGACGGACCGGCTTCCGTGGCCGGCGGCTGGCCCTCAGACATCTGCGGCGTTGCACCACCAAATCTCCTCTGGTCCGTCTCCTGCTGGCGTTGACTTCGGGTACGGACACCCTCCGTTTCCTCCTTAGGTAAAATCGGCATTATTTTATCCCACTTCTGACACCAATTGTTACGAGCTTGAGGTTCGTGCCAATAAAAATTGCCGATAAAATTACCTAAATTAACACTTTAATTTACTTTACACAATTAAAGTTAAAACACTAATAATTAAACACACTAATTCACTTAATGCCGTTCCGAAGCTTCGCTTGTGTCGCTGAGTTCAACTCTGCCTCGATCGCATCCTGCGCCACCTATTTATTTAAATTAGCAAAATATCCGGAATGTTCAAGCAAACACGCGGAAGGTACCGAGAGTTCGAGTATAGATTTTCTAGAAACTTAGTTCTTCGGGTGGCGCTGTCGGTCGAAAGATTTGTGATGTCATTTACTGCAACGCTCCCCTCGCTCTCGTTCCTGACACTAGATGGCGCTAGTGTGTCGTCGACTGGAGCGCGTAACATTATGAATAGAAATACTTAATCTAATACTTAATCAAATCTAATAGTAACTACTTAATCTGGTGTAAGGAATAAAACAAGACACTTAAAACAAAAATAATGATCCTAATTAGAAATAAACAAATGCTTATTATTTACTAAATAGACCAAAAATTGTCTTCTTATGTTTGACTATAATAAAAAATACAGGATAAAAAGAGTTAAAAGAAAAAGGTATATACTAGGTATATAAAAATTAAGCCCATGAAAGACTAACAATAGGGTCTTAGTGAATTGTATCTTTAGTTATATAAAACAACTTAATATGTTGCAATTAGTTTATCAGTGAAACAATTATGATTGAGATGAGATTACACTACAATGATTCCACAAAAAAAAACCGCATTATTTAATCTTACCAGCACGTCTGGTACGTGCTAGTTCAGACTTTCCAGATGACCGAGCTGCATTGTCACCTGATACCAACTGGCCGACGGGATCCGATTTCTTACCAAGAACAAACTTTTTAAGGTCTTCAGAAGTAAATACTTTATGCCGGCTTCCATCTGGCAATTTAATCGTGATGTTTCCGTTTCAGCGTCCAAACGTTACGCATACCGAAAAGTTTACGTGCTTCCATAAATACAGCTTTGCGTTGTTTAGTTAGGAATTCAGAAAGTATAAAGGGGGTGCCCTTAAGTGAAGCCTTTTTCCTCCAAACAGTGTAGCGGAGGGATGAATCAGTAAGTCTAAAAAGTACAGGCCTACTATGGCCCGTAGATGCTGATCCAAGTCTGTGTACAACCTTGAAGGAGGAGGCTGTGATGTCGATGAGACCAAGGTTGTTTTTTAATATTGTGGTAACAATACCAGCTGTATTCTCATCAGCCTCTTCAGGTACTCCACTAAGGATGAGGTATTTCTTTCGGTGTCTCATTTCCAATGAATCGGCTAACTTGCTCACCTCGTAAATTTGCTGTCTCATTAGCTTGAAGATCTCCTGAACATAGTCGCAAAAAGCATTAAATTCTTTATTAATTTGCACAAGATTTTCTGGTTTGGTCGAGGCAGTGCCAAGTTGACGCTCAAAGTCATCCATTCTTTTTTTGAAGTGTAGCTTCTATTGTTTTTTGAGTTTCAGAAATATCGATAAGGTTAGTCATTTTATGTCAGTGGAATTCCGTAACGTGAAAATTGCACTTGAATAATATGGTGTTGACACAGTCGCCGGCAGGTGTGTTCACTGAGTTATTTCTTCAGCATTAAATTATTGTCCGCACAATATGAAATTAACTAGGCAATAATATTAAGATTAAACATGAAATTATGCTAGAAAAATACTTTTTACACTAAATACATAAAATTCGAAACGTGTGTTAACTTTTTGAGCACCTACCCACCAAAAAAAAAAAAAAACTAACTTTTTTGTTCTTAAGCAAATGAATACTGCACAAATTTGGGCATCTAAACTTTAAATAGATACTAAAGAACAATATGATTAAAAAATAATTAAACATTAAACATATTCTACAATATAGTATGTTGGTGCAATATATATTCTCATTAGTACTGGAAAAGATCTTTAGATACTATATATTTATTATTATAACATAAACTCATGTTCATGATTAAAACTACTTTTACGGATTTTTTTTTATCGTGTTTATTTTTAGCTGAAGGTACTCCGGGTTTAACAATGACATCGGGACGTCAGTCATCTCAGTCCCCCGTGACCATGGGTGCTGGAAAGCGCCCGAAATGTCGGGAATTAAAAATAAAAAGTAAAAATAAACGCGATAAAAAAAATCCGTAAAAGTAGTTTTAATCATGTGCAATGTTCGCGTAAATATAAGAAATCATTATAAACTCATGTTCCTTCCCAGTTGTACTCTGAGCAAGTTTAATATTTATAAACTGGTTTAGATTTTGATATTCACATGAGCTTTGAAAAAGCCTTAATTTATAAGCTTTTTATTATCATTTGAATCAAACTGTTAATAAGAAATAACAAACTTTCCATAAAATTGCTTTGCATGTCATACATAATATTTTGTCAACATGGAAGTTGAAAATTAGTATTGCAGAACATAGTTTAACAATGATTCAAAATTTATACATTCAATTATTCATGTTTGATAGTAAAATTAATTATTCGAGGAACCTTCCATATTAACTTTAACATTCATAATATTAAGAATAGATCATTACAATGTTAATGCAAATTTTTACTAACCTTTCATATGCAATGCTGGTATTGCAATATTACTTAACATTTTACTCCGGTCCAGTACTTGGATTCAAAAAGTGTATGACAAATTCTTCAGGACTTAAACACATACATGTCATCTAAGCACAGAACTAACTAACAGGAAGCAAGATGGCCGCGCACGCATAAAACGTGTTCGTTACCGCTCGTTTAAAAATAACCAATAAATAAGTTGTAAGACTATCGTGTAATTGCTCGTGTCCATATACATTCGAAGTGCAGTGTGGTATCTGTGTATACACGAGAACTTCAGTCTAAATATACAGACTTCACCATAACCACGATGAGTGCTCCAGTCTAGTGAGTATCCTTACCTTATCTACCCAGTTCTAAAGCTATTTTCGTTTACTTCCCGGTTGGGATCATCGGGTTAGCCAGCCCTTGGTCTGGTTGTTCTCTGGTTCCCAAAAACACCCACGCAACACATTGCGAAACATTCAAGCCGTAACATAATTTCTGGTAACTAGCCTAAAGAAACTGCTTGAACCCGTGTACAAAAGCGTGTTGGATCTTTTGTAGAATTTGGAAATTTGTGAAGTATAAAGCCATCTTCACCTACAAAAAAAAATTAATATTTTAGAAGCGTTTTTGAAAAGTGTAATGACAGTAGTATAAGTAGTAGTGTTATAAGTATACATAGCAAGGTATTGGTTCTAAGGGTGGAACTCTTGGGCTACCTGCGTCTTCGCTAGGTATCACATTGTTGCCCAAGGTGACACTGATTTATATATAAAATAGAAAGAAGAAATAATATATTGACTGGTAAAACCTGTAAATAATTAGATTTACTCACAGCTCTTAGTACATCCTGAAACACAGCAAATTTTATCCGCGGCCATCACTAAACTATACGAACTATGTCCGAAGGAAAGATAATAGAAGTCCCTTTCACGTACATGGGCCAATATATTAAGCAAAGATAATCGATATCCAAGAATAGCCAAGGCGTAAGAAAATATAGGAAAAATATCAAAAACTCAAAACATTCAAAGCACAATCGTAACATCAAAATCAGATAAACAAAACGCCAATGTCAAATTCAAAAACAAACAAAATGGTGGTTGTGGGGTGGTCACGTTTAGAAATTAAAACACCAATATTCCATCTTCCAATTAAACGAATAAACTAGACTTAAAGCAGCTAAATCTTAATAAAATTAGTTGTTTAACTCATATTCTGGTGAAAATATCTAAATTCACATTATTAACACGTCGATTTAGTCAATGTGATACGAACATTTTTTACATACGAACATTTCAATTTGATTTAATTAACTAAAACAACGCACTTCCGAACGTAAACTTTCTCCAGCGCCGTCCTTTGGAGAGTTGTGGAACTAAATATGCAATGCCAGTTTCTATAGAACAGAAAAATGTTCTAACCATAGATAAATAAATATGTAGCAAGCTACAGATACGACAGTGACTTTTAGTCAAGTTTCCCAAGTGGCGTACTTGGAAAGCTTGACTTTTGGCGCTGCAGTCGCCCAATTTGACAGATGTGTCAATGACTATACAATTTAGTATAGTGCCACCAACTTATCTGTTCAGTTTACAGAGTCGCTAGTGGAGTGCTTACTATTGCCATTTAAGAAATTCGCCGAGGAAATAGGTGACTACATATTCATTAGGTACACATAATATAAAATAAAACAAATTTCGTGTTAATATATTAAAATTAGTGAGAATTAGTGTTATTATATATATTATTTATATTTTATAAAAATAATTGTGGTCGTGGTCTCGGAGTTCAAGCGGCCGAACTCCAGGAATTTCTGTTTTGAAAGACGTACCCGCGTTAGCTACTGATTCCAATAATTCATCTTCTGAGTCACTGGAATCGCTTTCGCTATCGCTTTGACACTCTATAATAAAGGGTTCATCTAAATACGCGTCTTTTAGTCTGTATGCATTTTCAATTTTTTTCACATGATTACAAATGTTTTTCCACTGCACCGGTGTAATTTTATTGAATGCATCTTCAATTAATTGGGGCATTAGAACATTAGATTTTCCAACATTTTTGTCTGCTATGTTCCTTTTCATAGAGCTCCATATCATTTCAATTGCGTTCAAGTCACAATGATAAGGTGGCAATCTAAGAATAACATGGCCATAACTTTTCATCAGGTTATCAATTTCATATTCCGGAGCAGGTTTATTTTTCTTTATTAACTCATAAAGCTGTGGTTTTGTCATTTGTTCATTGAAATCCACATTGTTTTCTACAAGCCACTTCTGCATATCAGCCTTACTGTGGTTTGAATTAGGACACCTATTTACGCAAATACTATGGTATGGCGCATTATCCATCACAATGAGAGAAGGTTCATGCAGATTAGGTAGTAATTTTTCATATACCCATTTTTTGAAATTAGTGCTATTCATTTCATCATGGTAGTCCCCATACTTTGTATTTGATTTAAATACGAGAAGTGCATTTTCCACATAACCTTTTTCTCCACCTGCATGGATTATGATCCACCTATTACCTTTCGAAACAGGTTCCAAATCGCCATCCTCTTCAGGACCTTGCCAACATTTCCCAGTTGAGTGAGACGAATGTATGTAAGTTTTGTCTAAATAAATAATAGGTCTTTTTTCACCACACTCATTTTCTTTAATTTTTTGTAGGTAGGTTGCTCTCCATGCAACTACGTCGTTACGTTCATACAACACTTTTCTATTTGATTTTGTTTTCTTATAACGAAATCCTATTTTGTGAAGCAATTTTCGAAGAGTTGCACGTTCTGCTTTGAAATCAATATCTTCTTTTAAAATACTCAGTAATTTGGGTATGGTAGGAATTTCTTTTTTCACTGAATAAAATTCGTGAATTTTTCTTCTTATAACACCAATGTCGAAATTATCAACTTCTTGTTTCCCGGTTTTTCTTTGCCTTTTTTTACCAGGGGTAGAAATTTTAGAATTTGATTCTTCAGCGTGTTTCTCTTCATTTACGAGTTTGTGTACAAATCGCTCAGAAACACTGTAACGAAACGACAAATAATTATTGTATAGGTAAAATTAAATAAATATAAGCCCGTGTATATGCCGTCACCATAGCTACTTCACAGACAACAAATTACAATGCTAGGTAATTTAGACGAATTACAGTAAATTGAGAATTTTTTTTACTATGTTTCACAAGTACATTATTAGGTGATTTTAATTTTCCATATCTGGCAATACTAACCTGTCGCGGCAGTAACGCGTTCATACAGCTTTTCAAATGGTATAATTGGGGCTTGTACACGTTTCTCTTCTTTCATAAAAGATAAAACTTTTAGGATAATCTGTCGCGCATCACTTTTAAGAGCTTTAGGCATTTTATTTGCACTTTTTAAAAACACTCACCTGATAGCTCAGAATAAATAATAACTGACAGCGAAATGTCATTTACAAAATGGCGGCCTTAGTTCCAATTTTGTCCACCTGAACAGATAAGTTGGTGGCACTGTATAGCTATGTATAGCTTAGGGATTGCAAGCACACATCCGTAGACAGAGAATAGGATTCTCTGTCTACGCACACATCCTTCAAATTATCAATATCGATGTTTAGTGATGTTCTTATTTTATCGATATCGACATAAGTGTACATTGCCATACAGGAATAATACTTAATGAAACAATTTTAATACATCTAACTTATTTATTTTTTATTCAAGCACACCAACATCATATACATACAAACGTAATCTTAGGATTAAATTAAAGTCACATTAAGTTATATAAACAAATTAGAAAAATGTGTATAACATTTTGCATAAATAAGTACAATTTGACGAGAATACAGAGCAATATTTATAATTCATTAAATAAAGCAAATTAAGCCACAGGAATCATTTAAGTGCTTAATATTTTACTTTTCAAGTTATTTTTTATTAGAGCAATGCTATTTATTTTTCATCTAGGGTACACCTAGCCATTCTTTTACAAAAATTAAAAGAACATCTTCTCTTCTTTAATTTCATTTTCTACACCACGTAACCTGAAAAGAAATAAATAAAAATAAAGTCCATTCATATTTTATGACTTAATGATAATCATAAACTATGTATTATTTACATTAAGGTAACAAAGGGTGGCTTCATGGTAGTTGGCATTTTTTATCAGTCAACCCATGGTGTGGTGAAAATAAAGTGGTAGATGCAGTAAATAAGAGCTTTCTCAAGTCTTCAGGCACGGAGTTCCAAATAAGTGTAACCTTAATACTAAAGAAGTTGTTGATAAAACCATTGAAGTGTAGTGGAACTGTAATCTTTAGATTAGATGAAGAACAAAGAACTCTTATCGTGATTTGAGGATAGATATGCTGAATATAGATATAATGGAATGTTATCTTATCTTACCTAATTATGTCTGAGAATAAACTGAATTTATCATACCTTTATGCCAATGTGTACATTTTGTTATCTTCTGGCAATATTTGTCTCACCACATCAGCATTAGATTTCTATTCCTGAAAACAAACAATATTTGTGAATTTTATGTTCTTATACATAAACCCAAAATTAAAGAATAAATATATAATGTTATACTTCTGTATTGTATGTATTAATGCTGTATGGCTACTGTTAACAACAGTTTAGTATAATCGTAATTAAAAGTAATCTATATTATCATATAACTAAGTTATATGGCAATTGTATGTGGTAGAGCCATGCTGCAGGTATATTACTGGTATAAACAATTTGTTATTTAGAATTTTATTGTAGCTAGTTGTGTAATTTAATTCCCTTTATAATTTTGATTAATTATGATCAATATAATGTAATCATCCTTTAAATTAATGCCAAATGTAACACTTAACTCACAATAAATATATTGAACTTATTTAAGAATATTTTGACTTCAACCTTTTGTAATTAAACTATTAATAGCTTATGTACCTACATCTTAAAGCTAGACTAATATTATTTCATAAAGACTGCTATATAGCTAGTTTTGTTGTTAAATACAAGTACTTACTATAACTAAGATTAAATCAAAAATATACTAAATATACCTTTTTATATCAATCCTACATAATAAGTTTTAATAGGTATAAAAAGGTAATTATAATTATCTCAACTCCCACCAAAGAGCTAGATAGAAAAACAAATTTATAAAAAAGTAATTTGAAACAAATCATTTACTCTGATTCGTACTGCTAACTCGAGTTGCATGAATTTCAACTCGAGTTAAATCAATTCGTAATTTTTCCAATTTGGCACATCTATAAGATCAGAATTCCTAATATTCACTTCACTTACTTGTTGTTGTTTTAACTTTCATTAATCGTTTCACCATATCGTTTCATTATTAACAACAGCTTTTTTGGTGATTTTTTACTGATCCTGCATTTATATATTTAAGTAATTATAGTGAAAAATAGCCTGTAACTGTGTAATAATAGTGAAAAACCACCTGTTACAGTGCAGCCAATAGATAATCTCACTTTTACTTATTCTAAAATAACTCAGTTCCTACATTGACAAATCTTGCGAGATTTTCAGCTATGAATTGTCTATATAGTATATGCTTACAAATGGTCGTACTTTTATCTTGTTAACACTTGGGCCCAAGAATGTATAGAGACGTGTCCTTCTCCTTTAAGTACCATGGTTGAAAGTAATAAAATGACTCACCTGTTGCAGTCAGAGGCACACCATGAGCTACTTAATTGTCAGTAAGCAAGGACGGGTAAGAGTATCGAAGTCTTCTGCCTTCATTGTCGAACTGAAATATATCAAAATGTTTTTCACAGACACGTTTGTTAAGTAACTGTTCTTTGGAAAGTACAATGAGCTGGGGATTTGTCGGCACTAAGAAAGACATCCACAAGTTTCTTTAAATTATCGTTCCTAGGGAATCTGAAAAGCCGGTGCGTTTAACGTGTTGTATTGCAACCACCAATACAACACTTTTCGTATACCATTATGATGGTATATGCAATGTTCACACGAGCAGCACAAAAACAGAATATTGTAATAATTGAGGAAAATTTAGATAAATAATGGCGGCAATCAATATTGGTTCTAAGTACAAAGGCCCTGGAATCCTCCGAAAGGAGTAATATTATTCTGTGACTGAATCTGATCTTCCCGCGTTCCACCTGTACCTGTATCAGTGCTCCGTATATTTTGAGGAATTCGAATTTGTTTCTGCAATAAAAACGTAAGTTTTATACATTTTTGTATTCCTTGTAATATAACTAACCCGTAGGTATACTGGGTGGGGATTAGGTTATCACATTTTATAGCGCAGCAGTAAATGCAAGTTGATATACGTCTGTTGAAATAATAAAATAAACAATAATATAAAAAATAAAAAATTGCATTTTTCAAACAAAATAAATAGTTTAAAATATTACACGAAATAAATCATCCTGGATAATATGAGTTTATTGACCTGAAGTGACCTGTAAAAACGGCAACGGTGCAGCGATACCTACACTTGCCCGTACATAGGGAATTAGGCACGCGTAGGGCGATGCTAATGCGATATTATCAACAAATCATAAACTGATGATGATATTGTTTTATACAAATAATCACTCTAATCTTGTAATCACTAAAGTTTAATAACTACATCAAATCAAATTTAATAATTAAATGTTATTTAATGCTAGAGCCGCGTTTTGGTGGCATTCTCCGTAAATCAAAATCATGTCGGTTTATTCCGACGACGTGAAATTGATACGAGGTATCTCAAAACTTAGAAAAAGTTAAAACGTTAAAAAATTAAATGTCACACCACTTCACTAAGTTATTAAATATGATTTTTATCTAGCGTATTATAAACGTGTCCCATCACAAACAAAAAAATACAAAACAATAAAAGTAAGCGTCCAATTTCACATCTATTATTATCCTATTAACGTAAACAAATCCAGAAACTTATCAGCGCGCAGTCCCTTTGTTTTTAATTTGGCGCATAAGAATTAAGTCTTAAATCGTTTGGCTTAAGTAAATTTTTTGCTTGATTATTTTTATTTATTTGAATAATACGGAGTGGCAACGTTTGAACTATAATTCGCCTTTGCCGGCCATGGGTCTTTGACCTTTTAGTATTCGTCAGGTGAAAAATATATGCATTTACATGATGTTGTTTAATATTAAATAAAAAAAATTATTACTGGGCATAGGATGTTAATTGTTACATTTTTTTAATTATGTATGTTTAAAGAACGGTATTTAGGATACGTCTTTTCATTTAATGTGATATCTTCATCGTCACTCTGTATAATTTGTGTAAACAGTAACGATTACTGCATTATTTTATTTGTATACCAATACCATTTTAAGAAAACTAAAATTTTTAAGACTGCTTCATGGTAGAAAAAAAAATAAGATGTTGTTGATTTGTATCAAAACAATGTTATTACTTACGTTATGCTTACAATGTTATTCTTACACCAAGCTCTCACATTAGACTTTAAGAAAATAATTATTAGACTTTATTGTAAACTAGACTTTACCATAATTTTACGTATTGAATGTCCTATTCACACATAGAGAATTCAGACGCCGCCATCCAACTAAATTCTAGAGGTTTGAAATAATTATAAAAAAAAACAGAGGGTGTATGAATTAAAAACACTTTATCTTATTGTGATTTATTAATCGTCCACTTCATCATAAACAAACAAAATATCCTCTAAAAACGGTGCAGGCGGTATTAAATTCCCTTGATGCCTTGCCCAGCTTAGGTACAATATTATGACATTACATGACAACAGCAATCTACAGTTCTTTTTCCTACCAAGCAATTAAAATAATACGGTTTGATGGCCTCTCTACCATTAAGAGAACTGTCAACTAAAATATACTGTAAACATTGAGCTGTTATGTACTACGTACTAGAGGAGACACTGCATTCAGCTACTCTGTTCCACTCAACTGCGGTGCATGCACTGCACTTTAATCAGTCACTCGCTAGGCGCTTGTAGAGTTGTCACGTGTTGTGTTGATTTAAAAAAAATCTCTTGATAAAAATATGCCGTCTTGTGTACTTAGATATTGCACAAATAATTCAAGAAATGTCAGTAAAAACCAAGGAATTACTTTTCATCGGTTAATAAGATACATATTCAATAAAAAAGTATTATAAATTAATAATAAAGCAAATTATTCCTAAGACGCCATCTCGTATCATTGAATATAGATTATGAAATTAATATGTTCAGATGCGACATTTCTGTGGGTACTTAAGTTTAGGACGAATATATTATTATACTACACATTTTTTTGTAGAAACATATAAGTTATTATAATTAAGCTAAATTTTTCATGTTTAAATCTGCTTATTATTCTTTTATTTTATTTTTAGGTTTCCACTTCAAAGTCCCACAACAATTCGGGTTTCGAGCCAAACACTCGTGCCCCCAACAAGTTCACCGCATAGTGGAATACATCCTCAGCGGTTTTTACCCTCGCCGTCAAAAAACCATCGCGGTCTTCTTTGACATTGCCAAGGCATTCGACAGAGTCTGGCACGAGGGCCTTATCTACAAACTGTACGACTTAGGCCTCCCAGATCGTCTCGTTCGCCTTGTAGCCTCCTATCTGAAGGATCGTACCTTTCGTTTTAGACACGAAGGCACGCTATCCTCTACCCGTCAAATAAAAGCCGGTGTCCCTCAAGGCTCTGTGCTTGCTCCCCTCCTATACATACTATTCACCAACGACATCCCTATCCCGTCGAATGGTGTCAAACTAGCCCTTTTTGCAGATGACACAGCCCTTTACTCCAAAGGCAACTCACTACCACATATTCGGAACAAGATCCAAAAGTCAGTAAGCGACTTAGGAGCTTGGTTCCAAAAATGGCGTATCGACGTAAACCCGGAGAAAAGCTCCGCCGTTTGCTTCGAATATAAACGACGTCGTCTCACCACCACTCCGCCAATCAGGATGTTAGGAACCCCTGTCCCATGGCAAACTAAAGCCAAATACCTAGGCGTCACCCTTGATGCAAGGCTCACTTTCGAGCCCCATATCAAGAAGGTTACTCGCACCGCACGTTTTTACATGGGTAGGCTCAACAGCATGTTGGGCAGACACAGTAAAATGTCCCTCCGCAACAAGCGAACCCTATATAAGGTCTGCATATGACCTGTCATGACCTACGCGGCCCCCATTTTTGCACATGCTAAACCCAAAGCTATCAATGAACTTCAAATAGTTCAAAATCTATACTGTCGTAGGGCCACTAACTCGCCCTATTATGTCCGTAACGCCGACCTACATCGAGACTTAGAGCTCCCAGCAATCCAGCAGTTCCTCAAATCACTCTCTGAGAGATTTTTCAAAGCCTCAGAGTCCCACCCAAATCATCTCATTCGTGAGACAGCTGCCTATGCAGCCCCTATCCACACTCGCTATAGCGTGCGCAGACCGAAAAACTCTCTCTCGGACCCCCCCAACAAGCTTTCGGCTGACCTGAACTGCCTCCTGGCGGCTCGGGCCGAGCCTACATAACACATCCATTAATCTGCCTTAGTTAGGCACTTTTCTAAGCGGCTTTTCGCCGCTTGCGCCCTCCTTTCTGCCAAGGAGGGTCGCGTTCGTATACGGCTTAGAGATCTCTAGTCAGATCGTTAAGCCAATTCCCAAAAGGTTGAGTTTAGTGGGTAAAAGTCTCCACATAACCACGCAGCCGGCTGCGTGGTATGCTATGAGCATTCTCAACCTCCCTCCCTCGCTTTCCGGAGGGTTGCCCATATTTGCTTCGGGCGCAAAAAAAAAACACTTCAAAGTCAAAGTGGAATAAATTCGTCCATTTTTAACTCTCGCGTGCCCAGCATTTATGAACGATTATTTACAACATTTATGATTCTAATTTAAATAAATATATTTGTAATTTAAATTTTATGTTAATAAGTTTTGTTAAACATACATTTAGTACGTTTTTTTATATTTGACATAGATACCTTTTAAAATATTCAGATAACAATATCATTAAAATGTAATTCTGACATAATATTATGTAATATTATATTAAATTAGCACATATACAAAATAAAAAACAATTTAAAAAATTGTACTCGATATAATTAACAATACAATATAAATAAACAATTATTACATACTGACCATTCTACTTACGTATAATCTATAATAACAAAAACTGACCGCGCAAGCGCAATGCGCGTTTATACCAACTGCGCATGCGCGACTCTACTACATATTACCGCGCATGCGCGAAGACATAGAGTAGCGCACAATTTTTGTTTGGAATAGCTTCTCTAGTACGTAGTACATTATAACTCAATGTATGTAAAATATGTTTTTGAACTGTTTGATTTGAATGGCTCAATTTCATACGACCTCTTAGAATGATTTGATATTGACAGTTCTCTTAGTAGACTGCTGTTCGTTTCTCAACACACTTCTATTTCGTATCTCCCGTCTTGTTGTATGTGTTCTCCATAACGGGACCTAGCCTGCTTGATTTGATAAATACCTAAAGATATTTTTATTAAATCAGAATGTGTGAGCTGGGGGAAATCATTTAAGTTCATCATTTTGCACATGTATTCTTCAGGAAAACAAACCGTCACAATCCTTTATACGTAGACAGAGTCGTTAAAGATCAGAACATTATTACGGAACACAAAAAGAATATTAAATATTCAATACCACCGCAAGCTCAGACCCAAACAAACGTAACAAATGATTTGATTGACGTTTGAGTTTGCGAACTAACGTTGACATTTCTGCTTTGTGGCCTGTATAAAACATTGATAATCGATTGTGAAATCAATTTATTAATGTGTCACTTCAGCAATTTTACTTCTTTAATGTAATATTCATTAATATAATATTTAACATTATAATAAATAACTTAACTAAAATAATAATTAAAATTATAATATTTACAATTAAAACTAATTATATATACAATATAAAAGAAGAAACTATAATATAGAAAACCTAAAACTAAAAATTTAAATCGTCAAAAAGACCTGCTCCCCGTGGTATAGTGCCAAGAACGCTGGCTGCGTTTCCTCGCTGAATAGCTATACTTAGCCTTTGAGCGAGGAAAGAACCAGCCCTCTTATCACCAGCAGCGACGACCAGTCGTGGATACAGTTCCTTTAGAAACTTCATTGCACGTGGACCCCACGGACCGATAGTCTCTACAGCAAATGGCACAAATATGTAGTCATTTCTCAAAGACTCATATTTGCGCCATTTACTAAATTCGGCTGCCTCTGATGCCGCCCCCGGCTCTACAACAGGTACCCTTGAGATGAGAGGCCGCCAAAGTGTCAACGCAAGTAGCATCCCACACTAGGGCTTTACCTCTCTCCCAAGGGACCAAAGTCATACCGTCGGGTCTCTTGCCATCGTCTCTAAATATCCCGCAAGGCTCTAAAACCGAGGGGATATTTATAGAGACAAGAGCCCTTCGGATGATTTCGTTCAAAGAACCGTGACGGGAAAACCTACCTGCACTTTTTTGGCATGAAAGTCCGTGGAGCCCAAACTCATCGACGCTGCTACCACAGGGGCACTGGTGAGGTTGACAAATAGCCACTCCCAGCCGGATTCCTACAGCGATGCGCAAGCTCTCCCCATCAAGCAATGTGCCGAGATTACTTGATGGTAGAGCATGTAACCAGTGGCTAGATTCCTTAGTCGAAACAGCTAGAAGGCGAGCCTGATCTTGTTGAATATGGAAATTTTGAAATAAATTTTTGTGGACACTCCGTACCAACGGAATATCCCACTGTTTTTGTTGGTTAACTTCCAGTGGGACATTTTCGCCGGGACAGAGCGTTAGCCATATTTGCTTTGCCTCCGCAGCAAAGCATAGGTCTACTTTAATATTTAAAATTGTGTTACATAGGTCATTAACACTATGCACGGAAGCAAGGAAAGCAGGCAATGCGACGCTAGAAATATTTCTTATACCAATTCCACCAAATTTGATAGGTAAAGTGGCTTGATTCCAGGCTATTGCATTTAATCTCAAATTTAGAATGTTTTCTAAAGCAATTTTAAGACTATTATCGATATCTTTTAAAATATCCGAACATTTCCAGACTGGACTTGAGCGTAACAAGTATGTAAATGTAGGTACAAGGACACAATATTTTAAAATAGTAAGGGCAATGTGGGGGTTTAAAATATATAATTTATCAACGTGATTTAAAAATTGATCAAATTTTGTTTTTAAAACAGGTTTAATACTATCGAAAAACAACGGAGCACCAAGCAGGTAAAGCGATTCCGAATTGACAGTTTTTATTCCTGGAGAAATCTGATTGAAATTTTGAATTAAGGTATCTCTTTTAGAATTAGATAAATTATTAGAAATAAATATTTCACATTTATTTGTATTTGGTTCAAGACCAATATTTTTAAAATTTTGAAAAATATGAGTCATGATGATCATTGAGGACGTCATCTGCTTTACCTCCCAGTGTACCGTCGTCCAGATACCAGACATTCAGCTTGGATTTTAAATTTGAAATAATAGGTTGAATTCCCAAACTGAAAAGAGCTGGACCTAATGGATCACCCTGCTGAACACCGACAGCAGACTCAATAATATGGTTTTGATAAAACAAGTTTGAATTTTGACTGTAACATTGCCAAACGTAATGATATATTTCGGGGGTATTGTTAGCCACTTCTTTCAGCAGGGTTATCCTATCAATAGAGTTGAAAGCATTTCTAAGATCAACCTTCAGAAGAACATCTGCATCGGAATTAGTTAAGAAAGTACGCACCGAATGTACCGCCGCCTCACAGCCACCTTTGGTGCCAAAGCCTAGTTGAGTAGGTTGAAATTTTGTCTTAAGGTTTGAGATTATGTGCCTGCAAGCTAATTTTGAAGTTAAGCGTCGAAATGTAGAACCAACAGCAATAGGACGGATACCGTTATCCTTTTTTTTGAAGGCACACAATCTTGCCCCATATAAGTAGGGAATGAAATTGGGATTGACGTTACCAGAAAGCATAAAATTACATAATTTTGTTATGTCATTAAGAAGTACCCTACCGGCGTCACCGGCAGATACGCTTACAAGGTCTTTGAGATGCTGAGGCGTAATCCCGTCAATGCCGCCGGCAGAGCCATTCGAAAATGACAATATTGCGTCTAAAGTGTCTTTTTCGGAAACTTGTAATGGTTGCATAGAAGTATTAGGAGGCAGCGGTAAATTCTGGGAAGGATTGACCGAAGGATGTTTCTGACGAAGGCCTTCAAGAGTTTCGACATTACGAGGAGCGAGGATGTCATCTGAGAATAAAATACGGGATGCATTTTTTAAGTCGCCGTCCATTACTTTTGACTCAACTACTTTTTTTTAAATCAAATTTAGGATAAGGTCGAGGAAAATGAGTATTAATCGGGTAATTCAAATTTTGAAAAGAATTTTCTTTTAGTTGAGACGTAATTGATTTATTTATTGTTTTACTAAAATGAAAGTGGGAATACGCGAATGTAAATAATTTTTGCCAACTTTTTTCACAATTCGTTAGACAATTTTGAATGGTTAATGATAAAGCTTTAGCAAGTTGCATCCTCGCACCTCTTGGAATTCTTTTAACCACTGGTACGTTACTATACAAATTGTATAATTGTTTCGAAAAAAGTGAAGAATTTGTGTCATTAGGTATATTATCAGAAGAGTCATGAATTTCTACGGTAGGCTGTGAAGCCGAAATATTTTTACTATGGCATCGTTTAATGTGTATATTTAATCCCTTTTTACCTTTAAACAGCCTACCGTCGGTACAATTTTGACATCGTAGGAAATCCGGCTGTGAATGTATTGGAGCGATAATATTCATAGAAAATGTAAAAAAAATAAAGATGTAAAAATATATCTACAGCACTCAAAAGTTTATAATTTAGTAAAAATCAAAATCTTGAAAATTAAAAGAAAAACCTAGTTCTCGAGCTTTGTTTATCGCCTTAAAAGCAATCTAATATTAATATTGTTGTACGATGAATCACCAGGCGTTGCATCTTGAAGTGACCTACAACTATAACCGCTTACAGTTGATGGTTTCAAAGCTTCTTTTGGTGACAATCTCAATAAAACGCTCAAACATCTCAATAAAAACGCGGCATTCGTGGTTTTCTTGGGATCAGTAGAAGTGTAGTGAGCATTGATTTCGTTATTTTGACGTTGTTCTATTTTCTCTTTTAATATTTCTTTAAAGGTCTCCCTGGCATTAATGTTGCAAAATAAAATATAATCTTGGTGTATTCGGCGATCGTCATTTCGTGTCATCACTTCAGGGAAACGAACTTGTAAATATATTATCACATATTCATTAATATTGAAATATATTATTTACATAAAACGTTATTTTTAGGAATTTCAGGAATAAAATATAAATATATTCTAATTAAAATATTTGGTTAAAATATACGACAGTTGTCAAACTCTTCTCTCGTAGACAGAGAATGCATTAATCTATTCAGTCAATTTATTTTGACGATTTTTGAAACGTTGAAGTGTCAAGAGGAAACCATTATTTAAATAAGTTTCTTAAACTTACATAAAGAAGAAAATGATGAATCACTTTTTATTGTTTTTTTTTCTGTTTTTTTTATTAAAATCGATTAACTAACCTATTTCACCTGGCAGCATTGTTTAAAAATGAAAATAACGGAAGTCAATATTATTTTTATTAAATATTTAATGTCTTTTGCCATGATAAAACTGTTTGATTAATATTTCACTTGTGTAATGTTAGGCCTAAATTCGCCCGTCTCCTTTAGTCTATTTTTACAGATAAATCTAAGTGAAAACGGTAAAATTCTAACGAAATTACGAGATAATTTCATATTCTTCAAGATTCCGTTCATTTTTCCTATTAACATTTTATCATAACCTATACAATTTTTCATAAAACAGTCCAATACCTATATAACAGTTCAAATATTTCGCCATAGCCATATTTTAGCACATATGCAGGGATTGCGCAAATTTTATCGATAAGGCGATCAATATAGATAGATTTATATGGCGGTAATAAAAATACGAAATATTTATCACTTTTTTTTCATTTGGATAAATTCAATATGTATATAGCAATTTCTGTTGATATAATAATATATGACCTATTGTCTATACATATATTATCCCTGCTGAATATATATTATCCCTACCATATCATAATATAATATGAATATAATATGAATATATCAGGGGTCTAATATCAAAGGCGGCAAAGTCCAGTTAAAGTAATTTTACGTGATTTAAAAAAAAAACTGATAATATTTAAAAGATATTATATGTTTACTGTTATGATGTATTTATATTGAGTGATATTTTGATATTATTTATTTTAAACTATATTTTACTGATATAATAAGTCAGATAACTACTTACTTACTTACTTATCTTCACGCACAATCCCTAACGAGGTAGCCAGAGAGAACAGATCGCCAAGTGTCACGATCCTTACATACCTCTTTCGCTTCTTTCATGTTCATTAACTTCTTCATACATGCACGTCCAGGTATCCGAGTACTCTTGACCTTCCCCTCTTCGAGTAATTTGCTCACATGGTCCCTACCATATCATAATATAATATGAATATATCAGGGGTCTAATATCAAAGGCGGCAAAGTCCAGTTAAAGTAATTTTACGTGATTTAAAAAAACTGATAATATTTAAAAGATATTATATGTTTACTGTTATGATGTATTTATATTGAGTGATATTTTGATATCATTTATTTTAAACTATATTTTACTGATATAATAAGTCAGATAACTAAGAAACTTAAATAATGTGATGGACTTTGCCACATTTGTTAGTAAAGTAAGGAACTTTACCATTTTTGTTATGGATTGTTATGGACTTGCCATATTTGTTAGGATATAATTTAAACAGCTGTCAAGGGTGTCAAAAAAAAAAACAAAATATAATTGAAATGCTTTATTTTATTTTGATAAACTTAAAAACTTTGATAAACCAATAAACTTAAAAAAGTAATCACTTTTAAACTCTCAATGCTGTGCTTTCCGTACGAGATGCATCATCATAAAATTTTTTCCTCGGCGACACACACTACGAATGGCACCTAAATCACTTTTATGAAATACTTCAACTTGTACTAATGTATTGTAAGTCTCTGTGCGGGATCGTTTGATTATTATACGTTTAGATTCCATGAATTTAAAATGCCACTGACCTGGATGTTTCAGTATTTTCTACGCAGCACATTTCCAATCGAGCACTTGGCAATCATTATTACCCATGAGTATTAATGTAGCATAATTTGCCATGAGGTGATGATACTCTTTGGTTGAATGATTACTTCTTTTTTTTGACCTCGTGTTCTATATGACCAATAAGTCTATCTGATGGCAGATACGAATGACCCGTGATGGGGAAGTAAATTTCTATTTTTTTATATTCGGATGTAAAAGTAGCCACCTACAACACATTCCAATAACAATTGTATTTTTATTTTAACCTCCGCAGCCTTCGGAAATCAATCTTACTGTGTGGATGTTCTTTAAATCTGTAGCATTAACCCGATGGTACAGTGCAGAAGCCACTGTATTCGAATCTTTTGAATATTGCTCTTCACCCGATACATACGAGAATACATTTTCTTGTGTTAAATTATCATTTGAGCTACCTTGTACGATGGTTAAATTATAAACATAAAATTATCTGCTATAGTAGGTTGACTGGTCGTGTAATTTAGGTAACGGCTGACTCTTTTGACAGTCAAAGGAAAATGTGATAACTCCTGCAGGCTTTGATTTCAAAACATCATAAAAATCTTTTGCTTGAAGAGAATGAACTTGTTTTGAAGTCATCAGTTTCGTTTTCTTAGCAATATCAGTCTCAAACTTTATTTTTTCTTGAAACTGTAGGCATGTTGAGCAAATATCAGTTTTAGATGATCCAAATCCAAGATTGAACTCTGTATTAAATACCTTTCGGAAAAGTGCTTTCGTAGCAATAGCCTGAATATCCCGTTCTTTGTACATCTTATGCAGCTTACTAATATTTCATTCTGCAGGTAAATAATGACGAACAGATGTGGTACCACGGCAGTTATGTGGTTCTGAGCAATTTAATGACTGAATAAAATCTTTATCCCTTGCCTTCTTTCTACTGGGCTCCCCAGTACCAGCTCCTTCCACTTGACCGCATCCAGCGCAGAGCGGCTCGAATCGTCGACGACCGAGTGCTTTCCGATCGGCTCGATTCACTGGCGCTGCGAAGAGATGTTGCATCTCTTTGCGTATTTTATCGCATCTATCACGGGGAGTGCTCTGAGGAATTGTTCGGATTAATCCCAGCCGCCAAATTTCGTGAACGCACTACACGGCAAACGTCCCGATACCATCCACACCATCTGGATGCTTGGCGGTCCACCACTGTACGTTTCAAAAGGAGTTTTCTTCCGCGTACAACCTCTCTGTGGAATAATTTACCACCGGTGATTTTTCCGGACCGATACGACCTGGGGACCTTCAAGAAAAGAGCTTACTCCTTTCTAAAGGGCCGGCAACGCACCTGCAATTCCCCTGGTGTTGCGGTTGATCATGGGCGGCGGTAGTCACTTAACATCAGGTGAGCCACATGCTCGTTTGCCCCCTCTTCTATAAAAAAAAAAAAAAAAAAAAAAAAAAAAAACAAACTTGTGGCTTTTATGATCACCACCTCGCTTCTCTATAGGGCACTCTCCTGTCTCGAAATGTTTTCTTATTACAGTTAATACTCTATGTTTTTTTTATATTTAAATAATTTAAGAAAAACTTTTGACACACTAGCACAGGTTTATTATTTGCAGGTATGTAAACCTTAGTAGTATAAGTTTTCGGCTTGTATGTATTTGTTCGTGATCTCTTACGTTTTGTTGAAACACTTTTGGTATATTTTAAAATAAGGCTGTCTTGTGCTTGTTTCGTCGCTGTTTTGTAAAACGCTGCATAAAATTTCATGATATCATTCATGGTCAAAGAACTGCACTGAAATCCCTTTTTATGGGTGCACATAATTCGATCGGGCAACATGGACAATTCATATCTAAAAAGAAAAATAATTATTTGTGTGTAACATTCAAGTTATCGAGTTTTATTAACTCTGCTTTATTTTGTCCAACTATAAAAGTAGCTTAATACTGTTTCTGCATCTAAGAATATGTTCGTGGAAAGTTTCAGCTCAATGGAGTGAGTAGTTATGCTGTAAAGAAGTAACAAACATCGATACATCCACCAAGCTTTCGCACTTAAAATATGTATTAATATGATAGGTACAATATTTATTATACATAAAGGATAAAACTCAAAATTTATTATGGAGTAAAATATTTTTTTAAATATTATAAATATATATTATAATAATATTATAAATATGTTATGAATACATTTAGTAAAAAATTATAATTATTATTTTGTATTTGAAAAATTAATTTGAGAGTACAACCCTATCGAAAATAGCTACTGACCTTAGTTTCTTTGACTTATTTTGCTTCCAGTTTTCGGGATTCGCGGCCCTTTTCCTGGTTTTATTTTGAGGCACAACTTTAGGTCGGCAATCCATCTTCACTTCTATATTTTTTCTATTAATGTAATAAGTCTAAACACTTATAATTAATGAAAATAAGGACATAGATAATGCAGTTTTGGAACAGCTCGTCTCTGATTGGTCGAAATGGACATTGCTAATTTTATTTTATTAGTCAGGGACTTTCCCGCATTTGTTAAAAAACGTTTTGTTTATGCGTAGAAATCTATTGGATTTTTTCGGATTTGTTCGAATCTCACAAAGTGATCTAGTAAAAAAGAGGGAAATTAAAATTCACGTTTGACATTATAGGGGACTTTACCGCCTTTGTTATTAGACCCCTGATACATGATATGATAGAGATAATCAGTAAATCTGTTGGTATGTAAAAAATAATATTTTCATTTTTAGCATGTGGAAGCCCGGAAGTAACCCAGTTCTCCAGGTGTTCATCAATGTCTTTCTCGATGAGGAGGCAGACGACATGGTCATTGATGAATACCATAGGGAACTGGTAGAAGAGTTCTATGACGCCAACGACATACTTGTAAGTAATATTTATATATAACATCAGTCATATTGATAAATAGAAACATATAGATATATAATAATACAAACATACAGATTAAAATGTTCATTTTTCAACAGAACATGCCTATGTGGTTCAAGAGACCCGATGGGTCTCTCGGAGACTTTTCCGAGTTGTTGGAGTCATCGGTGACAGTGCCTGCGGAGGTGTCTGTAAGTAATATTTATATTTATAACATCAGTCATGAAACGTTTCTATTTTAATTTTTATATTTCAGCTAGTATTTATATATACAATATGTAACATAATTAACGCACTTTGAGAAAGTAGTTTGTTCAGAATCGCTTACTGAATCGATTCCTATCATTTTTAGGGTTCCATAGTCAACTAGGAACCCTTATAGTTTCGCCATGTCTGTCTGTCCGTCTGTCCGTCCTCGCTTAATCTCTGTGACCGTTAGCACTAGAAAGCTGAAATTTGGTACCAATATGTGTATCAATCACGCCAACAGAGTGGTAAAATAAAAATTGGAAAAAAATGTTTTATTAGGGTAGCCCCCCCCTATATGTAAAGTGGGAAGTGATTTTTTTTTTAATTTCAACCCTAACGTGTGATATATTGTTGGAAAGGTATTTAAAAATGAGTACGGGTTTACTAAAATCTTTTTTTGATAATGTCAATAATTTCGGAAATAACCGTTCCAAAAGTAAAAAACAATGTGTCCCCCCCCCCCTCTAACTTTTGAACCATAAGTTTAGAAAATATAAAAAAAATCCGAAAAGTGGAACTTTATAAGGACTTTCTAGGAAAATCATTTTGAACTTGGATGGAAACAACAGTACCCACTACCGGGAGCAGTTGCAGGACCGCGGAGCGCTGCTGGAGCGCGAACGTAATGGATAACCCACCGTTTAACACAGTTTAAACTCATAAGTGGGAACACTTATTGTGACGGACGGGAAACTACGGAACCCTACACTAAGCGTGGCCGGACACGCTCTTGGCCAGTTTTTTAATATAGGTAATTTTTTTATCCCAAAAATAATTAAAACTACGTAAATTACGGTCACACTAAATCTGTACAGTCAAAACAAACTGAAATGGACCGTAACTTAAGGCAATAAGACTTTTAAGAGTGCAGTTTTATTTGTATTATTACTAATTCTGTCATTCAATAAAAATAAAAATAAATGAACTTTATTTCAAACACGTTAAAGTCTTTGCGTTCGTGGATTTGTACTGTGACCGCAACATTCTACCGTAATTAGTATAACTAATTTGATAAATAATCAGTGCATAAAAATGTTTAACTAAAAATTCAGTGTATGTATTATGATTATAACATAATATAATTATATATAACATTATCAATACATAACAATTATACAACAATAACAATTATATATAAATGTTTGCAGCACAATAAAAATGTGTTCATTTTTCAACAGGATTCACCTGCTCCGCATCACCGGGTGGAAGCAAGTAATATACTGCCAGTTACCCTTCAAGAACGTATCTTGGATTTCTTCGCGCAGAACCCAGAGGAGAGTACCAGGCGGGCGGCCTGTATTTTCGATGTTTCTCGCTGGACAATTTGGAAAATTCTACACATTGATCGTCAACATCCATATGATTTTCAGCGCAATGCGTACTTCAAAATTTTGATAAAGTTTCTATTTTTTTTAAATACATCAGAAGCAGCTCTAGACAAAATTAATAACTATTTTGTTACTGTTGCAAAAGAGCTATCTGATAAAATTACATTTGAAGGCAACTCAAATATTCCAAAATGTAAACCAGTATACACACCTGGTAACTCGTTGGTTTTGTTAGTAACAACAGAGCAAGAGGTTGAATCTACACTAATGAGTTTGAGATCAGATAGTGCAGTAGGTTGGGATGGTATTTCCTCAAAAAATAACAAAAACATTATTGTTTCACCTTTAACACGTATAATAACTAAATAACTTTTGTATTAAACAGGTACTTTTCCGGACGTCTTTAAAATTTCAGTAATTCATCCTATTTACGAGTACAAGAGAGGAAACAGAGAACGCGTTAATAATTACCGCCCGATTTCTGTACTACCTTCCCTATCCAAATCTTTGAAGATTTTTTGAACAAAAGACTAATATTGTATTTAGAAAAAAATAATATCTTATTCAACAATCAATATGGTTTTAGAGCTGGTAGATCAACAGCTGATGCAATTTCTGATCTAACTGAATTTGTAGTTAGTCAAATAAATAGTAAATTTAAATGTATTGGAGTGTTCTAATATTTGGCAAAGGCCTTCGACACAGTTTCTGTTCCGATTTTGTTGAGTAAAATTTCGATTTTGT
This sequence comes from Parnassius apollo, assembly GCA_907164705.1. NCBI lineage: Eukaryota > Metazoa > Arthropoda > Insecta > Lepidoptera > Papilionidae > Parnassius > Parnassius apollo. Next base: position 697,354 of record CAJQZP010000890.1, on the reverse strand, counting down.
AAAGTAAAAAGTCGGTATCAGAGGGATGATGGCACTTGCTTTATTCGAGGATGACTTAAAAAATAGGATCCAGAGGGTAACCATTGACGGCTATTTTAGTAATAATGCTCCTATTAACTACGGTGTACCTCAGGGTAGTGTACTCGGGCCAACTTTATTTTTAATTTATTTTAACGATTTATGTAAACTCATTTTAGATATGTGCAAAATTTTTACTTACGCTGATGACACTGCATTAATCTTCTATGGAAAAAGTTGGGACGAAGTTAGGATTCATTAGGAATGCAAGCATCGTTACAATAGGTCAATCAAAACCTTCCCACTTTGAATATCTCTAAAACAAAATTTATGTTGTTTGCCAATAATAAACGAGCACTATCCCTTGCTTAGTTTTATCACCCTGCGAGCATGGGCAAGAGACAAAAATTATATCCCCCGATTATATCCACTGACAAGAGATAAAATTATGTTATCTCTATAGTATATCCCCATTTGACATAACGAGTGGACATATATCTCCCCGTCCGTAGCATGGGGCCAAGGGAAAGAGAAAAAATTATCCCTTTTTGACATTTGAAAGGGACAATTTTATCCTCTTTCGCGGACGTGGGTTTAAGTTTATCTTCAAACCATTTTAATACAAAAAAGATGTCTCAAGCCTATTGCAACTACATTTTCGTGTCAGAAATTGAAAAATAAGAAAGAGAATTACATCATCGATTGATACGTAATCAGAATACTTAATCTATTGGAATTCTCCGACAACGAATTTCTACGCCCGTTTCGGATGCTTAAAGATTGTTTTGTATTTGTCTAAATACTGAAAATTCATTTAAAATAAAAATACACACCTGCAAAAACAAAAGCTCAATTCAATGCAACTGCACATCTTTAGACCGAAATGACACATTAAAATACTTAGGCGTAGTGTTGGATGAAAATGGGTAGTTCTTCAGAGTCAAAATTTTCGATTTCTATGGATTTTCTGTAACCAACTAACAAAACGGCATGTATTTTTTGGACTGTTTTATTTGTATCTCTATCTGGGACAAAATATATTTTTCAAATAATTGCTGTCTAGGTACAGAATAAAAATATTTGAAGTTTGTTCTGATTCATATAATATGTCCGTTTGCCATTTTCCGGAACAAAATGGTCGATGTCGCATTTTCCCTTTGATAAATCAATATAAATAATAATTACATCGAAAGGAAATGAATTGTCCTCCTACAAAAAAAATGGGTATTAGTTATAACTACGTTAGTGTGTTTATAAATAAGTAACTAAAAAGTGTCCAACGTATAATACTGATTAATTTATTATATTATACATTTAATATACACGGCTATTAATGATGATTAACGTATAATACACATTAATCATCATTAATAGCCGTGTAGTGGCGGTTGAGAATATCCACTACCCCATATCTTCCCGTGGGTGTCGTAAAAGGCGACAGAGGGAGACAGGCAGGAGATGGGCAGCAGCATCTTCCTGATAACAACTGTGACATAATAAAAAACTGCGGTTGCCAACCCGCTCGCCAAGCGTGGCAACTATGGCAAATACCCCCCAATGAATAAATACACAAACAGACGGCCCCCAGTCCCCGGCGGCCCCGCTATTCCTGGCTACGGTGGCGACCATGGTAACGGCGGGGCAGGGGGTGCTAAGAATCTCCGGTGGAGGTTCGGTTGCCACCTACGACGACTCGACCTGGCAACATATAACGCACGCACCCTGAGGACTGACGAGAAGATACTAGAGCTGGAAGAAGAGGTAGACAAGTTGCGCTGGCATATTATTGGATTATCCGAGGTCCGAAGAGAGGGGGAGGACACGGCAATCCTCGAGTCCGGCAACTTGTTCTATCACCGGGAGGGCGACCATCTGTCCCAAGGAGGTGTCGGATTTATCGTCCACAAGTCTCTCGCCAACAACGTTGTAAAGATTGGGAGTGTGTCGACGAGGGTCGCGTACCTGATACTCAGAATCACCAAACGGTATTCGCTAAAGGTCATTCAGGTTTACGCACCAACCTCGGCACATCCCGATGAGGAGGTGGAGGAAATGTATGAGGATATTTCCAGAGCCATACATTCCTCCAAAACCCACTACACGGTGTTGATGGGAGACTTCAACGCAAAACTAGGCACAAGAGAAAGCGGTGAGCTGAAGGTGGGGAAATTTGGAGTAGGGCAACGGAACCGAAGGGGCCAGCAGCTGGCCGACTTTATGGAGAAAGAGGGACTCTTTATGATGAACTCTTTCTTCCAGAAGCGGCCCCACAGGAAGTGGACCTGGTCGAGCCCCGACGGTTCGACAAAAAATGAGATTGACTTCATTATGACGACCAGACGCCAACTGCTCAGTGATGTCTCAGTGATCGCAAGGGTGAAAACTGGCAGCGATCACCGAATGGTTAGAGGCACACTGAACCTAAACGTTAAGTTGGAGAGGTCTCGTCTAATGAAGTCAACGCTCCGTCCCCCTCGTGCTCTAATCCAGAATCCCGAAACCTTTCAGCTCGAGTTACGTAACCGCTTCCAGTGCCTAGAAGGTTGCAATGCAGTGGACGATATGAACGACAAGTTCGTGGAAACTGTCCATGCGGTCGGAGCTAAGTTCTGCAAGACCCGCCGCAGAATAACGCAAAAACTCTCCGATCACACTCTTAATCTCATGGCTGTTAGACGGGAGATGAGGCTGCAATCGTCAACAGATTTGACAGCATACAGGCAACTGAACAGACAGATCTCCAAATGCATGCGGCGAGACTTACGCAACTTTAATACTTCTCGTATTAAAGAAGCGATCGAGCGGAACCAGGGCTCCAAAGTCTTTGCCAGAGATCTGTCTGCCAGAAAGAGCCAACTGTCAAAGCTGAAGACTGAGTGTGGCAACATCGTTTCCGGGACACCTGAGATTTTGAGTGAGATTGAGAGGTTCTATGGGCAGCTGTACACATCATCGTTGGAGCCACACGTAAGTGTGAGTAACGATCCAAGAGCAAGTCTTATCCGACACTATTCCGATGATATCCCGGACGTCAGTCTGAGCGAGATTAGAATGGCTCTCCACCACCTTAAAAACGGCAAGGCCCCGGGCGAGGATGGAATTACAGCGGAGCTTCTGAAAGCGGGTGGAAAACCGGTACTTGAAGTCCTTCGGAAGCTCTTCAATTCCGTCCTCCATGGTGGCACTACTCCGGAGGCGTGGAGCAGAAGCGCGGTGGTTTTGTTCTTTAAGAAAGGCGACAACGCTCTCTTGAAGAACTACAGACCGATTTCCCTTCTGAGCCGCGTCTACATGCTATTTTCGAGAGTCATTACGAATCGTCTCGCACGCAGACTCGACGACTTCCAGCCTCCCGAACAAGCCGGTTTCCGAAAAGGCTTCAGTACCATAGACCACATACATACCCTGCGGCAGATTGTACAGAAGACCGAAGAGTACAATCTGCCACTTTGCCTGGCATATGTGGACTATGAGAAAGCCTTTGATTCCGTCGAAATTTGGGCGGTGCTACAGTCCCTTCAGCGGTGCCAAGTTGACTGTCGGTACATCGAAGTGCTGAAGTGTTTGTACAGTAGGGCTACGATGGCTATCCGAGTACAGAACCAGAGTTCGAAACCTATCCAACTGCAGAGAGGTGTAAGACAGGGTGATGTTATATCCCCGAAACTCTTCACCGCTGCGTTGGAAGACGTTTTCAAGCTACTGGACTGGAAAGGATACGGTATTAACATCAATGGCGAGTACATCACTCACCTTCGATTTGCCGACGATATAGTCATTATGGCAGAATCGCTGGAGGACTTAAGCATTATGCTCAATGACCTCAATAGTGCCTCCCAACGGATAGGTCTTAAGATGAACATGGACAAAACAAAGATCATGTTTAATGTCCATGTCACACCTATGCCGGTAGTTGTTGGGAGCACTATGCTCGAAGTTGTTGACGAGTACGTTTACCTGGGACAAATAGTCCGACTAGGTAAGTCCAACTTCGACCGAGAGGTCAATCGACGGATTCAACTCGGCTGGGCAGCGTTCGGGAAATTACGACATATCTTTTCGTCAGGTATACCTCAATCTCTAAAAACTAGATTGTACAACCAGTGCGTGTTGCCAGTGATGACTTACGGATCTGAGACGTGGTCCTTCACTGCTGGCCGTATGAGGACGCTTAAGGTCGCTCAGCGAGCTATGGAGAGGGCTATGCTTGGAGTTTCTCTGCGTGATAGACTCAGAAATGAGGATATCCGCAGTAAAACCAGAGTGATCGACATAGCCCAACGGATTAGTAAGCTGAAGTGGCAATGGGCCGGCCATATAGCTCGAAGAACCGATAACCGATGGGGAAGAAAGGTTCTCGAGTGGCAGCCTCGTACCGGTAGGCGTAGTGTAGGGCGACCCCCCACTAGATGGAGTGACGACCTGGTAAGACATGCAGGAAGTCGATGGATGCAGGTGGCTCAGGACCGTGCTTTGTGGCATTACTTGGGGGAGGCCTATGTTCAGCAGTGGACTTGTGAAGGGCTGTAATGATGATGATGATGATGATGAAGCTGCGCTTGACCGTACTTGGTCGGGAAATATTAATGAGAGTCTGGCTTCCTGCGCGGGGGGACGCCAGTCGTGCCATAGATAAAGAAATATGTAGCAAGCTAAGTCGTGCAACGAACGAGCTAGAAGGCGGACGTGCGGCTTTTTTGGCTTAGATCCCGGTGTTACGAAGGTAAATATCTGATTCATCTGTGCTTGGTTCAGGTGGCATTCTGATTACACTGCCTACTTTATAAAATTTATTTTATTGTTTTAAAACTTCAATCTGAGTTTCGTAAGGTGTTTTTGGGTTATAAATTCATGTAAAAAGATAACAATACTAAAGTCTGTATGTATGATGAGTTATGCAAGACTGTAGGCAAAATCCTGATTCATCTGTGCCTGATTCATATGGTCAAAACCCCATATAAATCATAAAATGAATTAGTTTTCGCCTCTCCAGCAGAAAACGAGCGCTTTTGTTGCCTACTCCTTGTCCAATTTTTGAGCGTGTACAAGTCAGTAGGTCTAGTCTTATTTATTATATTTACTTAGATACAACCTTTTGAATGATTAAAAAACCACAGGAGTATAAATTTATTCTACATATGACACTTTTGATAGGCCTTAGTTCTTAGTTAAGAATTAATAATTATTATTTAAGAATAACAATCACAACTAACAGTGTATTTATTACTAAAAATAATGTAAAGAAATTGAGACCAGTATTATTTAAATGGCACTTTTGACATTAATCTTCCGTATTAACAACCATAAAAACCTACTTATTCATTAATCTCTATCTAATTTCTGTTATTTTAATATTACAGTCCATAACAATGCCACAAACTAAAGATCAAAAGAAGGAGAAAAAGAGAATCGCAGAACTTAAAAAGAAATCGCATTGGAAACATATTTTACGAAAGTTTCAATAAAGATATACTAAAGAAATACATTTGAAAGACCAAAAAAATTCTGGAACTTAAAAGAGTAAATGAAAATTACCGGAAAAAGATAAAACGGTTAGAAAAAGATAAACGGGTAACAGACGTGCATAAAAGACAAAAGGAAAATCTATCTGGGAATGAAAAATACAGATTGTTGTTGAACCCTGTGCTACCGGAATTAAAGAAAATGTCACTATGTATTTTGAAGAAGATGAAAACAGTAGAATGTGCGCGGGAAAAAAAGAATTTGTCACCAAAGGAAAAATAAGAAAACAGAAGCGATATCTTAGCGACAACTTGCAGAATCTACATAAAAAGTATCTTGAAACCAATCCTCGATACAAAATAAGCTACAGTGCATTTTGCAAGCTTCGTACATTTTGGGTACGCGTACCAAACGTCAATATTCGTGAAACATGTTTATGTATAGATCATGAAAAAATGGAGTTGGTTGTTGTAGCCCTTCGGAAAAATTATCTGATTGTGGAAAAATCTGTAAATGAGATTCTACAATCACTATGTTGTGATCCTAGGAATGTTCACTGTCTGGCTAAGAAATGTGATAGTTGCAAAAATAAGGCCATTAATTATAAAGAATTTGACAATACCAAAGAAACACATTACTTTATTTGGAACAAAGTAAAAAAACTTATATCAAAGATGGAAAAGAAAAAGCTACGCTTCAAACGATTAAGGCAAAAGTTGCAGCGCATCCCAAAGATATAATCGAACATTTCGAAAAGCTGTTAGTACCTTATATGCGACACTGCGGAAATATTATAGCTCAATATAATTAATAATATTCCACAATATTCCACAACTATCACACAACGCCATCTAGTCCCAAGCTAAGCAGAGCTTGTGTTATGGGTACTAGAGACAACTGATACACATACTTATATATTTCTAAATACATAAATATTATAGATAAATTACACCCAGACACAGAACAAATGATCGTGCTCATCACACAAACATTTGTCCTGGGTGGGAATCGAACCCACGACCTCTGGCATAGCAGTCAGGGTCACTAACCACTAGACCAACAGGCCAGTCAAATTATACAAAAAAATTGAAACAAAACCTGAAGCCAGAAGAATGCATTATACATTGCGATTTTAGTGAAAACTATAACACAAAATATGCCTCTGAGATTCAGTCTTTCCACTTTGGCAGTTCCAGACAAGTAACATTGCACACCTCTGTTATTTATTACATTAAAGATGTAAAACTGTGTAAGCAGTCATACTGTACTATCAGTGAATGTTTGCGCCATGATGCCGTCGCAATCTGGAAACATTTACAGCCAATTCTCCGATTTCTTGAAAACGAGGTGCCGGACGTAACAACCTTTCATTTTATTTCGGATTCACCATCGGCGCAATATCGTAATCGCAAAATGTTTTACATAATGGCGAAAATGCACTGGTATTTTTCTAGTTTGCGATTATTAGTGTGGAATTATTCTGAAAAAGGACACGGGAAAGGGGCTCCTGATGGTGTCGGAGGAGTTCTAAAACGAACTGCTGATCAAATAGTTGCGAGAGGGAATGACATTCCAAACATTGAAATTCTTGTCAGACACCTAAAAGAACGCTGTCCAGGAGTTATTATAGAAGTCGTTTATGAGTCGGGCATATTAGAGAAAGATATGCTGATTCCCGAAAATTTAAAGGAATTCCGCGGGACCATGAGAACACATCAGGTTGTGTGGAGTGCCAATCAACTTCAGACTTTAGCTATGAGAGAACTTAGTTGTAGCTTGGACAATTGTTCACAAGAAGCCATTCAATGTTCTCACGGTCAACACATTGGTTTTTATACCATAGAAGACATTAATAAACAACAGAGTCACCACTCTGTTGTGTTAAACGTCAAATCCGCGGATAAAAGAAAGGTGACATCGAAGAAATCTACGTGCAGCTCTTTGATCAAAAGTAGCCAAATATCTGCTACCGAAATTCAGACTGGAAAAGATACGGATACAACCCAACAAGACCTCGACCTTCCCGATGACTACAGCTTTTGGATGGATACTTCGTCAATGGATGAAAGACTTATAACTCCAAAATTCACCAGAGATGTCCTATCGACCCTCCATCAGAAAAGCGTAGATGATCGCTCAGATTCTGACGATGAGGATATTTTTGTGTTTAAAAAGCCTCAATATGATAAGCGGACAAAAGAGTCTCACGGCATTGTTGAAGATATGATTATTCCATCTTCCTCCGAAAATTCAAGATCTCGTCAACAAGAAAAAGGCTTTATGGATGATATTGAAAGCAGCTCCGTCCCTAGCCCAAAGCCAAGAAAATATTTCTTTTAGTATCTACCTATTTAACTTTGACCTTATTACTTATTAGTTAATTATACCTAGAATCTATATTTCTTTGAAAGTTGATAAGGAAGATTATTGTCAAAAATGCCATTTAAAGTTGATCTCATTTTTGTTACTTTATTCTTAGGTAGTAATAAATAAACCAATGTGATTGGTAATGTCAATTAATAATTAAGACTGCTATTCTCACTTTACCATATAATACAAGAATTATTATAAATACTGGAGTTTAAAAATATTTTTACAAGAATTATTGTTTAATTCATCAGATTTCTTTCCGTGATATGATCGCTGATAATTGTTTTCATAAAAAAGGTTATTGTTGTTATTCAAATATGATTTTTTTATATGATTTTTCAAAACAGTTTTTTATGATTAAAACTACTTTTACGGATTTTATCGCGTTTATTTTTGCTTTTAATTACTTTTATTTTTAATTCCCGACGTTTCGGGCGCTTTCCAGCACCCATGGTCACGGGGGACTGAGATGACTGACGTCCCGATGTCATTGTTAAACCCGGAGTACCTTCAGCTTTTTTAATTATTGTTTATGGTCCGATCTATGCAAAATTAACTGACTATGTCTTGAGGTCTTGCAGTGGTATGCTTGGGTTTAGTTTTAATTTTATTGATTATAGGATCCCAAGCAGGTGGTAGTACCCAGCCTCCTTCTCTATTGAAATTAGGATGTTTTTTAATTTCAATAGCCTCACGTATCATCCTTGGTAGGAATCGGTGTTCTTTCGCGAGGATTTGTGGTCTATCAAATCTGATGTAATGGTTGGGGCCATCTAGGATATGATCACAAACTGCAGACTTCCCGGAACGTTGATGCTTCACATCAGCTATATGTTCTTTTACGCGGGTTCTAATTGATCTTTTTTGTTTGTCCTATTTAAGAGAGACCACATTCACAATCAAGCTTGTACACTCCTGCATCTTGTAGAGGAATATGACACTTGACGGATGGTAGGAACTGACTAATCTTCTTCGGCGGCTTGTAGAATGTTCTAATAGAAGCTCGCTTCAAGATATAGTCAATGTTGTCTGTGACACCTCTGACATATGGTAGTACAGCAGGCACACGCTCGACTGTGGCTGGCTTCACTCGGTCACTGTGACGTAGGCGCGGGACCCGAAGCTTGTTGTCGTGCAGAACTTGCTTGACGTGCTGAAGCTCGGCGGTCAGGTGTTTGCTGTCACAGATCCCTCGTGCTCTCTGTAACAAAGATTTGCCCACGGTAGCTAACTGTGAAGGATGGTGGTGAGATTCACCGTTTAAATATCGGTTTGTATGGGTCTTTTTCCTATACACAGTGTGACCAATGGCGTTATTAGGATTTCGGATGACTAACACATCTAGGAAAGGTAAGGAATTATTTGCCTCTAACTCCATAGTAAATTGAATTTTAGAGTTTATGGAATTAAGATGTTTTAGAAATGCAGTTACTTTGTCTGATGGTAAAATTGTGAAAGTATCGTCTACATACCGCTTGTAGATCCTTGGTGTAACAGGTGCAGTAAGGAGGGCTTTCTCCTCAAAGTCTTCCATGAATATATCGGCGACAATGGGAGATACAGGTGAGCCCGTCGCAACACCATCTACTTGCTTGTAAAACTCTTCCTTCCAAAGTAGATAGCCAGATGGAAGGCAATGTCTTAGTAATACTGCATATTCTGCTGGCATGTTATTTTCCTCTAGTTTCCTAGTTATAATTGAGATGCAGTCTTCAACAGGTAGGCATGTAAATAGAGACTGAACATCAAAACTGACCATGGTTTCATTGTCAGTAAGATGTAAAAGTACATCTTACTGACAATGAAACCATCTTTTACAGTAGACGTAAAAGAACATATAGCTGATGTGAAGCATCAACGTTCCGGGAAGTCTGCAGTTTGTGATCATATCCTAGACGGCCCCAACCATTACATCAGATTTGATAGACCACAAATCCTCGCGAAAGAACACCGATTCCTACCAAGGATGATACGTGAGGCTATTGAAATTAAAAAACATCCTAATTTCAATAGAGAAGGAGGCTGGGTACTACCACCTGCTTGGGATCCTATAATCAATAAAATTAAAACTAAACCCAAGCATACCACTGCAAGACCTCAAGACATAGTTCATTTTGCATAGATCGGACCATAAGTAATAAAAAAAGCTGAAGGTACTCCGGGTTTAACAATGATATCGGAACGTCAGTCACCTCAGTCCCCCGTGACCATGGGTGCTGTACATAGATAAATAAATATGTAGCAAGCTAGTGCTGGAAAGCCCCCGAAACGTCGGGAATTAAAAATAAAAGTAATTAAAAGCAAAAATAAACGCGTGTTCGCGTAAATATAAGAAATCAATACAGTTTTTTATTTTTATTTCTGTTTCTGATTCATCTGTAACAAATTCTGATTCATCTATGCACAAATATTTGAACGTCGATATCATGAAAACTACTTTATAAAAACGACTCCCTCATTCAAATATATGTTATTTGGTATACCTTTTTTTCATATGAACATGTGTTACAAAGCTGAAAGTGAAATTATCAGTCGAAGAATCAAATTTCGAAGAACTACTCAAATCTGACTTGCGCCCTCATATTATAATCAGTTAGCAGGGAAAACAAGAGGCTTGGTATACGTATTCAAAAAATTAAGACACGTGACAGACTATTCTTTACTGAAGACTGTTTACTTATCATTGGCATAGTCTTCTTGTCCTACTGTATTACCTCATAGGGTGGAGCCCGTAAAACTCATCTCATAAAATTAGAAAGAGCGCAGCGTATATTACTCAAAGTAATGACATTTAAACCATATTCAGAATGTGACGTATTGACAGTTAGACAATTGTATATATAAGACACTGTTATATTCCAACATGAAAAACTTACGTATAATCACGAATTAACAACCAATCGCAGGAAAGATAAGGTCTGTCCTACTTGCCATTTTAAAACATATTTTATAACTAAATTGCAATGCTACTTAGATATATGCTTTACAATTAAATAAATAAAATTTTGCAAATCCACTCGCTTAACAATGTAAAAAACGACTATTATCTTGGTTAAAAACTTTAAATACAGAAGAAACTGAAAATTTCTTGGTCACTTTAAAATAATATTACATTAGAATAATATAACTCTGCTAAAAGTACTTTAACTATACTAATTAAAAATTATTTCACTTTTATAGCTACTTATAAAACTATATTTAATTAGTCACAAAGTAATTTAAAAAAAAAAACCTTTGCAAAAACCATGAATTAAATAATTATATAATTTGTATTGACTGTTCACCGAACATTGCATAACTTTTGTTAAATACCTGTAGAATTACTAAAGTTATATATCGTATATCTTTGCAATACTTCATTGTAACCTATCACCAAAAAATAGTTCTCTGACTTGTGATAGCAATAAATGATTATAAATTAAGAAATTAAAAAAAGTTCCTATGAATAGTAGTCTAACCTTTCATACGCATAATAAGTTTGTGTGACGGTAAACGCAAAAAAGTGGTAATGTATTTGCGAATTTGTAACGTAATACATAGGGTGCGTTTGGCAGAAAAAAGCGATAGCAAGCGCTTATAAGCGCTAAAATAGTTTTCGGCCAGGACACGATTCCTACTTCAGTAGCGCTGACACAATCCGCCATTTTGCTTATTTAATTTGTTTGTTTTGAAGTAGAGTTTATAAGTTGTTTTGTGCAATATTAGTTTTAAGTAATATAATGACATGAATAAACATATACATGTTATTAAAAATTCATGATTGGTAAGTTTTTAATATGAATACTTTACAAACATATATTTAAATTAGATTATGTTCCCCCGTTAAAACTAACATCGTGTCCTGGAGGAAAATAGCTACTTATGATTTGACAGCGCTTACCGCTTACGATCGCCATTTTGTTTACAAGCGCTTGCTAGCGCTTTTTTCTGCCAAACGCACCCATAGATTAAGTGAATCATAAGATTTTTTTATAATCCTATGTGGAAAAAAACCATCGATTTCACAACTAGGGAGGAAGTGAGAGATACAAGTGTCGTGCCTTTTTTGCTTAAAATTTATTGTTTTATTAAGTGTTGTTGATTTACTATAGTAAATTTTTCTGTCTTGGTGGAGGTTTTAATATCTGTAAATTAGTAAGTGTTTGTAGTTGTGCCGTTTTTATGTAATTTTTTGTTGTAGTAATATAATGGAGGACGAACCTCCCGATCCCGGAAGGGTTCGCAATGATTCCTTTTCCTTACCCATTAACATTGATAATGTAGAACTAATTAACCGTAAACGTGCCCAAGTAAGTAACGAGTCTGCCCATCCACAAAAAATAGTTATTACTGATCCAAATCAACAGTTTCCTTCAATACAATCCTCATATACCCATCCTGATTTTATTAATAAAAAAGTTAAGTACTCTCAAGATGATGCCGCTCCTTTTCTAGTTCACGTAAGTAAAATCTCAAATGATCAGCTGTCTGGAGTAACTCTTAAACCAATTAAATTCGGTCACTTTCTGTATCATAACAATATTAAAAATATAGTCCATGATGGAGTCAAAAAAGTTGGACGAAATAGAATATTAGTGGAGTTTAAAACAGCTGCAGATGCAAACACCTTTATCGATCACCCAGCTCTCAAATTTCTAAATATGAAGCAACCATCCCCTCATATAGTATCACTCGTATGGGGCTAGTTAGACAAGTTCCCATAGAATGGACACTAGAAGAATTAATAGCAGCTATAGAAATTCCTTCTGGCTACGGTTCTATAATTAAAGCACGGCGACTTAATAGCCGATCAGTGAGTGACAGCAATAGCGTTTCATGGGTTCCAACTCAGACGGTTGTTCTAACTTTTTCTGGACAAAAACTTCCTCCCCATATTTACTGTTTTTACACCTCAATGCCAGTGGAAAAATATGTTTTGCCACTAATTCAGTGTCATAAATGTTGTAGATTTGGCCATGTTACTTCCCAGTGCCGATCATCCCCTCGCTGCTTTGTATGTGCACAGAATCATGAGGGTTTATCTTGTACTCGACAAACTCCTACTTGCCTATTCTGCTCTGGTCCCCACACCGCAAAAGACCCTACATGTCCTGAACATCTAAGGCAAAAATCTATTAAACTTGTTATGTCACAAGAAAATATTTCATATTTAGAAGCTTCAGCTAGATTCCCTCAGACAAAAAGATCCTTTGCTGATACAACAAGAATCCAGCCTCGTAATTGTTCTCAACAGACCCCTTATACTTTAACTGTCTTTCAACCCCTTCGGCTCAGCTCTCACAAACTGCATCATATAAAAAACAATTTTTATCCCTCAACGTACCTGCAGCCAATCATTAAATTCTGGATATGATATGGCAGCCCATCAGGCAATTGTTGAGAATCCTAATTCTTCCCTTCCTAATGGGTGTGCTCTACTGGGAAATGATAACAACTCCTCTAGTAATGATAATTTCTGCGAACTTATGATATCATTTCTAATTAACATGATCTCCCGTTTTAGTGACACGGAACTTCCTCTCAGCTTACACCAAAAATTTACTCAGCTTTCCTCCTTAGCCCGTAACATTCGCAGTCCCGCCAATTCTTCAATGGAATTGTCGGAGCATTAGAAATAAAAAAATGAACTCATTTGCCTCATTAATAAATTTCATCCCTTCATTCTTGCCATCCAGGAGACATGGCTTAGGCCTGAGTCTCATTTTAGGGTTTCAGGCTACGCATGCCTCCGGGATGATAGGAGTGATGGTCGTGCTGGCACCTCTATTTTAATTTCAAGAACAGTTAGATTTTCACAAATTCCTCTCCCTTCTCATAGTCCAGCAGTAAATGCTGTTGCTATTAAGGCCCTTGATGTCTCTATTCTCTCTGTTTACATTCCTAATCCCGATGTAAATGTTTTAACAGAACTTGCTACACTTATCTCTTCTCTGTCACCTCCTATGGTTATCTTGGGAGATTTTAATATTCATCATACTGTTTGGGGCTCCCATCTGTGTGATTCACTGGCTCCCTTATTTTTAGATCTTATTGATAATTTTAATCTCTGTATTCTAAATGACGGGTCTCCTACCCGTCGAGTGTCCCCATTACAAAATGTTAGAAGTGCCGTTGACCTAACTCTCTGCTCCCCAGATATTGCTTCCCTTCTTTTGTGGCAAATATTACCTTCTAGCTATGGCAGTGACCATTTTCCTATATTCATTACTCCTCCTACTTCACCTAAAATAAATTTTACATTTTGCCCAAGACTAAAGTATAATCTATCCAAAGCTAATTGGCAATTATATTCTACAGTTTTGGAACAAGAGGTTTCAACTCTTCCCCCAATTAACAATGATAATATTGCTCCTGTATATATAGAGTTCAGAAATGCAATTATTTCTGCTGCTAATGAGTCAATCCCCTTAAAAAAACCTTTCAAAAATAAGTATCCTTCCCCTCCTTGGTGGGACCAAGATTGTTCAGCAGCTTGTAGGAGAAGAAAAGAGGCTGAATTAATATACTTCCGTTCTATGACTGTAGAGAATTATATCTCCTATAAAAAAATTGCTGCAGAAACCTTAAAATTACTGTCAGTCAAAAAGCGAACTGGTTGGTTTAAATTCTATGAGTCACTGTCGTCTAGGACTCCCCCATCTTTGGTCTGGAGAAATGTTAAAAAATATCGCTGTGCAGTTTCTAGTGAAAATATAATTTCTAATGATCCTTCCCCGTGGATAGATGAATTCTCTAATAAAGTTGCACCACAAACAGTCCCATCTTATGATTAATGCCTAGTTTTTAATTCTGCTTTTTTAAAAACAAATGATAAATTTGATTCCCCCCTTTTCTTCTCAGGAATTGTTTACTGTACTCAATGGCCTTAAAGACTCCTCACCAGGTATTGATGGGATTCCTTATTCGTTTATAATTAATAGTAGTGAGAACACTAAAATTGTCTTACTATCCATTTTAAATTTTATTTATATTACTGGTGATCCTCCTGCTGAATGGAAAACCCAAATTATTTTGCCCATTCTCAAACCAGGTAAGTCTAGCAATGCCCCTTCCAGTTACCGACCTATTGCCCTTTCTTGTACTTTGGCAAAAATCTTGGAACATTTAATAAAAAATCGCTTGGAGTGGTTTTTGGAAAGGAATAATCTCTTACCTAAAAGCCAATTCGGTTTCCGAAAAGGTTTAAGTACCATGGATAGCCTAAGTACTTTGGTCACAGATATTCATATTGCTTTTTCAAAACATGAATTTCTCATAGGAGTTTTCTTGGATATTTCTTATGCATATGATAATATGCTTCTTCATGTGCTCAGGCAGAAAATGCTTAATCTGAGCATTCCAGTGAGGATAGTCAATTACGTCTCTAACTTTCTCTCTTCTAGATCAATATCTATAAATGTTAAAAATCTCCTGCTTCCCCCAAAAACTATATGGAAAGGACTTCCACAAGGCTCAGTTCTTAGTCCTCTCCTTTATTCTATATATACTCACGATTTAGAACTTTCAGTAAATTCTTTTTGTAATGTTCTTCAATATGCAGACAATTTAGCTCTATACATCTCCTTAAACAACTTCACAGTGGCAGGTTCCCGTCTAAACTCATCCATGTATTATTTACAATAATGGTTAACTAATCATGGCCTCTCTTTATCTGTGGCCAAGAGTAGTGTGGTGATCTTTTCCCGCCAAAGGCGAGTTCCCGATATATCTGTTGTATATGATAAAAAACCTATTCCAGTTAGAGGCAATGTTAAATTTTTGGGAGTTATCCTTGATTCGAAATTGGCCTTCGGTCCATACATTGAATATATAACACAAAAATGCGAAAAAAACATAAATATTCTTCGGTTTTTGTCAGGTGTTTGGTGGGGGTCCCATCCTTTTTCTCAGAAATTACTGTACAATGCTTTAATACGAAGCCACCTTGACTATGGATGTTTTCTGTTGGAGCCTTGCAATAAATCATCCCTGAAAGTAATGGACAAAATTCAATCGAAATGCCCTCGCATTATTACAGGGGCAATGAAATCCTCACCTATAAATGTTTTTCAGGTTGAGTGCATATATCCTCCTTTAAGATTAAGAAGGCAATACCTTTCAGACAGATTCTTATTTAAGATCTGCCAGCTTTCAGATCATCCCCTTATTCCTAAATTGCACCTTCTTTCAGAGTATATCTCATCTGACCGATACTGGACCCATAAAGACTCTCCCTGCTTGTTTAAAAGTTTTGTAATTTTTCTTCAGCTTCCTTACCCAATCTTTCAATGTAAAATAAATCCACTCTTAGATGTTCCTTACGAGGCTATTGTTTACCAACCCGACTTTCATCTAGATCTAGGTATAGAAAAGGATTCTCCAGTGGCAAATTTCAAATTAAAAGAAATTATAGAAAACACCTTTAAAGATTGGCTTGTCATGTACACAGACGCTTCGAAACAGTCTGATGAAGACTATACTGGAGCTGCTGTTTGGATTCCTAAGTTCAAAATCATTCTTAACTTTAAATGCCCCTCACTATCCTCCACTTTTACCGGTGAAGCAACTGCAATCAGTGAAGCTTTGTTATATGTAGAGTCACATAATCTTAATAAAACAGTTATTTTCACAGATTCAAAAAGTTGTTTGTTAGCTATTTTGTCCAATCAATTCCATAACAAACATAAATTTTCACTAATTCTTAAAATAAAAAAATACCCTATTCAGATGCCATCTTAAAGGAATCCATGTTTCAGTGGCCTGGATTCCAGGCCACAGTGGTATCCATGGTAACGAAACAGCTGATGTACTCGCTAAAAATGCAATTGCTAATGGCATTCTACAAAATTTTATTTACTCACGTGACCTAATTTTGCTAGCTAAAAGGAAACTGAATGAAAATTGGAATAAATTATGGGAAGTTTCTAAAAATGTTAAAGGTAAGCACTATGCTGCCATCCAAGAGGTTATTCTTCCCAAGCCTTGGTTCTTTAAATTTAACAAAGCAAATAAACATGCAACTTCAATCATTTGTAGATTAAGAATTGGACACGCTTGTACACATGCACATCTGGCAAAAATCAGAATAAGGGATAGCTCATTGTGTGAATGTGGCTTAGATGAAGGTTCCACAAACCATATTTTTTTCAACTGTCCCAAATTATCCTCCTCCCTTTATGATTACCTTCCTCCTTATATTCCTCGACCTATAGATTTTAATTCTCTTTTAACATATACCAGTAGGGTGAGTGGTGGGAAGATCGAACGGTTTTTTGATTAGATGAGCAGTGTTGGAGTCTTGTAGAACTGTACATATTAAATTAAGCTAAAATTATACCTATAGTGAATAAAGTACACAGAGCATATTTTTATGTCATATCGATAAATCTCTGTAATATTTATTCGAAAGCAAAAAAAAAATTAACTGCAATGTTTTTATCGAAAGAATAAAGCATGGGAAAAGATGAAAGGGTGGTGGGGAAAGATCGAAGTAGTTTCTAAAATCGTTCAAATTAATGTCAGACGATATTGACGGTCAGTTGGCCAAAACTTTAATTGTCCTGACACTTCAGAACTGTCTTTAATATCAAAATATCTTCAAATAACACAGATAACACAAATTATTTGTTTTTTGTATTTCAATCTTGCCCCACCGGGAAAAGATTGAACTAGAGGTTCTCAAACTTTTCACTTTACTTAGATAAGATTATACAGAAAATGAAAGATATCAATCATATAAAATCTTTTATTGTAAATGCCAAAATAATTTTAAACACAATTACGTACATGTACCTTTTACCATTTTCGTCAACAAAATATGTAGCACAAAACGTAAAAAATTAAATATTTCAAAATCAAACATCATCATCATCATCATTACAGCCCTTCACAAGTCCACTGCTGAACATAGGCCTCCCCCAAGTAATGCCACAAAGCACGGTCCTGAGCCGCCTGCATCCATCGACTTCCTGCATATCTTACCAGGTCGTCACTCAACCTAGTGGGGGGTCGCCCTACACTACGCCTACCAGTACGAGGCTGCCACTCAAGAACCTTTCTTTCCCATCGGTTATCGGTTCTTCGAGCTATATGGCCGGCCCATTGCCACTTCAGCTTTCAAAAAGCTAACCAATAAATAAGATCTTAGATAAATTTTAGCAAAAAGTTCAGAAAATACCCTTTTAGGCACTTTAACACCTAGGGAGCCCCAAAAAAAAAAACAATTTTTCTTCAAGTTCCTTATAAAAATATATTATTAAAATATATATATATATATATATATATATATATATATGTTTATATATACCTACAATAATAAAAAAATTGGGGATTCCACGTCTACAGTTCACTGTAACACATAAATGAGCAAGAACATCACCATGAAGTGGTTAACTTCTTAGTGTTTCGCCTGGTGAGTGAGAGTTCCGGATGCCCGTTCCTTTTCCCCTTTTCTTAAGGCCACCCGAATGTTGATGTTTGCTAGATAAACCGATTGACGTTGCATTGTTCTAGGAGCTGTGATGTTGCATTTACTAGCGAGTGTCTGTGGTCTTTCCTCTTTCTTTAAGTTCCTACTCCCATTCCTACGAATCCTGTTCATATAACTTATGAGAAGGCAACGCACAAGTAACACTCCTGTTGTTTCTTGTGTCTATGGGCAGCGGTGAAATCACTTAGCCATCAGGTGACCCCCTTGCTCCTTTTGCCTCTCTTATAATATTAGTTGAAATTGTGCCGCTGACAATTTATATAATGGCTGTAACAGAAGAAAACATTTTTTTAGGTACACTTTGAGAACATGAGACCATTAGTATGACTTTCGAAAACGGGGCAAGATGGAAACTTTTATATGTTTATCTTACCCCGTCGAATATTGGCGGGTAAAGACGGAATGTTACAATAAATCCTAAAATACATAAAGTAGCGACATTTAGACATAGCAACATAACTAACAATTAAAAATAATAAGTATGTATACAAATAAAAAACTCGTACCTACCTCGTAAACGAAATTACACGACACGGGGTAAGATTAAAACACCCAACTTGCTCGCGTAAAATTCACTGCGTAGATATTCCCTTATAACACACTACCTATCCCTCAAAACGACAAGTGCTGACTTAGGTGTGGGACGTAACAAAATGGTGGTCTTACGAATGTTGCCTGCATTGGATAAATTACACAAAATCTGTTTTTATTAATGCCTTTTTGTGTTACCCCGTTTTTCATCTTCCCCCCACTCACCCTACTCCTTTTGTGTATATTTTATGTGATTTTATTAATACTAATAATATGAAACTTTAAATCCTTGTCACTTTTAACATACGGGTAAGAGTCTAACACCTGTGTTTGTCATATTTGTTCTAGGTAATTCAACAAATCAATTTTGATTTGTCAAAATCCTCGGAGGAAAACTGAATCCTTGTATTATCACAGACTCTTATTTTAATTAAACTCATAAGCTTTCATTTTCTACTCAATACGTCATTGGCGAATTTTATCAAACCACCACAAAAGAAAGAAGAAGAAGAAGTGAATCATAATTAGCCGTATACTTTTATAACTGTAAATAATGATGCCTTTGGAAGTGACTAGTGTCTAACGGCGCCTCTACACGTTGGCCAACACAGTGGTGAATGTAGTGGCCAATAGCGTTGGCCAACGTGTAGACGGGGTGTTTGGGCTTCATTGGTATGCATTGGAACGATGGCCCGCAAGTTGGCGCGAGATCCGTGTGGTGTCGGTTTTTACAAAAGATCAAAGGATTGTTGGCAGAGTTTGGTCGCCGCGTCCACACGTTGGCTGCGCGTTTAGTTTGCTACAAGCTCCCAGAGTGATTACACGCGTCTGATTTAAATTTTATATTCAAGCTTTGTAGGGTGGATGCGCCAATTACCAGACTTTTAGTGCCAATTTCAACTTTAAACATTCCTACTACTTTAATTAGCGCGATTTAATTATTACTAAACATTTCTTTTAATCAATAAGCCATTTATCGAAAAAAAATGAACGTTTTTTTACAATCAGATTATTACGAGAACAATTTTAAAATGAAAAAAAAAATGAAGCATGTCGTTTATACGTGGTAGAACCATGCAATTATATTAGAAGTATAGTTGCAGCACGAAGGTCGGCTCGACCGGGGAAGGACCACGCTCTCACAGAATATCAGATTAAAATAGTAGCTTAATGATGCTGTGTTTCGTATAGTGAGTGTAGAGAACCGAGACCCTTTTTAAAGGAAACGAGGCATTTCATCTTAGTCCTCACGGGTGACAACGCATCTGTATTTTGATTCGTAATCGAGGATAGCTATGTAGATATGTCCGTGGGCCACAGTAACCTCTTACCATCAGGTGAACTGTGTGCTCGTTTGTCACCCTATCCTATGAAAAAACGTCGATTTCTTATAATGTAATCGTGCAAGATTTCGAATCATCATCATCATTACAGCTGTTCACAAGTCCACTACTGAACATCCTCCTCCACAGACTGCCGCAAAGCATGGTCCTGAGCCACTTTGCTCGTCATGAGTTTTTCATTTATGTTCTAAGTTATAATTAGTACCTATTATTAAGTCAGTGTTAATTATATTTATTGCTATTATTTTTGACTTCCTCAAAAATAATTAAATTACCAAATAAATTATAAGGTGTTTTTTATATACATCAAATGTCAGATAGAAAAGCAAGTACATGTTTTGCTAAACTTTAAAATCAATACCCAATTTTAAAACATAGACTAATCGATTATAACTCCTTTAACTTTAAAATAAGTTAAGTTCTTATTAATGGTATTTATTCCAGTTTACGATGCATGTAAAGAATAAATAAAGCTAATCGTATATCGGATATCTATTTACAGCCCCGTTAATATCCACTATTCTTTTATAATTATTTTATAAAAACGTTACCCCCCACACTTGGATTTTCTTCTGTATCGCGGAGGCAACTTACAAACATAAATTGCACAAGGACACACATCCAGATCCGAAACAATTATTTGTAGGACATACAAATACTTGTTCCGTGCGGGATTCAAACCCGCGACCCCTGGCACAGCCACTCATTGCCAAGCCACTGCGCCACGGAGCCGTCGTCTAAAATAAAATAAATTCGTCCGCACATTGGCCCGAACCGAAGTAAACTGAACGACGTTCCAACGTGTGGACGCCGTCACCAACTCTCGGCCAATATATTCGCCACTACATTCGCCACTGTGTTGGCCAACGTGTAGAGGCGACATAAGATACAGGCACGGCCTAGTTTAGACGCTCGTGTATAAAATTGTGTATACGACGCGGTCATATTAACTTGACGCATGGCTTTGATGACGTCATTTTTACAACAGTGTAACAGAGATGCTAACTATACTGACGATTGCCGGGCGAGCTAACGGAGTGCGGGGGCTAGCGGGCGGGGCCTCGCATTCCAGCACAGAATAATTAATAGTACTACGTACATAAGTTGCACTCCTTTGATATCGACTGCTTACCGACGTTTAATAGCCTACATAATTATCATTAATCAGATAAATCGCACACGCAAGCTAAATAAAACTTCATCGCTGCGCGCTGGTGTCCATATTACTTTGCATCTTTTTTGTCACGGCGGACTTTCCGTGGTTAATAGGAAATAAAAAAATACATTGCGAAATGTTAATTATGTTACTTAGGTGAAGTACCTATTCTGACTATGATCGACTGACCATTAGACGTGGGTGTTATTTCACGTCACTAGATACAGTAACTGGCTACGCGGCATGTAACCGAATCACTAGTTTCGAGTCATATTAGAACTAGTGATTTTTGTAAATGCGTTACTTATTATGTGATTATTGCGAGAGTCGACTGTCGGCCGGTCAAACGCAAAGCGCACATGAGGCATACAACAATAAACAAAACAGCGTTTGTAACAGTATTATTGTACTTTTAATTTTCATACGTAAGACTATATACATAGACAGTAAAATAGAGTAATCTCTGTTTGTAAGTAATTTCAACGGTCGATTCCGGGAAGCGGGAGTCACATTGAACTTAAGTAAAATAATTTTTAAAACATTTTTGACGGAGTCATGAACTCGTTTATTATAATTAAAATGTAGGTATTTTTGTTTTTATATTTGTTTAAAGAATTTTGTAAGACGTTAAATAGTGTAAATAAACTGTAAATATCAATAATCATTGTATAAACAATCAAATTGACTTGCCTGCATTAATAATTTTATGAAAATCTTAGTGTCATAGTAAATGCAAATCAATCATAAATACATTTAATGCAGTCAGTCCTAAACCTGAATAAAGTATGAACTATGAAGGGAAGTTAATTTATTGATTTAACAGTATACAGTTACTGTATAGCTACAAGTACAGATTGTGATTAAATTTGTTTTCGTTTCGTGAGTAACTGTATAGTTGGTGGTGATATTTATGCAAACAATCACAGTAGCCGAACAAAAATAGGCAGTTACAAAAATCACTAGTTTTGAAACATGTGACGCCGACCAAGTCACTGGTTCCGTTACGTTTCTTGAAAATGACGTAACGACCCACGTCTACTGACCATACTTTCGCCCCTATGTGAGTTCTGCGATGCCTAACGCATGCAAAATGCAAAGGTCATTCGTCGGGAGTCGCAACGCTTGGTTCGGAAGAAATACGTAGATAGTGTAAACAACAAATAAACCTGAAATACTATTCCTAACAGAAATGTGATCTATTCTACTTACTTAAAAATCTTCTTAGTATACAAAGTTTTAATTTCAGAATTTTGTGTTATTGTAAGTTAAAATATTTTAATTACAAAATACAAGAATAGGTATGTATAGTGAAGTAAATTTTAACTAATTTTTGTAATAAACTACTTAGGTATTTCTTCTGTAGACCAAATTATTACTTAATTATTTTTGCTGTAAGTACCTATCTAACAAAAAATTAAATAAATTCACCTTTCATAACTTCCTTCTAAAATTCTTCGGTAACTTAAATAATGATATGAAATCTTTTGTTGGTCATTTCAAACACTCAACAGTTATGGTAGGAACGACGTTTTGCTATTATAATTTATCAAATAAGTAATATACATAATATACTTAAATACATAAACACTCACGCCTGTCACCCAGAGGGGTAGGCAGAGACTACAGACTTCCATTTGGCACGATCCTGACACACCTCTCTCGCCTCCTTCACATCCATACACCTACGCATGCATGCTCGTCGGTTAAGGGTACTCCTAATTTGGCCCGTTTTCAATAAATCGCCAATTTGGTCGATAAATTTTCGCCTAGGACGTCCCTTTCCGACTCCGCCATTCACTTCTGCAACATAAATTTTCTTTGTCACTCTTTCCTCATCCATTCTTTCCACATGACCAAACCACCGAAGCATTCCTTTCTTAATCCTGGTCACAACATCATCTTGCAAACCACACTCTTCTTTTATCACACAATTTTTCACCCTGTCATTCAGATTCAGCCCTAATATACTCCTTAACGACCGCATTTCTACTGCATTTATTCTACTCTCGTGCTTCTTCTGCCACACCCAACTTTCACTACCATACGTTAAAGTAGGGACCAACACAGCATTGTGAATTGCCATACGTGCCTTTTTTGATACGTTTTGACTCTTCACAATAGAGTGTAAGGCCCCATTTACTCTGTTTCCTGCGTTCACTTGTCGTTCTATATCCTTATCAGATCTCCCATCCCTGCTAAATACGCAACCCAAATATACAAACTCATCTACTTGCTCGATCAACTCCCCATCTATTCTTATTTCACAGATCGTTTTACTTTCATCTCTTTCAAAAACCATAATTTTCGTCTTACTTGCGTTCACTTTCATACCACTTTCTTTTAATGATCTGTTCATTAATGTAACCATCATTTGCAACTCAGCCGCCGACGACGCAAGAATAACTTGATCATCGGCGTACAAAAGGCATTTGATGGTTAACTCACCCATTCTTAATCCGCATTCTTCAACTTTCAAATTTTGCAAACAACTGTCCATAAATAGGTTGAACAACCACGGGGAAGCCACACAGCCCTGTCTGACACCTTTATGGATGCCAAACCAGTCCGAGTAGACCCCGTTGATCCTAACCCAAGCACTAGAGTCCCTATCAAGCCAGCGCTCAACCCAAATGAGTTCAGTGTTTGCCATAGCACATTCCTATCCACTCTGTCATAGGCCTTCTCCAAGTCCATGAACGCACAAAAAGCCTTTTGGTTTTTGGCCAAAAACTTCTCCGCGATCATGCGCATGGAGAAGACTTGATCTGTACATCCCATTCCCTTTCTAAATCCCGCTTGCACACCCCAAATTTTTCCATCGGTTTCTTTCATGACCCTTTCAATTAGTACCATAGCATACAGTTTTCCCACGATGCTAAGAAGGCTGATACCGCGGTAGTTTTTACAGTCCTGCTGCGACCCTTTTCCCTTATATACTGGGACTATCACGGCTTTGCACCAGTCTCCCGGTACCCACTTCAGTTCCCAGCATAAATTAAACAAGGTGTGCAGCAGGCCTGCCACCACTTCCTCTCCAGCCAAAATATAAGTGGTTTGGATGAATTATGTATGAAGGAGTTAGACTTGGAGAATATATGGCAAAATGTAAAGAAAGGTTTAGTGGATGCAGCTACCGAAGTATATGGTGTTAGTAAGAGAAAGAATGAAAGGAAAAATAATACGTTATGGTGGGATGATGAGATACATATGGAAGTTGAAGCAAAGAAGAGAGCATGGCTAGATTTACTAGAAACAAAGGCTGGTAATTCTGGCGGTACGAATGGTGATATTGAAAGAAAAAAGGCAGTCTTTAGACATCTTAATAAGAGAGTAAAAGAAGTAGTTGAAAGAAAAAAGCAAGAAAGAACGGATAAGAATGATAGAAGAATATCGGATAACTTCCAGGCAAATATTAAAATGTTCTGGAAACTTGTAAGAACTGCCAGGGGACATTCAAAACAGCCTATGATGAATGCTATAAGAGACGAGAATGGCTATATTCTGAATGATGAAGTTTTGAGTTTAAAGAGATGGAAGGAATATTTTGAAAGCGTGTTTATGAGTGAGGAGACAACGTGTGTACTAAGTGGAGTAGAAACACCGAAAGAAGAGGAAAGAGGTAGCAAGATAAGTATAGATGAAATAATGAAAGCAATGAAAAGCACGAAAGCAGGTAAGGCTGCCGGATATGATAGTTTCACTCGAAATGCTAAGGGCTGGAGAGGAAGTGGTGGCAGGCCTGTTGCACACCTTGTTTAATTTATGCTGGGAACTGAAGCGGGTACCGGTAGACTGGTGCAAAGCCGTAATTGTCCCAGTATATAAAGGAAGAGGGTCGCAGCAGGACTGTAAAAATTACCGTGGCGTCAGCCTTCTTATCATTGTGGGAAAACTGTATGCTAAGGTATTGATTGAAAGGGTCATGAAAGAAACTGATGGAAAAATTTGGGATGTGCAAGCGGGATTTAGAAAGGGAATGGGATGTACAGATCAAGTCTTTTCCATGCGCGTGATCGCGGAGAAGTTTCTGGCCAAAACCAGAAGGTTTTTTGTGCGTTCATGGACTTGGAAAAGGCCTATGACGGAGTGGATAGGGATTTGCTATGGAAAACACTGAACTCATTTGGGTTGAGCGCTGGCTTGATACAGGCATTGGAGTCTCTTTATAGGGACTCTAGTGCTTGTGTTAGGATCAACGGGGTCTACTCGGACTGGTTTGACATCCATAATGGTGTCAGACAGTGCTGTGTGGCTTCCCCGTGGCTGTTCAACCTATTTATGGACAGTTGTTTGCAAAATTTGAAAGTTGAAGAATGCGGATTAAGAATGGGTGAGTTAACCGTCAAATGCCTTTTGTACGCCGATGATCAAGTTATTCTTGCGTCGTCGGCGGCCTAGTTGCAAATGATGGTTACATTAATGAACGGATCATTAAAAGAAAGGGGTATGAAAGTGAACGCAAGTAAGACGAAGGTTATGGTTTTTGAAAGAGAAGAAAGTAAAACGATTTGTGAAATAAGAATAGAAGGTGAGTTGATCGAGCAAGTAGATGAGTTTGTATATTTGGGCTGCGTATTTAGCAGGGATGGGAGATATGATAAGGATATAGAACGACGAGTGAATGCGGGAAATAGAGTAAATGGGGCCTTGCACTCTATTGTGAAGAGTTAAAATGTGTCGACAAAGGCACGTTTGGCAATTCACAATGCTGTGTTGGTCCCTACTTTAACGTATGGTAGTGAAAGTTGGGTGTGGCAGAAGAAGCACGAGAGTAGAATTAACGCAGTAGAAATGCGGTCGTTAAGGAGTATGTTAGGGCTGAATCTGAATGACAGGGTAAGGAATTGTGTAATAAGAGAAGAGTGTGGTTTGCAAGATGATGTGGTAACCAGGATGAAGAAAGCATTAGCATTTCGAGAGAAACTCTATCATATCCGGCAGCCTTACCTGCTTTCATGCTTTTCATAGCTTTCATTATTTCATCTATACTTATCTCGCTACCTCCTTCCTCTTCTTTCGGAGTTCCTATTGCATTCAGTTCATACGTTGTCTCCTCACTCATAAACATGCTTTCAAAATATTCCTTCCATCTCTTTAAACTCAAAACTTCATCATTCAGAATATAGCCATTCTCATCTCTTATAGCATTCATTATAGGCTGTTTTGAACGTCCCCTGGCAGTTCTTACGAGTTTCCAGAACATTTTAATATTTGTCTGGAAGTTATCCGATATTCTTCTATCATTCTTATCCGTTCTTTCTTGCTTTTTCCTTTCAACTACTTCTTTTACTCTTTCATTTAGATGTCTAAAGACTGCCTTTTTTCTTTCAAAATCATCATTCGTACCGCTAGAATTACCAGCCTTAGTTGCTAGTAAATCTAGCCATGCTCTCTTCTTTGCTTCAACTTCCGTACGTATCTCATCATCCCACCATAACGTATTATTTTTCCTTTCATTCTTTCTTTTACTAACACCACATACTTCGGTAGCTGCATCTACTAAACCTTTCTTAACATTTTGCCATACATTCTCCAAATCTAACTCATTCATACATAATTCATCCAATCCACTTACGTTTTCTTTCAGTCTACATTTGAACATGTTTTTCTCACCTTCATCTTGTAATCTTTCTGTTCTAATACGCTGTAACGCAGTGGTAGACACAGATGGCCGATGGCGCCACCGCCTGATTAGACCATTAATTCGGCATAAAACCAAAAAATGATCCGTTCCTACGTTTGACCCCCGGTAAACCCTTGTATCCACCACTGCGCCCCTCAATCTATCATCCACAATTATGAAATCTATCATGCTTCTATCATCACCTCTTTCCCAAGTATACATGTGAATCCTCTTGTGGCGAAAGAAAGTGTTCGTCACAAAAAGATTCTTTTCCATACATACAGTGAGGAGGCTTTCACCATTCTCATTTATACTTTCATCACCAAACGTTCCCAATATCCTTTCATAACCAAGCCTCCTCACCCCAACTCTTCCATTAAAATCTCCTAGCATAACAACATTTTCATTTCCCTTACATTTCATTAATACCATCCTTACCATTTCCCAAAACTGCTCTCGGATATGAGTGGGCTTAGACATGTCTGGGGCGTAGACCCCTAGCACAAACAACTTCTTTAAGCCCACTTTCAATCGTATCCATAGCAGTCTTGGGCTTACACATTCATACTCTTTCACACATTGCACCATTCTTTCTGATAGGATGATACCTACTCCCTGGCATGCCCGCTCGAGCTCGTCTACACCAGACCAGTATGCGGTATACATGCCATGTATAGTGACATCCTTCCCCTTCCGTTTCGTCTCATTTACACATAACAAATCTATTCCTCTGTCGTACATCACCTCGCATACTTCATCCATTTTATCATTCATTGCTCCACATACATTCAACGTAGCCAGACGGGCCTCTGCAATCCACTTTTCGCCCCTCCGGGAGACAGAACGTGACGGGTGGCGAACCTCGTCGCCGGTTTTCCTCCCGGAGATTCTTCGCACCCCTGCCCCATTAAAGGGGCGCCGGGAACTCGGGGCCATTTTTTTAATTTGATTTCTCATGGTGCGAATGGGGTGGTATATTTAACGCCGCTACCACGGCGAGGAGCCGAGTCTGTGCTATCGGCTTGTCGCTCATTTAGCACCACCCGGGGGACACGTGTAGGGTGGGCCTAGGATTAGGTGGTCAAAGCCTACGGACGCGAGCGACTTATCCCCCTTATATTATACTTACATAATATATAATTTTTAAAATACATTAAAACTTTTACAACTATTTTTATATACTAAACACTAAATAAAAACTATTTCAACAACTATTTACATAAAACTATTTACGTAAACAGCGTTAAAAAAACTTTAACATTCAATCGCCTCCAACGCGCCAGCCCTGACTGCGTTATTTCGCCCGGGCGCGTCGCGATTTTAGGTAACTACGAGCACTTAACCCTATAGAGTACGTCTCTATAGGGTTAAGGCGACCCGAACCTGTCAACTCGTCAGTGACTAGTCACTGATATATTTCGGAACACTTTTGTCTCCCGCCAGTAGCGACCAAAAACTAGAACCGAAGAGGCGGCTTACATTTAAAATATAAATTAAAATCAATTTACGGCATCATGTCTTGTTTTGCCGTTAAATGGTGCGGGAACAACAGTAAAAGATGTAGTGTAACAACAAACAATATTACTTTTCATCGGTAGGTACATTTCTTTATTTTACCAAAATATTTTCAACATTTTTATTACGCAACGAGGGTCAAGTTAAACTGGACAGGTCCGCCACGCGTTACTCCCCGTCCTTTTTGCATTTACTGCAAACATGTATGTCTATCTCTCCTTATTATAATTAGCCTCGTGACGCTAATGACTAGTGCAGTGCGGTATATTTATTTCGTATTGTCGATAATTATCCACAAAATGATTATTGTATTTAGATATCGTTCTTTTGAATATATTAGATATTGACAGATACATAACATATACATAATAGGAAAAATCACCGCTGAACTGTTGACCCATAAAGCTCTTAGCAGCTTTACAGAAGAACAATTATTCCCGGAGTATACACATCATCAATTTTACGCCGAAGAAACCAATCATATTATTGATTTAACGAAAAGTATAATAAAGAAATATACTGACACAAGAATGACATTTATACTTAAAAATCAATAATAGGAAGGAAAATGTGCAGTTAGGAGAATATATACAAAATTAATTCATTTTAAAAATCAATAATATCACTTAATAAAATAAATATAATAAATAAACATGTAAATCTTTTTTATTCTCTTCTCAATGTCTCCGTACTGCCTCGTAGTGCCTCGACCTTGAGCCGAACTATCTCGCGTATCTCCTACGGGGCCTTTTTTTATAGGATAGGATATAGGATATAGGCACACAGTACACATGAAGCCTGTTAACCAAGCCATGCGCACTTTCGATCGTACAATACCTACCTACGTTCGCTCCAAAAGAACACTAATTAGATCAGAATTACTGCCCTATGAAAAAACTATTTTTTCGTTTTAAACAAAATGACACTATGCAATAGATAATAGTACCAAAGACAAGGATATGCTCTTTTATTTTAAAACGTAACCTGGCAATGTTTCTTAGAAAAAAAAAAGAATTCACTTTGGATTTCCGCCGTATTTATTTATCTATGATTTCCGCCATTACGCGTCGCGCGTCGTGCACGAGTGCTGTAATTCTTATAAACTAATTTATCATTTTGTCTGTGAGAAAAACGTAAGTATTATACATTTTTGTAATCCTTGTGATATAACAAACCTGTAGATATATAATTTGTGGCATAAAGTGAATGCTAAAAATAGTTTGAAATCGAAATGACGTAAAGTTCAAACGAAATAGTAAATGTAAATGTCTATATTTTACGGATAAATTTAATTGAATACGGTAAAATTCTAATGAAATTACGAGATAATTTCATATTCTTCAAGATTTCGTTCATTTTTCCTATCAAAATTGTATCATAACCTATACAATTGTTCATAAAACGGTCCAATACCTATATAACAATTCAAATATTTCGCCATATTTAGCATATTTGGAGGGATTGCGCGAATTTTATCGATAAGGCGATCGATATGAAGATATTTATAAAAAAAAAATTGATAAATTTTACGTATTTTTATTGTACAGATATGTGCTTCACTTTTTTTTTCATTTGGATAAATTCAGTATGTATATAGCAATTTCTGCTGATATAATAACAATATGACCCTATTGTCTATATATTCTCTGCTGAATATATATATATATTTCCCTATATTTATAATATGATAGGCATAACTATGTACTATGGTATGTAACAATTATTATTTTCTTTTTTTAGCATGTGGAACCCCAGAAACAACCCAGTTCCCCAGGTCTTCATCGAGGTCCTTCTCAATGAGGAGGAAGCCATCGAGTATATGAAGAGGTTGGGGAACAAGATGACTGGGATGTATCTGTAAGTAATATTTATATGTACCATCACACACAAATATAGATAAATAGACACTTATAGATATTAACGGGTCCATTTTTCAACAGAGCATGCCAATTTGCTATGTGCGGTCTGACAGGTCATGGGGGGACCTGTCGGAGTTGCTGGTAGAGCCTGCGGAGGTGTCTGTAAGTTATATTTATAGCATCAGTCATTTATTTATATTTATTATATATAAATGTTTGCAGCCCAATAAGAATGTGTTTATTATTTCAACAGGGGTCACCTGCTCCGGCTCCGGTTGCAGCTCCAGTGGCTGCTCCGGAGGCTGTACCAGGCCCCGCACCCCGCAGAGTGGAAGTAAGTAATACAAAACATCAGTAATGAAACGTTTCTATGTAAATTTTTATATTTCAGCTAGTATTTATATAAATATTTATTTATATTTATTATATATAAATGTTTGCAGCCCAATAAAAATGTGTTTATTATTTCAACAGCGGTCACCTGCTCCGGCTCCGGCTGCAGCTCCAGTGGCTGCTCCGGAGGCTGTACCAGGCCCTGCACCCCGCAGAGTGGAAGTAAGTAATACAAAACATCAGTAATGAAATGTTTCTATGTAAATTTTTATATTTCAGCTAGTATTTATATAAATATTTATTTATATTTATTATATATAAATGTTTGCAGCCCAATAAAAATGTGTTTATTATTTCAACAGGGGTCACCTGCTCTGGCTCCGGCTGCAGCTCCAGTGGCTGCTCCGGAGGCTGTACCAGGCCCCGCACCCCGCAGAGTGGAAGTAAGTAATATATATATATATAAATAAAAAAACCCGGTTGACCGAGTATTGCTCGGTATTTTTCGCTCGGTTTTTTTTAATTCGTGTGTCTTGGAAATTATATGGTATGGAAATTATATTTAGATACAAATTACATACTGATAAAATACGAATAATATTTTTTGATCGTAGCGACATAATAGAAAAAACTGAACTGGTTATTTGAATAAAAAATCATGAGTGCAATTAGTTTAATTTAAATTTTCGTGTTTTTAAAAAATACTAAAAAAAGGGCTCGAAAAAATAAATTTTCTCAAAAAAGAAACTTGAAAAAAAATTAAAAAAAGTCTGTCGGTCGGTCTGGGCTCGAACCATGGCATTACGAGTTTGTAACCGCCCAATATACCAATTAAGCTATTTGTAATCTTTAATAAACTGTCAAAATTTACCTTCTTATTCTAACGATATTGTAGCAGTTTTTCATTGCCTAAAGACACGGACAAAAAGACATTTTCTAAAAATAAATCCTAGCTAGATTGATTTATTGACCCCGAAACTCCCTGCACACAAAATTTTATGAAAATCGTTGGAGCCGTTTCCGAGATTCCGATTATATACATATATATATATATATATACAAGAATTGCTCGTTTAAATATATAGGATATATATATATATATATATATATCCTATATATTTAAACGCTAACTCGAGTTACGTAACTGCTTCCAGTGCCTAGAAGATTGCAATGCAGTGGACGATATGAACGACAAGCTCGTGAAAACTGTCCATGCGGTCGGAGCTAAGTTCTGCAAAACCCGCCGCAGAAGAACACAAAAACTCTCCGATCACACTCTTAATCTCATGGCTGTTAGACGGGAGATGAGGCTGCAATCGTCAACAGATTTGACAGCATACAGGCAACGGAACAGACAGATCTCCAAATGCATGCGGCGAGACTTACGCAACTTTAATACTTCTCGTATTAAAGAAGCGATCGAGCGGAACCAGAGCTCCAAAGTCTTTGCCAGAGATCTGTCTGCCAGAAAGAGCCAACTGTCAAAGCTGAAGACTGAGTGTGGCAACATCGTTTCCGGGACACCTGAGATTCTGAGTGAGATTGAGAGGTTCTATGGGCAGCTGTACACATCATCGTTGGAGCCACACGCAAGTGTAACGATCCAAGAGCAAGTCTTATCCGACACTATTCCGATGATATCCCGGACGTCAGTCTGAGCGAGATTAGAATGGCTCTCCACCACTTTAAAAAGGCCCCGGGCGAGGATGGAATCACAGCGGAGCTTCTGAAAGCGGGTGGAACACTGGTACTTGAAGTCCTTCAGAAGCTCTTCAATTCCGTCCTCCATGGTGGCACTACTCCGGAGGCGTGGAGCAGAAGCGCGGTGGTTTTGTTCTTTAAGAAAGGCGACAACGCTCTCTTGAAGAACTACAGACCGATTTCCCTTCTGAGCCGCGTCTACATGCTATTTTCGAGAGTCATTACGAATCGTTACGCACGCAGACTTGACGACTTCCAGCCTCCCGAACAAGCCGGTTTCCGAAAAGGCTTCAGTACCATAGGCCACATACATACCCTGCGGCAGATTGTACAGAAGACCGAAGAGTACAATCTGCCACTTTGCCTGGCATATGTGGACTATGAGAAAGCCTTTGATTCCGTCGAAATTTGGGCGGTGCTACAGTCCCTTCAGTGGTGCCAAGTTGACTGTCGGTACATCGAAGTGCTGAAGTGTTTGTACAGTAGGGCTACGATGGCTATCCGAGTACAGAACCAGAGTTCGAAACCTATCCAACTGCAGAGAGGTGTAAGACAGAGTGATGTTATATCCCCGAAACTTCACCGCTGCGTAGGAAGACGTTTTAAAGCTACTGGACTGGAAAGGATACGGTATTAACATCAATGGCGAGTACATCACTCACCTTCGATTTGCTGATGATATAGTCCTTATGGCAGAATCGCTGGAGGACTTAAGCATTATGCTCAATGACCTCAATAGTGCCTCCCAACGGATAGGTCTTAAGATGAACATGGACAAAACAAAGATCATGTTTAATGTCCATGTCACACCTGTGCCGGTAGTTGTTGGGAGCACGCTCGAAGTTGTTGACGAGTATGTTTACCTGGGACAAATAGTCCGACTAGGTAAGTCCAACTTCGACCGAGAGGTCAATCGACGGATTCAACTCGGCTGGGCAGCGTTCGGGAAATTACGACATATCTTTTCGTCAGGTATACCTCAATCTCTAAAAACTAGATTGTACAACCAGTGCGTGTTGCCAGTGATGACTTACGGATCTGAGACGTGGTCCTTCACTGCTGGCCGTATGAGGACGCTTAAGGTCGCTCAGCGAGCTATGGAGAGGGCTACCAGAGTGACCGACATAGCCCAACGGATTAGTAAGCTGAAGTGGCAATGGGCCGGCCATATAGCTCGAAGAACCGATGGGGAAGAAAGGTTCTTAAGTGGCAGCCTCGTACGGGTAGGCGTAGTGTAGGGCGACCCCCCACTAGATGGAGTGACGACCTGGTAAGATATGCAGGAAGTAGATGGATGCAGGTGGCTCAGGACCGTGCTTTGTGGCATTACTTGGGGGAGGCCTATGTTCAGCAGTGGACTTGTGAAGGGCTGTAATGATGATGATGATGATATAACGATATAATACGTCACTAGACCACGTTTCTTTTATATATTTATAGATGTTTACAATCACAATTTTTTCGGTTTTCGAAATATGCGACACGTTTCGATTCTTTCGTTGCGACGTAAAGTCTTTATGAGATTTTTATGTCGATGGACCCGATTTCCTACTAGTGATAATATACAAAACGTCACAAAACAATAACAAAAACTTTAATACAAAACGTAATAATACAACTAACAAAACAAACTTAATAAAAATTAAAACAACTACTATAACCGAAAATTTTAAATCTCAAACTATCTTTTTTTTCATAGAAGAGGGGGCAAACGAGCATGTGGCTCACCTGATGTTAAGTGACTACCGCCACCCATGATCAACTGCAACACCAGGGGAATTGCAGATGCTTTGCCGGCCCTTTAGAAAGGAGTAAGCTCTTTTCTTGAAGGGTCCCAGGTCGTATCGGTCCGGAAAAATCGCCGGTGGTAAATTATTCCACAGAGAGGTTGTACGCGGAAGAAAACTCCTTTTGAAACGCACAGCGGTGGACCGCCAAGCATCCAGATGGTGTGGATGGTATCGGGACGTTTGCCGCGTAGTGCGTTCACGAAATTTGGCGGCTGGGATTAATCCGAACAATTCCTCAGAGCACTCTCCATGGCATATGCGAAAGAAAATACAAAGGGATGCAACATCTCTTCGCAGTGCCAGTGAATCGAGCCGATCGGAAAGCACTCGGTCGTCGACGATTCGAGCCGCTCTGCGCTGGATGCGGTCAAGTGGAAGGAGCTGGTACTGGGGAGCCCCAGCCCAGAGATGGGAACAGTATTCCATGTGCGGCCGAACCTGCGCCTTGTAAATTTGCAGGCGGTGTGCCGGCATGAAATACTGTCCCGCTCTGCTGAGCACGCCAAGCTTTTTTAGAGGCCAATTTGGCCTTCCCTTCCAAGTGACCACGAAAGTGCACGTCACTCGATATGTCGACGCCGAGGATTCCGATACTGGCTGAGGCAACAAGGGGAGTGCCTTGAAACTGAGGGGATACGACAAAGGGGTTCTTTTTAGCGGTTAACGCGCAAACTTGTGTCTTCTGGGGGTTAAACTGGACTAGATTTAGTCGCCCCCAATCCGAGACTGTCCAGCAGAGACTCGACTTCAGACACAAGTTTGTCCCGGCACGTTTTCCCGAGAAATATTGGCTCGGCCGGTGTAAAGAGCATCACCAGTGCTGTCATCTGCATAGCAATGAATGTTACGGGTCTGCAACATATCATTGATATGCAGAAGAAACAGCGTTGGCGATAGCACGCAGCCCTGTGGAACACCAGCATTAATAGGCTTGCAATCGGAGCTTGCACCGTCTACAATGACCTTGATGCTTCGATCTGCAAGAAAACTGGTGATCCAATCGCACAATTTCTCGGGAAGCACATAGGAAGGAAGCTTAGGAATCTACACGCAAGCGCATCCCAAAGCAGAATGAGGAATTAGTTCTGCTCCATCCGCTTTCTCAAATAAGCACGGCGTGAGACCTATCGCAAATCGCGTCGAAACAGGTTTATTATCTCTGAATCGTTGTGCGCTAAGCGTGTCTCATGATACGGGCTAGGGTGAAGGAAGCGGTCATTCCTTCACCCTACCCCGTACCATGCGACACGCTTAGCGCATAACGATACGTAATCTATAAAGAAATGTATGGAAGCAATAACTGTCGTTTTGTTTCAATGCTAACATAATACTTGAGGTCAATGTACTTTTTTCCGCCTGCCCTAGAAACGTACTACGTTATAAAAATAACTATTGTCCCTTTAGCAAATGACTTGAAAATTCTAAAAGAATAGTTAAATAAAAAATCTTTGGAGGCTTCTATACAAATTATAGAAGGCATCAAAAATATTGCAATATACAGACAACTATTAGAAACTGTGTATTGTAGGATTTTACTATTGAACAGACGCAAGCCTGGTGAACTTCAAAGAATCACACTGCACGACTATTTACAAAGTGATAATAATGCATCTGATAAGTATGATGAATGTTGAGCCTTACTGCATCTGAAAGGATTCTGGTTAAGAAATTTAAGAGAGTTTTTATTAGAGGCAAACGTGGTCGTGGAGTACCCGTTAAGAAGTTCAAGTGTACATAAAACCATTATTGTCAATAAGACACCTGTTTTTTTTTTCTTCAAAACCAAATATTTTTTTATTTGGTAATCCATGTTATGAAAACACTATCTATGGCTACAAAGTTCTCGAAAGGCATGCAAGGTTATCTGGAGCAAAAAACCCAAAAGCAGTCTCGTCTACAAGGCTCAGAAAATACTTAGCTACGTTGTCACAAATATTTAGCATGTCTAAAAATGACATGAACAATGAAGTGCACAAAAAATCTTATAGATTGCCTGATGAAGTATACCAAACTGCTAACATATCGAAACTTCTTATTGTTATAGAAGATGGTAAAGCAGATGCTTTCAAAGGAAAGACTCTCGAAGAGATCGATTTAGATACGAATGAAGAGCTAGATGAAGAGGTTCTTGATAACGATCAAATACTCGATTATGATTGTAAGCTAATCGAAACTGTCAACTCTGATTGCATTCAACAAATGCGTAGTCAAAACAATTTATCTCAGGCTGGACCATCCGGTATTCGAACTTCTCAACAATGCATCACCGAAGAGGTAACACAGGTATTAAATACCAAAAATAAAATAAAAACTGGAAAGAAAAGAACATTAGTACCTTTGACGGAAATTTTTTTCAAACTACACATTAAAAATAAACAACTACCTAAAAAACATGAATGTGAAATATTAAAAGAACAACACTGAGATTTGCTGGAAAACAAAGACTGGCTTAAAATTAAAGTTTTTGTGCACAATATTTACTTTAAAAAATTAACGAATTATTAACAATCTTTTTTATT
The DNA here is from genome assembly GCA_907164705.1 of Parnassius apollo. Classification (NCBI taxonomy): domain Eukaryota; kingdom Metazoa; phylum Arthropoda; class Insecta; order Lepidoptera; family Papilionidae; genus Parnassius; species Parnassius apollo. Next base: position 660,665 of record CAJQZP010000890.1, on the reverse strand, counting down.
GTTTTCCAAACGATGTCCATATAATTTAAGTATCTTTCAGTCCCTTTCAGTTCCTTAACAATGATCAATAATTTAAATATTGTATAATGTCAGTGATTTAGTTTGCTAATATCATATATTTAGAATATTATTGTTTTATTTCTATTACTTAATTTTTTCTGAAAATTACAATGATATATCATAATTTAAAAGCGAAGATTATCATTGAGACATAATTGATTTACAATTTAACATTTACTTAAAAGAAAAACATAAGCTTACCTAACAATTACCTTACCACATACATTTACTACACAAATCATCTGCCCGTGGCATTAACTTACCTAACAACCTCACCTTGGGTATTTGAATTATTATGGTGCAATAAAGTTTAAATAAATAAATAGAGGAAAAATTCCTTATAGTCAATTGCGGTTAAAGAAGTAGTTTGTTTCTTTAGTTGCTTAAAACTAAAAGGCTTCTACCGTGTCTGAGTATTTTCCACTGTCTAAATATTTTGACAGGCCTGTTGGTCTAGTGGTTAGTAACCCTGACTGCTATGCCGGAGGTCGTGGGTTCGATTCCCACCCAGGACAAATGTTTGTGTGATAAGCACGATCATTTGTTCTGTGTCTGGGTGTAATTTGTCTATAATATTTATGTATTTAGAAATATATAAGTATGTTTATCAGTTGTCTAGTACCCATAACACAAGCTCTGCTTAGCTTGGGACTAGATGGCGTTGTGTGATAGTTGTGGAATATTATTATTATAATAATATTATTATTTATATAATATTATTATAATAATATTATTTATTATTATTTTCTACTAAGGTCAGATCCTTTGTACCCCTAAGGAAATTAATTGAGAATTTTGCTTATCACTATTGAGATTATAAAAACATGAAATAAATACTAACATGAGAATTGTATCTACTGATATATCAGAAACAATATAATCGCTGATATTAGTACGAGATCCCACTGCAGAATTAGTGTACTCATCAAGTATATGCTAAAAACCTAATTTTTACGCATATTTATCATTAAGAGAATAAATATATGCTAGGGTGCCTATCAAAATGTGGCCGCTAGTATTTTTAATTAAATTATTTTTAATTAATTTTTCGCAAAAAATTTCATTGATTTGTTTTTAAAATAAAATATCGTCCACTTCACGGCAATATATATAAAGAATTTGAAAATTTACGGTTGCCGTTGCGCACTTGGCCGCACCTCTTCGCAGCCAGGTGTAAACAGGTATGATTTTGATATCTTTTTACGTTTATAACGTACATTTATGATTTATATATTAAATTAAAGCTATTTTTTTTCTTATTATTATGATATATGGGTGCCTAATTAAATCTGGCCGCAAATAAGAGTTGCTGGCTGCTAAATATGATAAATATTAAAAGTAGAGTGAAAGAGAGCTAGCGCGTAATGTCACCAGTCAGACGAAGACAGCGATTGCCAGCTGTCCGACGTTTTAAAGCCATTGCGCATGCGTCGGGTGCTAGTGTTCTCAACCACTGGTTCAAATAATAGTAGAGACGACTTAATAAATACTCCAAAAGAAATGTCTTTCTTTCAAAATTACAAATTTAAAAATTACATAAAAACGATTAATATTGAAAAATAAAACCAAGGTACGTAAAAAAAAAATTATTGTGCAAGTAGGTTGAAGTAATATTAGATTTTATTCAAGTATTTAATCGTTTGTCACATATAAATTAAACATTCAAGTAAGTTAAACATTAAAATAAAAAAATGTTTCTTATATTTTTCTTATATTTCATCGGAGCTATCACTTTTATCGTTACTAATATCAGAATCGTCGTCATTATCGGAAGATTTGTTCGTGGAATCACATAGCACACTCTCAACTTGCGTTGGAGTTGAGTCTCCCAGGAACCATGTTGGTTTTAGGACACCATCTAATAACAGCCAGCCGTTATTTTCCGCGTTAAACTTGATACAATTCGGCTCAGTAGCATTTAACCACATTGAATTAACAAAGATTGTCCGCAACAATTTTTGTTTCAAAGATTTCCAGCACGGTGGAATATGCGTTGAGTCGAAACCTTTCATTCTTTTCATAAATTTTCATTATTTTGTTTTGAAGCGTACATTTTGTCAAATAATAAAAATCTTGCGGCATTTACATTTTGACACTTTGGAAGTCCATACATAAGGCACGTAAACTCCTGGACCGCATTAATTTTAGTTTCATTAAAGATGTTATTAGGATTCGTCAAAGACGCAAGAGCTTGTTGAATGTGTGGGTGCTTCATAAATAAAGTCAAGGGCCGAACTTTCCCTTTGTTGAAGAATGCAGCCGTGTAGTCGCAACCCGTGTACGCGTGAAAAGCGGGAAGAGCAAGACATAGAGTTGCGCCTAATTTTATTGATAAGTCCGTACAGTTAATGTAAACTTCATCTTTATTATTACTTTTTTTGATGCACTGTTCGCCAACCAAATCTGCAAATTAGGAAATTTATGCATATTACCTAATAAAATTATTAAAACGTCTGTGTCTGATGCTTTCACCAAAATTTTTGAATTTTCAGGTACTTTGCTTATGTGGAAAATAATCCTTGTATCAGCTTCTTCATGTTTACATTCAAATGCAGTTTCTTCAGTTTGCACTACGAGATTTGCAGCAGAACAATACGAAAAACATTGCTCTCCAACTGTAATATAATTTTTTTTATTTTCTAATACTGTAGCAAAAGAATCATCGGCCCAATGATTTGCTAAGAATTTTACCAGGGCTTCTTTGAAACGAAAATTCTTCAAGCTTTTAAAAAAATCATTGGGTCTTTTTTGCAAAGGGCCATTAATTGTGTATGGAATATCAATTCCTTCTCGATTTTGTCGTTCGCTATCTTTAATAGAAGGCGTTAAATATCTATCAAATATGATATGTACTTCGGGAGTATTTTTCGAACAAAGTTTTATCAATATCGATTCTGCTACTTTTCCAAATGTTTGCGGCAAATTAGAGCCAATTTGATACAAATAATAGAAACCATCAATGATTTCTATGTCGACTTGGCCAGGATTAGCTGGTGCAATCTTTGCTGTCAATTGTTTACTCAGAGTTGACTTGTCCGTCTTCATTGTCACCTGAGCAGTGGAATAGTGCAGGAGGTAGAGGTGCTAGAGGGAATGACAAACAGTACCCAATGTCAACTTTTTGATTAATAGCAATTACCAACAGACGTCCAAAAATATCTCGTTCCATTTTAATTATTGTATTTTTGTCTCCGGTGGTACTCTTAATACTTTTTTTAACACAATCTGAAGCGAAGTTATTTATTTTATTACGACTTATTGTTCTCACAGATCTTGTTGAATCTTCAGAGCATTCCGAAAAAAATTTTAACTTTTGTTCTTGACCTAAAGACTTAACATTGAGTAAATAATCAGTAACATTTGAGGATGCCGCTTTACCAGTTGACAAATTGAACAAACGATCTTTGTCAACATTTTCAGAAAAAGGATTCATCGTTTTAACAATATTGTTTAGAGTTTTGGAGTCTTTCTCAATTCGATTCTTCTGTAACGTATAAGAAGTATCATCTGCTTGAGATAATCCGATTTCTGCTTTCACGGACGACATAATTTTAGTCCTGACACTATGGCTAAGAGCCCATCTTTCTCGTGCAGCGATCGAATTTGTAAAATGGCTTACACCAGTCAAGGTATTACCGACATCAGCATTGATCGCCTGCTCCAAAGTCAAGTCTACAGGTGATCTGCCCAAGCACGATTTTGTGTGTCTAATACCAAATGCACCTTCGCGAAATTCCTGAAGTAGAGTAGAATTTTCGACTTTTAACTTGATTAAGTTATTTAAATACATAGCAGCCCATTTGGCATAATTCGGCTGATTGAATGCAAAATAGAATCTAAGTAGAGCTCAAAATTACTGCAGCGTATGCTTCTAGAAAATCGAAGAAATATGTTGATAAGTTCAGTATACTGCAAATAATATTGAGCTGTCTTTCCATGACCGCCCTGAAGTGTTATTTCGCGGAATTGTTTGTAACCCTGCAGTATTTTATCCAATGAATCAGGTAAAACAATGCTATCGTTGATTCCACATGAAGTATTCATTACGGCGTTTAAGTCTTCCTTTAAAGTTTCAATATCATCCGTGTCAATTTCTGACAGATATTTTTCAAAATCAAGAATCTGAAAAGCACCAGAAGCCAAAGGATGTAGCCGCTTACATCGATTAAAATGTTTACTATCAAGAAGCTGTTCATTGAACCTCCTGCTAGTGCCTCTGCTTCCAAAACCAAAATCTCTACTAATCCACTGGAATCAATATACTTTCCAATTGCTTTAAAGAAAGCCATTTGGGTATGGAATGCGCCTAAATTAATGAATATTTCGTCAAATTCTGGATTTTTAGTATGTTGAATTTGCATAGCTAATTTGGCTATTGCTAAATCGTAAGTAGCTATGATCTGTTGTTGATTACAATTCTTAGCAATTTCCTTTGCAATGTTAAGAGTTTCTTGAACAACAGCTAGCGATGTAGGAGATTCATTAATTGGTGATAAGTACTCGACTGTCTGAATTTTACTCTCATCAATGCCAATTTTGCAGTTATAACCTAACCACATGGGTACCGAATCAATTTGAGATAAAGACCTACTCCAAACCAAATCCTTATCAATTGCGATTGATTTATCTGAATGACACGCATCGATTGTTTCAGTAATTGTTTGAAAAGGCAGAAACGTCATACTTGTAAATGGTGTCTTGACAAAGGGACGAATTTCCTTCGAAGGTGCTTCAAAACGCCGTCTCTTACGAGCTCTTACAAGAGGCTCCGTGGGACCTTCATGGACATATGCGCTTAGGGATTCTGAATCAGAAGTATCTGAATTGTCCATATTATCAGGGTCATCATTTTCGCTGCGAAATTGATAAATGATACCAACTGTATCGTGCAAAGTGTCTTTCCCAGTGGCTGTATCGACGAAACGGTCAAAGTTATCGAAAGCTACGTGCGTGCTTCGCCCATCAACTCTGCTAATACCGGCCGGTATCGTACTGTTTTCGTTTTGGGAACTATACGTCATCTCAGTTTCAATTTCTTCAGCTAAATTATAGCCTATTGTATGTCCATATCTATTTAATATCGTTAAAACTTTTCGTGAACTTGTCATAGATTTCATTGATAACCCGAGTGTAAGATGTTTTGACGGTTTGACTCTACCTTTGGATACAATATAAATCAGGTCACTACACACAGACTTTATTTTCACCAAATCATCACCTGAATTTTTACGACGAGTATCTGGTCCTTGAACTAAGTCACACACGAAATTAAAAAGTTGTTCTGGAATATTGCACTCTCCGAGAATGACATCCTTTGGAGTTAGATTATCTGGCAGCTTCGTACTTTCCAGAGATGTGATACAATTGCGCAATTCGTAAGCGACATCTCTGAATCGATTCTTTTTAGTAGATTCTAATTTTGCTATTTCACCAGCTAATCGTGACGTGTCCATGTCATACTGATATACAATTTTCTTTTTTCGGTGTCCCCATGGATGATTCAATAATAACTCTATCGCCAAAAGCTTTGATTATTTTATTTTCTAAGTTTTCAACACGATAGTCTTGTATGTCTTCAGCGCGTACTTGGCCTTCAGCAAATTCCAGTAGCAATGATTTATATTGAGTAAACAAATCAGTGAGATACACAACGCGATTGTTTCCAATAATTTCCGTCTTTATAATTTCCGAAATCGCATTGAATGCCAAGTGATGAAATTGACGGTTTTTGTGCCAATATCTTGGTTCTGGGTGTTCCTGACATTGCCGTTTCAATGAAATTTGATATGATGAAAAACAAGTTGAATGATAAGCAACAGATTGAGGGCTCTCTAGTTTCGCTAACAATTTAGTGTCATTCGATTTTTTGGCCATTGATTTTATTGTTTCAATCGTTGCTTCTGATTGCGGGAACGTTGTATAGATTCGCCTCTTACCAACTTTTTTTTCAACATGATCACAAAAAAGGCAGGCTGACTTTTTGATTTTAGGTGTTGATGGAATAGCTTGCTGGGATATTGTAGCAGCAGATGATAAACTTTGAAAAACTTGAGTTTGATCATCTTCGTGCGCAGATGTACTAGGCTGCTCGTTTGAAGCAGTCGTAGTTCGCTGTTCATCTGCTGGAAGTGTAGTTGGTTGATCGCTCAATGAAGGCCTTGATTCTTCCTATTAAAAGCTTACTGTTCGAAAATTTTTTTTTTCATATCCGATTAATATTGTTACTATTGTATATACTTACTAGATCACAGTTGACATCAGAAATACTTCGTTCATGAAGATCTGAAGGGAGGCTCGGAATCTGTTAATTATAAAAAATACGGTGTTAATGTAGAGAGTTATATATTTTTTTCGGAAAAACATAACGCACAGTTAATAGAAAAAGTTAGTAATAGTATTTATTTCTCCACATTATATTGTTGAATGATTTTATTGTGTGCTTGAAATAAGTTTTAAAAAAGGTCCGACTACCTGATAAATTCTACCTGTCTAAGAAATGAAATATCCTAGGAATGAGTAAATGGTGCTACGTTACCACATTTTTCCACAAAAATAAAAAATTAAAAAAATAATAATAATTTTAACAAAAAAACTTCGAAGTTAGCACTGTATTATTTATATCGTATCTATAACCTATAATATTTTTAAGCTCAGTTGAAATTTTACTTACTGTTTGTGTTTTGCAAAAATTTTCAAATTCTTCTTTGTCTTTTTCCTTTAAAACTGTAATTTTTTTAAGGCACTCTGTATGATATCCAAAATCATCAGTTGATTCAATTGTTAATAAAGCGTCGTGATATTTATATTTTTTCATACGACGAAATAATAACATGAACGAACACTTTTTAAACGATGCATCATTAAAGTTAAGTACATTGTTTTTTTTGTTACACAGAAAACACGCCTTGATCTTTATCAATTTTATTTTACGTAAATTAATTTGATAATTTTAGATGCACAAATAAAATAGCAATATAAATAACGAACTCCAAAACAGCGTGGTTTCTAAGTTAGAATAAATATGCTGCAGCTGGTCAGTTGAGAACACTAGCACCCGACGCATGCGCAATGGCTTTAAAACGTCGGACAGCTGGCAATCGCTGTCTTCGTCTGACTGGTGACATTACGCGCTAGCTCTCTTTCACTCTACTTTTAATATTTATCATATTTAGCAGCCAGCAACTCTTATTTGCGGCCAGATTTAATTAGGCACCCATATATCATAATAATAAGAAAAAAATTAGCTTTAATTTAATATATAAATCATAAATGTACGTTATAAACGTAAAAAGATATCAAAATCATACCTGTTTACACCTGGCTGCGAAGAGGTGCGGCCAAGTGCGCAACGGCAACCGTAAATTTTCAAAGTCTTTATATATATTGCCGTGAAGTGGACGATATTTTATTTTAAAAACAAATCAATGAAATTTTTTGCGAAAAAATTAATTAAAAATAATTTAATTAAAAATACTAGCGGCCACATTTTGATAGGCACCCTAGCAAATATTTATTCTCTTAATGATAAATATGCGTAAAAATTAGGTTTTTAGCATATACTCGATGAGTACACTAATTCTGCAGTGGGATCCTAGACTATATAGCTGGAAGCCGGTTGACTAGTATGATGAGTACAAAATGTAAAAACTGTATACGGAATCACAATCTTTTCTAATATTGATGGATGTAACTTAATCATCATGATCTTTGTAACATATATAGGGAATTATACAGAATCAGTTTAAGCGTAAGTTTCGATGGAGGTAGGAACATTTATGCAGTGTATAGATGGTATACAGGGATATTCAGGGTGCTGGATAATTTTGGTGGTGAACGGACGTACCGGGAATTATTTAAAAGTGAATATTAACATATCATGTTTAATTGAAATTCCACGTCGACTAATGTAATCATACTGATTAAAACTTCGTAAATACACATTAAAAACATTTAAAATCTTGCCGCATACAGTGGACGCGGCAGGGTGGTAGTCTGTAAAGACGCAAGAAGTCTTCGTCGATTTAAATATATATATAGCAGCACAATAACAACGTGTTCATTTTTCAACAGGATTTACCTGCTCCAGAGGGTGCTCCAGGCCCCGCACCCCGCTTCATGGTGGAGATGTTGGACACGGCGGCGGCACGTCAGCGGCGAGGGACCGCGTCTGTACGCGGGCGTGGTCGTGGACGTGGCCGTGGCCGTGGCCGAAGCGTGGGTTGGTTGCGTGGAGCACCCTTCGTGCAAGTCTTCCCGAATGACACGGATTTGCCCTTGGATATTCAGGGGCAAATCCGTGATCATTCCATTAGGAGGGAGAGGTACGAAAGAAGAAGGATAACTGCAAATCAGGAAGAGGAGAATGTGAGGGAGGATGAATGGGATTGGGATGAAGATGATAGTTTTGAGTGGCGAGTGATGAACGAGTGGAATGGCAGGCAATGCCATTTTGTGTCAGAACAGACTGGGCCTACCGTTTTGTTTCACGATCCATATGAGGCCATGCATGCCATCTGGACAGATGACATCATGGCCCATATTGCTGACGAAACGAACCGGTATGCCGAGTCGGTTTTGGCACAGCAGCGTTCAGGTTTCAGGAAAGATTGGTTTCAGACCAATCTACATGAAATCTGGGCGCTAATGGCATTTTGGATCATGCTTGGCATTATTAGAATGCCAAGCATTAAATCATGTTTCTGCAAGCACCCACTACTGAGGACTGACGTATTTCGCGCATTATTCACGGAAGGCCGCTACTGGAACCTCAATGCGGCATTTCATTTGGCCGAGGGGACAGACCCTAATAATCTGCTGCACCCAATGGGTCCCATTATCGACCATTTGAATGACAAGTTCCAGGAGTTATACCAGCTGGACCGGAACATATGTATTGATGAATCGCTAACTCTTTGGAAAGGGCCAGTTAGGTTTCAACAATACATAAAGTCCAAGGCAGCCCAGTTTGGTGTAAAAACCTTTCAATTGTGCGAGTCGGCCACAGGATACCTTTGGTCGTTCTTCGTGTATGCGGGCCGCGAGACAGGGAGTAGGGTACCGGTCAGCGTGTCCTCTGTGTTGAGGCTCATACGACCTCTCCTCAACCGGGGGCACACGCTGTACATGGACAATTGGTTCAATTCCCCCTCCCTGGCTCGTTGGCTAAAACGCCGCAACACGGACTGCGTCGGTACCCTGCGGCCGACTTGCAAAGGGGTTCCAGAAGCCATCAAACTTGCACCCTTACAGGAAGGGCAATTTATTGCCCGTGCGTCCGACGACGTCATGGTTGTTGCGCTACAAGATCGCAGGCGAGTGACTTGTATCTCAACATACCATGGCGTCTCGCAACAACTATTTGCCGGACGTTCGGGCCACACTGCACAATACAAGCTCGATTTGATAAACGATTATAATCGGTACATGGGGGGAGTTGACCGCCTTGACTCGATGCTGGAGGCCTATCTAGTCGAGCGGAAACAATGTTTGAAATGGAACCGGAAAGTTTTCAAACGCCTTTTGAATGTTTCCATTCAAAACGCAAGGGTCATTGTTGAGAAATCAACCAACACCAAACTCGATTCCGTAGCGTTTCGGTTGGCGTTGGTTGACGGCATTATGAACCGCCATCTCAAAATGGTACCTCGCCAGCCAATCCCTGCTCAACACCAAAGACACCCTACCTTTCCATTACAGAGGCTGACAGAGCGCCACTACCTTCGCCGCATACCCATGCCAAGTCGAGAGACAACGGCAGATGCGGCGGAGAGACCGCCAAATAAATACAAACGACGTGCGTGTGTGTGGTGCACGGAACGCGAGCACCGCAGAACACTCACGTCGTTTGAGTGTATGCAGTGTGGGCTGGCGCTCTGTCTGCAAAAATGCTTTATGGAATTTCATGAAACTCCGTAAACGTATTTACGGAGTTTTGTGAAATTCGCGGAGGGTGATTGTAATGGAAGGGTTACAAAGGAGCAAACGGTCCACCTGATGGTAAGTGGTTGGTGTGGCCCATTGACCTGTGAGGAATGCCCCGTTTCCAGTGAAAAGGGTCAAAGGCTCTCCGGTTTCTTTAGGGTGATAACAAGCAGACAGTCTACCTGATGGTAGGTGATTGCTGTGGCCCGTAGACATCTACATCTACTCCCCCGTGATCTGTGAGGACTAAGATGGAAGACCTCGTTTCCAGTAAAAAGGGTTTCTGGTCTCCTCTACCTCACCAGTATCGAGTTTGTATTCTGTGAGAGCGTGGTCCTTCCCTTTTTCTTCCTTCCTTTCATTTTTTTTATAGTTTACGGTGGAAAACGAGCACACAGTCCACCTGATGGTAAGCGGTTGCAGCGGCCCTTAGACATCTACATCTATCCCCCGTGACCTGTGAGGACTAAGATGGAATGCCTCGTTTCCGTTAAAAAGGAACTCCGGTCTCCTCCTCTTCATCTTTTTTTTATAGGTAAGGGTGACAAACGAGCACACAGTCCACCTGATGGTAAGTGTTTGCACTGTCCCTTTGACATCTACATCTTTCCGTGACCTGTGAAATCTAAGATGGAATGCCTCGTTTCCAGTAAAAAGGGTCTCCGGTCTCCTCCTCGTCCTCAGTAGTGGGTTCAAGAAGGATATGAATGGGTATGAATGTTGACTGAAAGAATGTTTAATTTGAAAAGAAAAATTGTACAAAAAGGGTTATTATAATAACCCCGTGAATGAGGTGATCGCCACCATGCTGGTTCTATAAAAATTCATTCAGAAATTGTAAAAGAACAAATTTATTGTAAATTCAATATAAAATCATTACAAAAAGTCAAACAACCGAATTTGATTATTTTTTTTTTTCTTAAAGATAAGTAAGTACATGAGAGTAGTAAAAGATCGCTTTTAATTAAAACTACAGGTAAACAAATTGGAGGGCTCTAAGCCTCCTTACTTAAAATGAAATGATAACTATATTAATGATTATGAGGCCAACATTCTCAATTTATTTTGGACCTCCTACCTCTTGGATGGGGTCTCCTGATCTTCTCGACCTTCTTCGCTGGGGCTCGCTTTCGTCTTCATCTTCACTCTCTTCTCTGGGACGTCTTCTGGCTGCTATCGGATATCCTAGCCTTGCGAGTTTTGAACGTGTGTCTTCGGTCATCTCACCCAGTTCGGCTGCAACCGTCTTTTTGATATATTTATCTATCAAATAAGAATGTCTAGAAGTGTGTGTCTGAGACAATTGGAAATTGTCCCCAACCAATTTATTGAGCTTAGCATAAGCTATAGAGGCGTAGTATAGATCAGGATAGTTAGAGTGGTTTAGCTCGGTGTGACTCGAGGGGTTCTTAACCCTGCAGAATTGCAGGTTCGGATCATCAGCATGAGCCTTAGTCCATCGAGATTGCAACAACAAGGCCTGATCTAGGACCGCTGGGATCTCAAGGGCCCTGCAGTGCGACTTAGTAAAAGCGTCCATGTACTGGACTGCTTTGAGTGAAGAGTAGCTCCACACTAACTTTATTTGAGCTAACAGAGCTCCAGGAAGCCCCGGCAATTCCCGCTGAGTCACCCTGTCAACTATCTCCATTCTTAAATCTGGGCGTATCGCTACAACTTGTTGGAAGCGGCCCGCTAGGGTCATAATGGCTGTCCATGATTCAGACGTAACTAGATCAGGAATCTGAGCTGCCGCCAAAGCGGCTTTCCATCTTTTGGTATATGCAGCTCCGTTTTGGGGGGTGATGGGCTTCGCCAGGGTCATGAATGATGTCAGAGAGAGTGCTAATATACCCATATTGGTCTCCGCCTCAGTTCTGGGTTTCTCTGTGGGACCAGGTTCCCCATCACGTAATCCTCCCAAGCAATCCGATGTAAATGGAGCTATGAATGACAGAACAGTTGACAACACAAGGTCATCTGTGTATACAATTTCACCATCTACCATCTCTCCCCCTGTTTTGTGACACTTCTTCCAGTTTGACACATACTTATAGTTGGTCTGATATTGTAGAACGTAACTCCTGTGTTCAGCAGGGATTGTGAAAGGCATCTTAGTTAGCTCCCAAAGAACGGTCTCGTTTAAAATAGTGACTTATTTACTTTGATAACAATCTTGGTCCTTGGTATTGCCGGTTACATTGCAAATAATTATCGATAAATATACCAGCGACGCCACATCACTATTTGCTCCATACATTTTATTTTATTTCTTGTGTTTTGTATTTTGTGCATTGAATTGTATATGTTTATTGTAAATTTGTAAAAATGTACTTTTCTAAACATATTTCATTTGTGTCGAAACATATTTGAGTGTGTTATATGTGAATTTATGTTGAAAAACTTCCGTTTTCGTGGTTGAGTAAGAAATGTATTATTTTTCCATTTTCATTTATTTTTACTGTATAATGTAAATAAAAAATAATTATATTACATATTTCAAATAATTTGGTGTTGTATTTATTTCAAAATCACAAAAAATATTAGAGAAATAGTGTTTCAAAGTTCATATAATAAAATTGAATTTCGGAAAACAAGGGTTATGGTTGATTATATATTGGGTTACGAATAAAAACACATAAAAACATAAAACTATATTTATTTCCAAACATTTTCATATAGATTTCTCGAAAAACAAACTTGTGGAAATTATTTTAATAATATTTTCGTGGCTAAAAGTGGAGTATTTACTACTACTATGCATTTTAAAGGGTAATTTATAAATTTTATTACTATATCTAATATCCAAAAATTATTTTATTCGATAGTTTATACATGCAAGAAGAATTCCTGTAAGTTTTATTCAAAAATATTGTCTAAAAGTGAAAATATAGCAGAATTTGCAAGTTAGGGAAAATTTTTCATTTGCCGCCATTTTGAGGTCCTGAGCGTACGGGAGTATAACATGTCGCGCCTGTCAGAGTGTACAGAGAAAGGGATGACAACGAAAAGGAAATAATAAATATAATTGCCAAAAATAGTCAACTAAAAAGTGATATGGTTAAGTTGCGTAAAGACTACACAAATGTTTTAAAAGAAAGGGATCAGCTTCAGGAAACAGTCGATGAGTTTGACCGATGCAGCAAAGAATATGAGGAATCCCTCAGATTAATTGCTGCATTGCAGTTGCAGTTAAGTGAGGCTAATGAGCAGATTTTGCAATTAAAACAATACTTAGATGAATTGAAAGTGTCCCAAACTCAAAGTCTGTTCAATGAGCTCATAGAATGTAAATCTTCAAAAACATTGCATCCCTCCACAACAATCGATTTGACTGGTGATGATTTTGTCACATCTAGAACAGCAGAAAGGATTACATGCAGTAGAAGAAAATTAAAGAAATACATAAAAATTAATAAATAGGTATGTTAGGAAAGTACAAAGGTTAATTAAAACAAAAATTAATACAAAAAATTATATAAATATATGTAAGGAAAAGCATGTATTAACCCTTAACCAGGCCCAAGAAAACCGCTTAAGCTGGGCAAGTGGTTTCTATGGATTTAATTTACTATTTGCGTCTTGTATAACGTGTAGTTTGTGAAAATTGGAAAAATGCATGGAAAACTAAAGAAAATGACGTGGGAAAACATAATCCCTTTGCCTGGCAAGAGATAAAATCATGTGGGAAACGTAATCCCTTTGCCTTGTAAGATAATTGAGAAATTTAGTGCGCCTACTTAATATTTAAACCTAAAATTTTAATTTTTTTTTGTAAATAATATAATTAAAACCAATACTATTTTAAATATTACAAATCCTAGTAATATTAACTTTTTTAGCTTATGATTACATCAGGTTCATTTTTTTTATAGTAAAGGGTGACAAACGAGCACACAGTCCACCTGATGGTAAGTGGTTGCTGTGGCCCATAGACATCTACATCTATCCTCTATTACAAATCAAAATGCAGTTGCGTTGTCACCCGTGAGGACTAAGATGGAGTGCCTCATTTAAAGTAAAAAGGGTCTCTGGTTCTCTACACTCACCATACGAAACACAGCAGCGTCAAGCTGCTATTTCACGCTGGTATTCTGTGAGAAGGTGGTCTTTCCCCGGTCGAGCCGACCCATTCGTGCTATAACTATACTACTAACATAGCTGCAGCATGGCTCTACTACGTATCAGATCACTAGGTAGGTAAGTATTAGAAATAAAAACATATTTTGTGATAATAAATTTATTTAAGTAATAAAAAATTACAAATTTTGCTTTTCCTCTTCCGATGACTGCCAAATTTGGAGTAACTTCTCAATTTCGTGGTCTTTTACAGGTCCCTGTAATAATAAAAGGCATTGTCAGGCTGGGGGCATATATCTCCCACCAAATCTCCACCTAGTCAGGCAATGGACACAGTTCTCCCACATACTTTTAGAGGTTGTTATAAAAAAATTATCCAGTAATCTGAATAGAAATATGACAAAACCACAACAAAAACTCATAATCTACAACATATAAAAAAATAGCACGACTTACCTTTCGTGATTTCGACATTATTTACAAAAATGTCTCAACTTGGTCAAAAATCTACACACTCGACGACTCCACAAATTCAAATGGTTGTCTGTGACATTTACGTTCCGATACAAGTTCGTTCAGTTTTATTTCATAGATAACATATTTGGGATGACATTCTATTAGCTTGTGGATTTTATAAAACCGGAACCTGGTAAAAATTCTGCATTAACGATGTGGGATCGTAATGACCTAAGCCTGGTTAACACATTCAGTGCCTCCGACTCGCCCGGAGAGTTCACGTAAATCTTATTCCAGTGCCGACGACTCGTCTGGCGAGTTCAGTGTTTTTCACTGATATTTCCAAAATGCATCCGTATTTTCTGCTTAAAATTATAGTTTAGACTAAATATATACTAAACTAAGGATTTACGTGGTGGGCCGGTGTGGAGACCCCGTTTAAATTTGAAAGGAAACAAACTATTCTGCAATGCCTTGAACTCGCTAGGCGAGTTCCCTGACATAGATCCTCTACCATTTACATGTTAAACAACGACGTCATATCCTATAATCGACGTCCATAGTAGCATGGACTACCTACATACTTGTGATATGGAACTAATATACAACAAACTAGTTGCATTAGAATAAAAAACAAGCTTTAGAAATACAAAGTCGTCGTAATATTTGAGATCACATATCTAGTAGCCATATTATAAATCTTGTATCTTTGTAATAGGGTTGAAAATGAATTTAAAAAAAAGGGTCGGCATTGATAAAACACCGGCGCGCTGTTGTGTTTGAAGAACAAAAGCACTGATAACATTGTTTTTTACAAAGCTCTCATTGGCTAATATTAAATCGCACTCCAAGAATCCACTTGCAACTAAATATTTCGTCCATTGTATTCCTATTTGTGACGTCATTGCCTACTCTAGTAAACTTCTGTAAACTTTTTTTTCAATATCAGTGCTCTGTACGACCCCTTCGTCATCGCATGCGTTTATCTGTTCTCTACCTTTGTGACCTGGCTTACGTTTACTGGACTCCCGTGTTTTGATTACCTGCCTGAACTTTGAATGTTCTTGTCTACCTTGGCCTGGTCTGGAAATTGTTATGGTCAAAAGTTTCCATAGCTTGAATTTTGAAAATCGGTTAGTACTCTCCATTTTGGTTTATTTATTAAATGAAAAGTTGGTAAATCTTTCCAATATGGACCATCGATTTCAAAGCCCATATTTTTTTTTGTAGATAGTACTCACTAAAAGAAAGCGTTTTGCAAAGTTTTAGGATGCGGAAACTTACGGTTCATGAGATATATTTTTTTAAACTTTTCATACAAATTGGCAAATAACACGCAATTACATCAATTACAAAATGAATTTGACAAATCATTGATGTCAAACGTCAATTAGTGTAGGGTTCCGAATATTTTGAAAGTATCGATACGTACTCGATAC
This sequence comes from Parnassius apollo, assembly GCA_907164705.1. NCBI lineage: Eukaryota > Metazoa > Arthropoda > Insecta > Lepidoptera > Papilionidae > Parnassius > Parnassius apollo. The sequence continues at coordinate 644,709 of CAJQZP010000890.1, read as the reverse complement.
CAAGTATCGTATCAAAAGTATCAATACTACTTGGTATCGAGTACATTTCGTTAATTTTGGAGACTAGGGGGGTAAGAAGCCGGGAAGTTGTGCTCCGGCGCTCCGTCCTGCGGGATGAGCAGTGCCTCCACCCTAGCGTAGGGAAGCACAGGCACCTGAGCTCGCCTTCGCAGCTTCGGCTTTTTGGTCGCCTTCGGCGACCAGCCTCAGCTCCCTACGGCGGGCGGGCACTGCTCTCCCTCCGCGCCTCCGGGCTCTTATATACACTCTAGGGGTAGGGCAGACAAGACCACGTGGATAGTGGGGAGCTCTGATTCGGTTTTGGGTACTTTTTGAATATTAAATAAGTAAGTCAATAAGTAAGTAAACACTTTATTGTAGTAAGAATTAGATAATACAGAAAGTTGCAAACAATAAAATAAAAGTACAAAAGCTGTACTAATTAAGAAATACAAACAAGTTGCAAACAATAAAATACAAGTACTAAGGTGGAACTTAAATAGAGTAAACTTTATTCTACTTTATATACATATATAATTGCACTTATCAGCTCTTCCTATGCATTTAATTGGTTTGTCATAATTTTTCGTCTCCAAAATTAACGAAATGTACTCGATACCAAGTAGTATTGATACTTTTGATACGATACTTGGTATCGAGTAGGTATCGATACTTTCAAAATATTCGGAACCCTACACTAACTGACGTTTAACATCAATGATTTGTCAAATTCATTTTGTAATTGATGTAATTGCGTGTTATTTACCAATTTGTATGAAAAGTTTAAAAAAAATATCTCATGAACCGTAAGTTTCCGCAACCTAAAACTTTGCAAAACGCTTTCTTTTAGTGAGTACTATCTACAAAAAACATATGGGCTTTGAAATCGATGGTCCATATTGGAAAGATTAGCCCAACCTTAACATACCTCAATATAACGACTTCCTTTATTTCACAAATTTTTCGTGATCCCTTTGAATTGTCCATAAGTCAATGTAAAATATACCTTTACATTGCAAACATATCTTGCGAATAACCTCTTTATAATGAATTCTCAACTATCAAGAAAAGTATAAATACATCTAATTATTTATTTATTTATTTTATTTATTTATTTGTCACACCAACAAGATATACACTACAAGCTTTCTAAGAGTAGACAATAAATAGTTTAATGCTCAGTGATACCTCTTTTATAGGTGTAAACTACATGAATATTGAGCGTCATACTCACATTGCTTTTTGCTTTATAAATAGTTATCTTAAAGGGAACATTTAAGCCCTATAAAAACAGTACAATCAGATTTACAAATACACAGTTCTTAAACGTTACGTTTTGCTTACGGAAATATAAAACTATACCAAAATTTCAATGTCAAAGAATTAAAATGTTATTATATAAGGAAAAAAATGTTTATGAATAAATAAAGGAATCAAAACAATGTCAATGATAATTTCAATTTGAATTACTAATTAAAAAAAATTAAAATACAATTATTAAGATTAAAATTATTTTATACAGCAATAAAAAATAATAAGACATTAAAAAGTAACACAATAAATATTTTAAAAATCGTATATCAGTTGAGAGACTACCTTTTTAAAGTGACGTAAGGGGTCTGAGAAAATATCCAAAGTTTGTGTCTTTCGACGTTTTTTCGAAATACATCTTTGAATATAATTTGTTCACTCCCGGTATTACCAATATCTTTGTTATGTATCTCGTTGTAACTCCTCATTAATCTGTTTAGAGGAGCATAATAGCCTAGATGCGACCGTGCTAACTTTGTGACGAATGGCGCTTATTTCTTATACCTGGGCGATCCCATGGGCCTGGGAATAGCAAAATTAATATGAGATATAACGTCTGGAGCGTCGATGTAACCATTTATCATTTTGTAGAGGAATAAGATGTCCGACATCACTCTGCGCTCGACGAGATGTTTCATATGAAAGTATTTCAAACGATCATTATAGCTAGGCAAGAGTTTTGCTAATTTACAACTGTAAGTCAAGTGCCAGAGGAATCTTTTTTGTACACCTTCTATATGCTTTTTGTATACGTCGTAGTGCGGGTTCCACACCACGCTGCAGTATTCTAAGCTACTACGCACAAGTGCCATATAGATTGCGATTTTTGTGCTCGGATTTTTAAACTCCCTACAGGTACGTAAGACAAACCCCAAGGTCTTGAAGGCTTTTTAGTGATGCTATCTCTCTATCTATATGTAAATTAAATCGCAATTTGGTATCGACAGTTACACCCAAATCTCTAATATGATCAACCTCTTTTAATGGTACATCGTCAATACCGTTGCGCGGCTAAGTTGACATCTCATCTCATGGCACTAACGCCATCTAGTGTCGGGTAACAGAGCGAGGAGAGAGCTTTCCAGAAAATGACATCACTAATTTTTTAACCGACAGCGCCATCTAGTATCAAATTGAAGAACTAAACTTTCTAGAAACTCTACACTCGATCTTTCTGCGCTTGGTCGGTTGGCGCGCGTATTTACTCGAATATTCGGGAATATTCTGGATGTTTTCGTGGAAGAGCCCTATATAAAGGCGCTGCAATACGCGATCGGGGAAGTATTGAATTTGGCGAGACAAGCGAAGCTTCGGAGCGGAATAAAGTGAATCAGTGTGATTAATTATTAGTGTTTTAAGTTTTAATTTGTGTAAAGAAAATTAAAGTGTTAATTTAGGTAATTCTATCGGCAATTTTTATTGTCACGAACCTCAAGCTCGTAACAATACAATAATATCTAGTCACTGAGAGCTTTTTTCTAGTGAAGTGTACCACGTGGCATTTGTCAATATTCAAGCTCATACCATTCGATTTGCACCATAATACTAGATTTTCCAAGTCATTTTGAAGCAACAATACATCCTCTAATGAATTTACTGATCTAAAAATTTCAAATCATCGGCGAACATGTGAAACTTAGAATTTTGGAAACACTTACCGATATCATTAATAAAAACGTTGAACAGCGTGGGACCCAGATGGGATCCTTGAGGAACTCCGGAAAAGGCAGTAAAAAAGCCAGATTTGAATCCCCCTGCTACCACCACAGACAGTCTATTCGTTAGGTAAGATCTGAACCATCGCAAGAGATTACCGCTTATACCGACACATGATAATTTGTGCAATAACATATCGTGATTGACTTTATCAAAAGCCTTACTAAAGTCAGTGTATATGACATCGAAAGACAGCGCATGATCAACACCTTCGGCCAGGCCTTCAATGAAGGATATCAGATTAGTCGTGGTAGAGCGGGCTTTCATAAAACCGTGCTGTTCCAGTGCAGTTAAGTGTCTTAGATGCCAAGACATTATAGGGCACATTAGTTTTTCAAAGACTTTAGCAAACACCGTAATAATTGATATTGGCCTATAGTTCTTCACTGAGTTTATATCACCTCCTTTGTGTTTTGGTATAACAAGAGAAGTTTTCCAAGCGCTGGGAAAATTCCAGAACAAAGTGATTTATTAATTATCAAAGACTGAGGTAAAGCTAGAGCACCAGCACATCTTACAGCAAAGATAGATGGCATTCCATCTGAGCCAGCGCCTTTAGTGGAGTCAAGTCTCTTTAAGACCCTAAATACTTGGTCTTTAGTCACTGAAATATTGGTAATAAAGTTAGAAGCGGGGGATTTATCTACATGGTGCTCGTCTGGAATGGATAGTTTTTCAATATTGTAGACTGAAGAGAACTGTGAAGCAAAAAGTTCGCAGATATCCGGGCCAGTAGTGGCAAGAAGACATTTGGGCAGGGTAGATACTACTACTGCCTTCTTTTGTGTTTAATGAAACTCCATAGAAGTTTAGGATTTGAATTCAAAGATGTCTCTAGTCGTAGCAAATAAGTTTTATAATTCTGGCTAAGTAATTTCGTACATCTATCTCTAAGGAGTTTAAAGGTCAATAAATCCCGAGGGTTATTAAATTTACGGTGTTTAGATCTGTATTTATATTTTTCCTTGATTACCTTAATTAACGTGTCTGAAAACCATATGGGGTATTTCTTATTATTACAAGGTTTGGACTTGGGTACATGTTTAACTATGATGGATTGAAGTACTTTATAGAAATGTGCTACCATGGCATCTACGTTTTCATAACGCGACAATACGTCTTTCCATGATATACTATTCAATTCATTTACAATTTTAATAAAATCTGCTTTATAAAACATAAATTTGGGTTCGTGCTTGGTTAGGAGATAATTGTCACATTTAAGTCCCACACAGAATTCGATAGGAGCATGCAACGGGTCAATCACCGATAATGGGTCGGTACTTACGTAGAGGCGGTTGATATCCAGTGTACTTATTATCAGATCCAACATTTTGTCTTTATTGTTAAAACAGGAATTGTGCTGAACTAGATTATTAAGAGACATGAAATCAACGAGCATGTTATTAAGTAGACTATTGGATGTTGCAGGTTTGAGTGTGTGACTAACAGTCTTAGTCCAACATATGCTACTCAAATTGAAGTCACCAAGTATAAGAGTGTTTCCACTGTGGTTTTCTAATATGCGATTGGCATTGCTAATAAAATGCTTAAGTATATGCATTTTACTGGAGGAGGGATATATACGCCACAGATGTACAGGTGTCTGTCTTTATTAAAGCTATCATATATTTCCACTTTAACCCATAAATCTTCACAATCCGACTCCTGCGCACTCAAACGATTTAAAGCGTTTAGAGACAGCAATGAGAACACCACCTCCCATTTTTTCACCATGGAACCCGCTGTTTTCGCGGGCGCGTCTGTAGACCGTGTAACGGTCATCAAATAATTCATTATCAAAAATTGTGCCATTCAACCATGTCTCTGTGAAAACAATAATGTCAAAATTACAACAAACTACATTATTAAACAGTTCAATAGTTTTTGTCCTCAGACCCCTAACATTTTGGTAGTAACAAGTAAAAGTGCCTTTTAGTACAAATATAGCAGATATAGCGTAATCATGACAAAAGATTCAAAAGGTCGAGGTTCTTTACATGGACGTAGTTTGATTCTTCATTTTTGCGCATGTATATCCTACCATCACGCACCCATACAAATTTGTATTTAAGTCGCGAGCTTTGGTTCGCGCAGCAGCGTGCAAGCTCTTATTTTTCGGGGAGAGATGCTCCATGACGTAAATAGCAGTCTTCTTATCACCTCCGATACCTAAGTGGCTCGAATTGAGTTTGTCGTCCCGATTGGTTTTGTTGAAACGTGCAGTCGCAGCGAGAAAATCGTCGCGCAGGCGCGGACTGCCGAATTTTACTAAGATGGATCGAGGGCGCGGACTTGAGCTATTCATTTTGGCTAGTCGAGAGCAGTAATGAATGTGTGACTCAGTGATGGGGCATTTTATATTTTGCCCAGTTGCACTACAGTGTTGATAAGATTCTCCTGCCTATTTTCAGGTACACGCTGGATTTCAATATTTGAGCAGCGTGATTGTTGGTCTATTTGGGCTATTCGTAACGATAAGGATAGATTATTTGCCCGCAAATATTCTGTCTCAGATCTTAGTTTCTCAATCATGCTAACGTGTGCGGCATTGCTAGCCTTAATTTTTTCAAGTTCCTCGTTAAAATAAGCCATAGATGCTTCGAGGGAGGACACTGCGTTTTGGACCTCTAAAAGGTGCGGGTGAATCTGGTGGTTGAATAACTGTTGCAACTCTTCGCGGATGATGTCTCGAATGCTACTAGCTGACAGACAAGAACAGTTTGTAGCGGTGGTGCGTGTCTTGCCGCGCTTTGTAACGTAATCAAGCAATTAACGAATTTTAATTTAACGAATTTCACCTAAGTATGACCCTTAACCCCATCCCATATCTATATAATCCCATAGTATGTGATTCATGTCGCGATTTTTTTACCTTTGTAAAAAATTTACGACCAACCTAACCTCAACATAACAAACTTAATTTCAACGAATTACTTGATATAACGAATATTAACTTGTACCCTTCCGATTTGTTATATCGAGGTTGCAAGGCGAGAGAGGAAAACTGAATCAGGAGATAGGCAATAACCCACCTACCAAGCGTGGCAGCTATGGCAAATGGACTTTTGATCATTACATCCCATGCCCAAACCTTCAATTTCTTAGATATTAGCTGTTTACAAGTGAACAAAAACTGGAAATTACGCGAATATTAAAAAATTTCTTACCAAATTGGTCAATGGTCACATTTAAAAACATTTTCGTGACATTTTAGTAACAGTCAATAAACAAAACTAAACTATGTCACAGATTTATCAATTACAATGAAATAAAACACATAAACACACGAGAAACAGGAATAATGCTAAATAGATATTATTATCAATTTAAACTTTACTACCAGCGACCGCCATTAACTGCGTAGTAAAGTGCGCATGGAACATAGATCATTTCGTATACGTAAACTTAATATATAAGCATGCCCTCTAGTTGGATTAAAATAAGTCTATTCTAAGGTTTTGCAATGTAGATGGCAGTACAAAAAAGATCACTTTGTTCTCAAAATAATGTTCTAAGTTGCACGCCCATGCTCTAGTGTCTGTGTCGCCGCCGTAGAGACAGGACGTTCGCGCTTTCCGACACGAGTGTCGCTAATATCGAACGTGTGCGAAATTTTACCTAGACTAATGACGTCACGCGCGTGGTCTGCAGAGGAAATCAAATCTTTGATTATATTTTATGAAGCGCTGCCAGAACTATGGCAAACATTCTCCCTGATTATAAAAATCGAGTAAAGAAATCTGCAACGGTAGAAAGTTTGGCGAACAATTTAATACTTCTGCATCGGAAATAAATAGAAAATTGCACAATTTACTAACGCAGTTTAATAAAGAACTGCGAAAGCTTGAAAAAAGAAGAGTCGACAAGGCGCAGATGAAAATTATATAAGCACTTGGGAGTAATTCACAAGTTTAAATTTTTTAATGCCGAGTACCGTACCAGCAAATGAAACATAAGAAAATTTGGTAAGTTTAATACTTTATTAGTTTATTATAAATTTCAAGTTATGTATCTGTACTGCCAGCTAACTTCGCCTTCAGGAGATCTTCACGAATTTCTTTACTTTCATTGGACATATTGGATCCCAGTGGTCTATCTGAGAACAATACATTATCTGGAGGGGATCTTGTCTCCAACAACAACAGAGAATACATTTCTTACATTTCATTTTTAGACTAATGCCGAAGTGAATATCATTTCCGGGCGTAGGACAAGCAAGGCAAAATGTAGCTAGACGATTCCTAGCAAAAGTGTGGTCTGTCAGATGTTTTTGGAGTTATTAACTACACCCGTGTTGATTTTCCCCTACCATTCCCGACTGCGATTCAGTACAAGAACAGAAAATGTTCAACTGGTAAGGACAAATAAGTTCTAAGAGTTTTTCAAAATAAGTTTTTTTTTAAGTTAAGAATATTAGTGTTATATTCATGACTAATTTTCTGTAAAAATTACGACAATAACACTATTGTCGCAACTTTGTCGTCCGGGTCATAAATCCTGCAACCTTTCGAATTGGGGTCCACCCCTTAACCATTGCGCTTTTGAGACTATGATTAAATGTTGTAGATTATAGATATACTGAATACGGTCGTATGTAGCGGGCTAAATATCTATTGGTACTTTTAAATAAAACCAACAGATATCTTGATTACGTATATGTATTATTTTCTTCCAATATCGTTCACTTTTTTTTTTGCGCCCGAAGCAATTATGGGCAACCCTCCGGAAAGCGGGGGAGGGAGGTTGAGAATGCTCATAGCATACCACGCAGCCGGCTGCGTGGTTATGTGGTGACTTTTACCCACTAAACTCAACCTTTTAGGAATTGGCTTAACGATCTGACTAGAGATCTCTAAGCCGTATACGAACGCGACCCTCGTTGGCAGAAAGGAGGGCGCAGGCTTTTTTATAAAGCACACAAACGCCTTATGCAATTAATACACCTCGAACCATATCGCGAGGTAATCTACTACTAACGACATCTATTGTTCACAAATAAAATTAAAATACTTTATATTGATCTGATTACATACGAATCGTGAACATTCCGCCCACCAAGGACATTATCAAAGATATGTCCGTGAATTTTAAAGTAAAGTAACAATAACAAAAGAAAAACATAAAACTATTATTATTCTAAATACACAAAAAATAGGCGAGATGAGAAATAATAATCTTCTTAATATAACTAAAGCAACACATTACTATACTACCATAAGCTTAATACAATTTTAACTAAAAACAAAAAATAAATAACGCAAAAAATCTTCAATTTGTTACAAACAGAAACTACAATACACATACAATTTCATACATTTACGTCTTTACTTATTAATCTGATATAGGTAGTATACATAAACGGGATGTTGGCCGTTTGATTACAGATTTTTTAGTTTTTAATGTAACCACTCGAGTGATATTATCGGGGCCGGGATGTTTTTGTAATATTCGACCTAGCAACCAGTGAGTAGGAGGCAAATCATCTTCCTTTATTAAGACGACATCCCCGATTTGGGGCTCAGGATGCTGCAAAGTCCATTTATGACGGTGTAAATAAGATGTAAGATATTCCTGGGACCAACTACGCCAAAAATGCTGCAACATTCTTTGCACTAGATGCCACCTATTCAAGGGACTAATGTCTACATTTTCATAGTTGGCATCAGCTACACATACTAATGGTTCCCCGACTAAAAAATGACCAGGAGTCAAAGGGACCGGATCTCCTGGATCACCAGTATTTACAACCGTTAAAGGCCTAGAATTTAAGCTTGCCTCTACCTGATTGAGGAGTGTGGTCATTTCCTCGAATGTGAGGGTGGAATTTCCTACAATTCTTTTTAAATTGTGTTTTGTAGATCGCACCCCTGCCTCCCATAATCCACCAAAATTGGGAGCATGGGGTGGAATAAAATGCCATTCTGTACCAGTTATTTCTAAATTTTTGGCTACTGTTTCCTGAGTGTCACGTAATTCTTTTAGCTCTTTAGCTGCACCAATAAATGTCGAACCGTTACCACTCCACAATGCCGCGCAGTGACCACTTCTAGACACGAACCGTCTAAAAGCAGCAATAAATGCTTGGGCAGTCATGTCGCTGACCACCTCCAAATGTATGGCTTTAGTTGCCATGCACACAAAAAGACAAATATAACCCTTATATGCACGGTGTCCACGCCCTTTCGAAACTCTTAGATTTATTGGACCAGCATAATCGACCCCACTATAGAGAAATGCTCTAGATGGAGTAGCACGCACTCGTGGTAATTGACCTATCAGTTGGGTTTTCGTATTGGCCCTTTGTCTTATACATGTCACACATCTGCGAATATGTTGCCTCACTAGGCTCTTTAGACCAACTATCCAATAAGCGGATCGCAAATAATTTAGCATTAATTGTAAAGTCTTATGGTGTGCATCAGAAATAATTAATCTGGTTAAATTAGAATTATGTGGCAGTACTATAGGATGTTTGGCATCCTATAGTAAACTCTTAAAATTTTATTTTTATCTAAGTAAGGCGACAGAGACTTTATTTTACTACTCTTTGCCTGCACATTAGCCCTTTTCTCAATCTCTGCATATTCTTCAGCAAATTCTTGTTTTTGACACAGTCTTATACAACACATTAATGCTTTATCCAATTCTTTCTTCCTCAAATATTTTGTATGTGCTTCGGTATTCTTATATCTTTTTAAAGCCCTTTTAAAACGCCTACAATACGCTACAACTCTAAGTAGCTTACTGAGACTAGAATATCGGTCTAATATGGAAACATCAATTGAAGTTACATGAGATGTTATGGCTTCTTCTAAATGAATATCTGATTCCAATGGTTTCTCATAGACTACCGTCTTATTTGTGAGAAATTTTGGACCAGACATCCATGTTTTACAACTGATTAGCTCTGATGGTAAAAGGCCTCGTGATGCGTAATCCGCCGGATTGTCTCTCGACTTTATGTGAGCCCAATGACTCGAATCTAGTGATGTTAGGATCTCCGAAACGCGATTGGCAACAAAAGTCTTCCAACGACTAGGATGACCCGTTAACCACGCCAACACAACAGTTGAATCTGTCCATGCTCGTACATTATACAAAGGAATTTTTAAAACTTCTGCGACTTCTAATAGCAAGCGAGTCAGCAGTACAGCACCACATAACTCTAAACGAGGAATGCTAATTCTTTTTATGGGAGCGACTCTCGTTTTAGCAGCTAAGAGGGACACGTAAACGTTGCCTTTACTGTCCATTATGCGAATGTACATGACTGCTGCATATGCTATATTTATTTATTTATTTATTGATAGAACCACCAACGGAATAACATGTTGTTTTAAAAATATGTGACCATAGGCTTAGGAACTAAGATTTACATGTTTCCATTTAAAGGTAGTTACAGCATGTTTAAAAAAGACGATAACTGTACGATAACTTAATAATTATTACAAGTACGAGTAAAATACTGATATAAAACAAACAAAAACAATTAGACAATACTTACGAAATATATGAAAAATAAAAATATATAAAAATAACAACATTTATATCGAGTTTATATAAAGATATGGTACTCATAATTTTTACTATGAGTTTTTAAATAGATTGACAATTTTGGCTCTAAAGGATTTTATACTATCGTTAAATAAGTCAATAGTCTTATCTTTAAGGACACATTCGTTATATAATCTGCTTATTCTCGGTATAAGAGAGTGATGACCAAGATTAGTTTTATACAATTTGTGTTTGAGTAAGGGAATCGAAAAACGCGGCACACGGCAGGGAACTTTGAACAATATTTGTGATAGTAATTCTGCAGAATCTATAGTCCCATTTGTAAGCTTGTACAAAAAAACTAAATCATGTAGTTTACGTCTGTCCGATAGTGAGTTTAATTTTAGTTTTAGGAGACGAGTGGAATAAGATTTCATATGATTACTACTAGAACAATATTGAGTAAATAGTCTTTGAATGCTTTCTATACGATCTTTGTGTATTTGATAATAGGGTTCCATATGATGGTGCCGTACTCTAATTTACTTCTAACTAAGGAAGTGTAAAGAAGTTTTTTTGTTTTGATTTTTTTTAAACATTTTGAATTCCTGTATAAAAACACGATCATTTTGCGTGCCGATCTACAAATATTTTCAATGTGAATATTAAATCTTAATTTAGCATCAATTGTAATTCCTAAGTCTCTGATGGATTCAAGCTTCTGAATTGGATTATTGTTCAACGTGTATTGGGTTTCTGATGCAGTATGCTTACACGTAAAGTTGATATATGAACATTTAGAAGCGTTGAGATCCATGCCATTTAACTTGCTCCAACGAGCAATTATATCGACATCTTCTTGTAGAGATTGTGCATCATAATCGTTTAGAATTGCTTTTGCGAGTTTCAGATCGTCCGCAAAGATGAAACATTTTGAATTATGTACACAATTAGTTACATCATTTACGAAAATATTAAATAATAAGGGTCCTAATATGGATCCCTGAGGCACTCCCGAGGTGCACCCATATTTCTGAAAAAAGTAGCCTCTGATCACTACATATGAAAATCTGTCTTTTAAATATGAAGCGAACCACGAAAGTAATGGCCCTCCGATTTCGCTATTAACAACTGGTTATTCACCCTGTCGAAGGCTTTGGAGAAATCGGTGTAGATAGCATCTACTTGAAAACGTGAGTCAACGTAGGGTGTTATAAAATTCAAAAAACATGAAAGGTTTGTGACAGTAGATCGAGATGTCATAAATCCGTGTTGGGTGTCTGAGATGGCGTGGAGGACATGGCGTGTCAATATAGGCGAGATTAAGGATTCGAAGATCTTAGAGACAACTGATAATATTGATATGGGTCTATAGTTGGCAATATTATCTCTATTCCCTTTTTTGTACACAGGCACTATTCTTGCAAGTTTCCACATATCTGGGAAGACTTTATATGCTTTATGCTTTAATTAATTTATTACAGCTAAACCTTAGTGATTTAAATTTGAGTATGTCTAGAGGGTTATTTATTTTATTTATTTATTTATTTATTCTTTTTTGTACACCACAATACAGAAACATCAATACAGTTAAAACTAATTAAAGTATGTACAATAGGCGGTCTTATCACTGAAAGTGATTTCTTCCAGACAACCTTTGCGTAGAGGAATGATGCAAACAAAAGTTACAAAAAGAGGGGGGCATACAAAATAATAACAAAAAAAACACAATAATACATACAAATAAAAGTAAGTGAAAGTTATATATAAAATATCATATAATAGATTAAATGAAAAGAGTAAGGGAAATTATTGTAGTGTATAATATATTAAATTTTATTATTGTAAATTCTACCTTTTACTCGATATTTATTTTTAATTTTTAACATATAAATTAATTTATTATTATACCATAAAGGAAACTTTGTACTTTTAGGCTTAGTCTTTGGCACGTGTTTTTCAATTATTGATTTTAATTTATGATAAAATTCATTAAGCATTGAGTTAACTGAATCGCAGTTAAGTAATAGTTCTGACCAATTTGTACCATCTAATTCTTTATTAATGGCCTCATAATCTGCTCTAAAGAAGTTGTACCTTTCATTAAGCTGTGCATTGATCGTATTAATCTTCAAGAAAAAAGCTTTAGGTTAAGTGATGGATGATGATTATCGATTATGCTGATTGGATTGAAGTTTTGACTAACTGTCACATGAGTATGATTTGAAAGAACCAAATCAAGCAACCTACCATTTGCGTTAAATATTGAATTGAATTGTTTTAAATTGTGTTCCTCGATAAAATCAACAAAACTAGACGCTAAGTTAGAACTACTAACGGGGTGTAGACAATTTAATTCCGGTACTTTCGACCATGCAATACTAGTAATATTAAAATCCCCCGTTAGCATGACGTATTCATTAGTATTAATAGCTTTGGACGCATTTTCTAAGAATTTGCTTAGCACATTGCTATTCATCGGAGGTGGCAAGTATACTACGCAGATTGATGAACATGACTTGGTTTACCATCTATAATTGCATCAACCGTAATCCACAAATCTTCGCAGTTACTCTCCCAATGCAGGCAACGGCTTGATTTTAAGGTATTTTTAACGGCTATCATTACACCCCCCCCCCATTTTTGATTCTTTTTGAGTCTAATTGCTCCCTGTCTCTCCTGTATACCGTATAGCGATCATCAATAAACTCACTATCGAACACACCGTCATTAAGCCAAGTTTCTGTAAAAATTAAGATGTCGAAATCATTACATAATATGTTAAGTTTTACATCATGCGTCTTACTACGAATCCCCCTTACATTTTGGTAATATATATTTAATTTATCGTATTTAAACAGAATTTCGATAAGAGACTAAACAGATAAGTACTTTACTATTGTAAATCTTCGAGCTGCTCAATGTTACGCACGACAATATGCTCAGTATTATCGGTTTTTCTTAAAAAGACACGACCATTTTTAATCCAGACAAATTTGTATTTTAATTTCTTTGCTGTCGCTCTGGCAAGGGCGTGGATTTTCTTCAGCTCCGTATTTAGTTTTTCATTGGTGTTTCTTTTATTGAAATTTATTACTCCGGCCAAGAATGTATCACGAACCCATGGACAAGCAAACTTCACAATAATAGACCGTGGTCGTGCATTTTCTGGATTAATCTTGGCGATTCTTGTACATTTATGGATATCAGCATCGGATATTTTAGTGCCAGTAATCTTCCCTATTTGTGTAATAATATTAGGTATATTTTCGGCCCTATGTTCCGGAACACATTGTATCTCTAGGTTGCTCATTCTTGAATGCTGCTCCATTATGCTTAAGCGACTATTGAGGTTTTTTACTGTTGATTTAAGGCAATCATTTTCTTCTTTTAGTTGTTTTACATCTTTAAATTTTACTTGCATATCCTTTTTTTAAATCCTCGTATTGGTTAGTAATGAAAAGAACAGATTCCTTTAGATCAGTGATTTCCACGGTTAGTCTCTTTATTTTATTTTCTATAATTTTGCTGATATTGCTTTCAATTTTGTTTATAAGCGTCCGAAAACCCGTGCAATTCGACACTTGAATCAGTTGTCTTTGTTCCGCACCATCGAGGAATATCGGTTTTCGTGAGTAGTGGTAACTCTTCAGGGTAAGTTAGCCATTCCTTTAATAATTTCATTGGAACCTCTGCATCCCCTTCTAGACCAGTTAGCCATAGCCTTTGTATAAATGATTTCGCTACTACAATACAAGGTGCTATCCAGCCCAATGGGTCGAATAACCGTGCTATGCCTGAAATAATACGTCTTTTTTGTTGCAGGTTTGACCAGAACCGGAAGCTGCACCGAGAAATGGAACTCATCATTACTGCGACTCCAGGTAAGTCCCAATATTTTTATTGTAGAATCTAACTTTATTTCTAGATCTTCCCTTTCTTTATTCTCATCTATCATACTCCAACCAATGCATTCTCTATCCTCATCCTTCCTTATCTCTTTAAGTAGTTCGTTTTTATTGCTATTCCACTTTTGTAATTCAAAACCTCCTCCCTTTAATAATTTTTTCATTTCCTTATATATTTCAATTCCTTCTTTTACAGTTTCACAGCCAGTCATAAGATCATCCATATAGAAATCTTTTAATATTATATTCCTTGCATGAAAATACTTCTTTCTGTCATCAATCGCTAACTGTTGCAGAACCTTAACGGCCAAATATGGAGCAGACGCCGTACCAAAAGTTACCGTTACCAGCTCGAAATCCCGGATTTTACTTTCCTGATTATTTCTCCAGACTATTCGCTGATATGCCGCATCTTCATCAGTAACACGGACTTGTCGGTACATTTTTATAATATCAGCTACCATTGCTATTGGGTGACATCTCCAGCGTAAGACAAGGTGACGCAAGTCGGATTGTAAAGTAGGGCCGACCATTAAAACATCATTTAGTGAAACGCCATTTTTGTTTTTAGTAGATGCATCAAAGACTACCCTAAGTTTGGTGGTGGCCTTGTCCTCTCTTACAACCGCGTGATGTGGTAAGTACACTCCTTCTTCTTTACTATCTACTGGCCTCATATGATTCAAATTCAAGTATACCTGAATTACCTTTGTATATCTGTTTCTAAATTCTTCATCCTTCATTTTCCTCTCTAAGGCTAACAATCTTTTCACAGCTATCTCTCGTGAACCACCTTGTTTACAGGATGGACCTTCATCACGAAACGGTAATTTCACCACATATCGACCTTCTGCTGTTCTTGTCGTCGTCGCTGCGAAAATCCCCTCACATTTCAGCTCTTCCTCGGTAAGTATCCTTTTAGATATACCTGATTGATCTGATTCTATTTCCCAGAATTTTTTAAGAATTTCATCTTCTTTGATCTGAGAGTGCAGTACTGTAACTGCTGGTGAGTTGTCGCAATCTTCAGACATTACAAGACCAGAAATGATCCACCCTAAGGTAGTGCATTGTGCAATAGGAGTTCCAGTAGGACTTCTCGTTACTCTTTTCTTCAAAATCTGGCAGTAAATGTCTGCACCAAGCAGAATGTCAATTTTATTCGGTAAATAATATTCTGGGTCTGCCAACTGAACATTTTGTATTTCAGCCCAAGGTAAATAGGCAACCTTTTTACCAGGTAGGTAAGTAGTAATATTATTTAAAACATAAGCTTTCACTTCAAGGGGAAAACTGGGATCAGACAGTAATTGAATTTTAATAGAAACCATGTACTTCGACACCACCGAAGACTGATTACCGCCTAGTCCTGTAATAACTCCCTTCACCGGTATCTTTTTTTAACTTTAATAATTGAACTGTGTTTTCAGTAACGAACGATGCTTGTGAGCCCTGATCGAGCAAGGCTCTAATAATTTTGAAATCGCCAAATTTACACTTAGCTTTCACTAGAGCTGTTGCTAGCAAAACCTGTCTAATGATCTTTCCTGTCGAAAGGCGGGATACGATTGGCGTTGTTTCGGTTGAACTACTAGCCGTTACACTTTTTTCATTTTTAGTAACGGCCTTGTCTGTTTGCCCACTGTGTACGACTGGTGTAAATTTAGGGTGAAGAAGTGATTGATGCCGCTTTTTACAAATACGACAAGAAAAATCTATTCTACAATATTTTGCAGAGTGATTACGTCCTAAACAATTTAGACATAAATTATTATTTAAAACAAATTCATGTCTTTTATTGTATTCCTCCTTTGCGAACTTCTTGCAAAAACATAGTTTATGGTTTTCTGTACAATATTCACATTGAATATTTTTTGATGACAGAATGTTTGCATGATGAGTGTGTGAGTGTAAATGCTGAGCGTGTGATGGTCGATTGTGTTGAAATGTAGGTTTTTTATTGTCTAAACATTCCAAAGCCCTAAATCGACCCTCTATAAAATTCGAAAATTGTTCATAGGTAGGTAATTCTGTGCAACTGTCACTCGATATATTTAACTCCCACTGCTTACGGGTTTCAAGATCTAATTTATCTGTAAGTATGTATATAATAATAATATTCCAGGTGGCGACATTAATGTTGAGGTTTCTCACGCATTTAAACAATCAGACGTTGTGTCCAATAGGTCCTTTAACCCATTGGCAGATTCTACATTCATACGCCTTTGGTTAAATAAACGTTTTAAAGTACAATTTGTTAGGTATTTTTTGTTATCATACCTTTTTTGTAATAATGCCCAACACTGACTGTAGTTTAATTCGGTAATAGGTATATGCCTGACTAATTGCTCGGCTTCACCTGTTAAAAAACCCTTTAAATACTTAAGTTTATGTACATCATCAAAGGATGTATTATTATGTACTAAAGACGTGAATAAATCCCTAAAAGTGGGCCACTCAGTATACTTTCCCGGAAACGGGTTAATAGTAATTTTTGGTAACTTAACCAACGAGCCTTTTGACTCAGTTTCATTATTTTTAGAACTATATTGATCATTTTTCTCAACATTATATTTAGCTAAATCAGTTGTTAATTTACATTTATATTCTACATAACACTCTTCTACTTTATCATATAAATCGTCATATTCAATATCCTTTAAATCATCCTGTTTTGTACCTTTTATTAAGCAATCATGAGTTGTTAAAAACTTCGACCATAATGCTTCTAATATTCCTAATCTAGCTTCAATATACTGTTGATTAATACGATCTTTAGGTGATTTACTATAATTCATTTGAGCATTTCTTATTCTAACTTCAACATCTTGTTGTACTTTAAATAAAGCCTGCATTTTTTAAATTGTTATAAAGTTTTAAAAATAAAATAAATATTTTAATGTTGAAAAACTACATGAAATCGAGTTATATTTGAGGCAAAATAAACTCTTCAAAATGACAAGTCCATATAATAAACTGAAAAATTTTCAAGTGTCGTTATAAGATCACAAAAATTTTCTAAGTCCATATAATAAACTTTGAAAAATTTACAAGTGTCTTTATAAGATCACAAAAATTTTCTAAGTCCTACGAATAAATTTATAAAATTTTACAAGTGTTTTAGACTTGAAATGAAATCGGGCATAGATTCCTCGTATGAACCAAATTTCTTAAAATTACTCTAAGTCTGAACTACTAAATGAACTGTTTTCCAATTGCACAAAAAGTTTAAATTACCGAAATTGTACTCACGATTGGTTGTCCCACTCACTCTTGCTTCCGCAGTAAACACTTAATCACTTCACTCACTGCAACTTCACCTTTCCGCCTCCCCGCGCACCTCTCCTGACGATTTCCACTGGAACACCGCCTGCCGTCTACCAGTGAACAACTTCCGCCCACCGTGACGACAGCTTCTTACCGACTTCTACGAGCTAGCTACACCTTATAAGTAGCAATCCACTACTTCTGGGTGCGGGGGGTGTGATTCCAATCCGGAACCACCGATTACAAAAATCTGTCCTTGACAGTTCCTTCCGGCTTACGATAGACCATGAAAACGGTCGTACGTAGCGGGCTAAATATCTATTGGTACTTTTAAATAAAACCAACAGATATCTTGATTACGTATATGTATTACTTTCTTCTAATATCGTTCACTTTTTTTTTTGCGCCCGAAGCAAATATGGGCAACCCTCCGGAAAGCGGGGGAGGGAGGCGGTGAATGCTCATAGCATACCACGCAGCCGGCTGCGTGGTTATGTTGAGACTTTTACCCACTAAACACCGCCTTTTTAGGAAATGGCTTAACGATCTGACTAGAGATCTCTAAGCCGTATACGAACGCGACCCTCCTTGGCAGAAAGGAGGGCGCAACTTTTTTATAAAGCACACAAACGCCTTATGCAATTAATAAACCTCGAACCATACCGCGAGGTAATCTACTACTAGCGACATCTATTGTTCACAAATAAAATTAAAATACTATAAAATACATACGAATCGTGAACAAGTACCGCATCATTAACACAAATGCACGATATCCAGGGCGAGTCCACGATAAGTTCATATGAAACAATTCCAAAGTTAAATAAGAAATGAAACATCTATATGATAGAAAAATCGGTCAATGCAATTTTTAGGAATACAGTTTTAAACTAAATTTTCAAATTTATTAAAGTAACAATTCACATTTTTAAATTAAGAAATATGTTAGTTCTTTAGCAAACCTTGTAAAATATCTAAAAGGCTTATCTGCATAATATTAGGAGTAAAAAAGACAAGACTCATGATCATAAAATTGTTTATTCTTCAATTTTATGATCATGAGTCATCATCAATTCATAGTCAGTTATTATAATTTATATTATTGTAAAAATCTGAAAAGACTATAACAGGCATTAATTGCCACCTATATTATATAATACAACATCAATAAAGTCAAATATTTTAATGTTGGAATTATCAATTTCATTGCATTCAAAACTTGAATTCCGTTCCAAGAGAAAGTTATGCAACACGCAGATTGCAGCTACAAGTTTTGTAAGTTTTTTAGGACCTAATTCTATAGGTTTTCTTAATATCTATTTGAAAGCAAGCCAAATGCATTTTCTACTACACGTCGAGCTCTCGACAGTCTATAGTTATAAACACGATTAGAAGCAGGTTGGTTACGAAAAGGATAAGGTTTCATAAGATAAGGCTTCAAGGGAAAAGCATCATCAGCAATAATGACATAAGGTACATTTTTGGTCCTACCGGGAAGTGGCTGTGGTGGTGGTAGATTAAGGCTACCGTCGCTTAAAGCGTTTGAAAGTGAACCACCATCGGAGATTCTACCATTGCATCCAATGCCTGTGTAAATGAATTTGTAATTAGCATCAACTAATGATTTCTTATATTTACGCGAACACTACACATTGATTAAAACTACTTTTACGTATATTATCGCGTTTATTTTACTTTTAATTACTTTTATTTTTAATTCCCGACGTTTTGGGCGCTTTTCAGCACCCATGGTCACGGGGGACTATCAACATATAATAGCATCAACTATTGCCATTAACACAATACTAAATGTACCTTTATAATTATAGTAAACACTCCACTATGTTCGGGTGCCTTTATGACCACATACTTTCCATCTAGTGCTCCAAAAACATTTGGAAAATTCTATTTGTTTTTAAAATCTTCAGATTTTTTTCCCAGCAATTTTCAGATGAAGGTAGCTGTAAAAACAATAATAAATAAAATTAATATTTTTCAGAACTCACCTTCTACCAATAACAATAATTTGGAATCATCAGAATCAACAAAAGTCAACACTCTCTCTCAATCTCAACGAATCTCTAAAAAAGGAAGAAGGAAGACGAAGCTTTAGAGCGAGCGTTAAACTTCTTAGACAAATCGGACGATGCTGCCATTTTTGGTGATTTCGTGGCTGCTGCGATCCGGAATATGAGGTCAGAAGCTCGAAAAAGAGAATTAAAGCGTAAAATTCAACTGATTATTTTGGACATGGAGGAACTGGATGAACCCGATCAGTATTCACTTCCTTCTACTTCTCAATCATCCGCTCCTTTGACTCCAATGCCAAATGTGACATGGGAATCTACAGAAGACACAAATATGAGGTATGAAAGTTTGTGATTGTTAATTGGTCATCTTTATACCTTTCATATAAATAAACAAAAATTTGTTCCTATATTAATTAAATATAAATCTTTTTTATTCTACTTACCTCCATGTAGTCCTGTTTTAGAAATCTGTAGATAGTTTCGCAATATTAAGGTATTATTTTGGAGATCGTTTGTTGTGGTACTCGAAATAGGTATGAAAGCGATCGATACGAATCTCCTGAAACGAATAAAGTAAAAGGTATGTTATCAATTCGATCTGTATGTTTATAAAAAATTTGATGTTGTTATGGTGTAAAAATGTTATTCACCTGACGCCAAAAATCTTAATGTTATCGCCAAACATTCTTCCACACTTATAGCTAACCTCATATTCGTATCTTGCTTCTTAATGGCAGGTGAACTCGTGTTAGATAAATATTGAAAGTCTTCGTGCTTCATTCGAAGAAAGTTTTTGTAACATTCTGGATCTTAATTTTTCATTTCGGGTAATAATTGATTGTACGCCCCTAGCTGTGCTCTTCTTTTAATCCAATCTTTAATCCATAGATCTCTTTTTACGACGACGCATTTTAATATAAACACATATCGCGACAATCGCAGCAGCAGCACGTCGATTCATGGCGATGGAATGTACCACACTGAATTGCAGTCAGTGTCAGATATGTTTCCATGATTCGTGTAGATGGCAAATATACTTGAACCGGTACACTAGATGTCTACACCAATGTCGACAGAAAAACAACTTACCGTGTGGACGCAATTGATACTAGTGTCGACATTTCTGTCGAGTGTCAGTGTCTTCGTGTATACAATATTACAATTCTCAGTTAGTTCATTGTAACATGTTTTGGTTGTTGAAATACAGTTGTAGTGATATCGCTTTTTGCATGTGCAACACGACATTACTTCTGTTGAGTTTGGGAATCGATGACAACATTCAAATTTACTTTTGGAAGACATTACTAATTATACATATAATGATTTCTTATATTTACGCGAACACTACACATTGATTAAAACTACTTTTACGGATTTTATCGCGTTTATTTTACTTTTAATTACTTTTATTTTTAATTCTCGGCGTTTCGGGCGCTTTCCAGCACCCATGGTCACGGGGGACTGAGATGACTGACGTCCCGATGTCATTGTTAAACCCGGAGTACCTTCAGTTATGCAAAATGAACCGACTATGTCCTGAGGTCTTGCAGTGGTATGCTTAGCTTATTGCTTAAGCAGGTGGTAGTACCCAGCCTCCTTCTCTATTGAAATTAGGATGTTTTTTAATTTCAGTAGCCTCACGTATCATCCTTGGTAGGAATCGGTGTTCTTTCGCGAGGATTTGTGGTCAATTAAATCTGATGTAATGGTAGGTTCCATCTAGGATATGATCACAAACTGCAGACTTCCCGGAACGTTGATGATTCACATCAGCTATATGTTCTTTTACGCGGGTTCTAATTGATCTTTTTGTTTGTCCTATATAAGAGAGACCACATTCACAAATCACAATCAAGCTTGTACACTCCTGCATCTTGTAGAGGAATATGACACTTGACGGATGGTAGGAACTAACTAATCTTCTTCGGCGGCTTGTAGAATGTTCTAATAGAAGCTCGCTTCAAGATGTAGCCAATCTTATCTGTGACACCTCTGACATATGGTAGTACAGCAGGCACACGCTCGACTGTGGCCGGCTTCACTCGGTCACTGTGACGTAGGCACGGGACCCGAAGCTTGTTGTCGTGCAGAACTTGCTTGACGTGCTGAAGCTCGGCGGCCAGGTGCTTGCTGTCACAGATCCCTCGTGCTCTCTGTAACAAAGATTTGCCCAGGTAGCTAACTGTGAAGGATGGTGGTGAGATTCACCGTTTAAATATCAGTTTGTATATTGTCTTTTTCCTATACACAGTGTGACCAATGGTGTTGTTAGGATTTTGGATGACTAACACATCTAGGAAAGGTAAGGAATTATTTGCCTCTAACTCCATAGTAAATTGAATTTTAGAGTTTATGGAACTAAGATCTTCTAAAAATGCAGTTACTTTGTCTGATAGTAAAATTGTGAAAGTATCATCTACGTACCGCTTGTAGATCCTTGGTGTAACAGGTGCAGTAAGGAGGGCTTTCTCCTCAAAGTCTTCCATGAATATATCGGCGAAAATCGGAGATACAGGTGAGCCCATTGCAACACTATCTACTTGCTTGTAAAACTCTTCCTTCCACAATAGATAGCCAGATGTAAGGCAATGTCTGAGTAATGTAGTTTCCTAGTTATAATTGAGATGCAGTCTTCAACAGGTAGGCATGTAAATAGAGACTGAACATCAAAACTGGATTCATTGTCAGTAAGACGTAGGTCTTTTATCTCACTGACAAAATGGTATGAATTCTTAGTGTGTACTCTTGTGTGTCTCTGAGTCGTGTTTTGTGCTGTATTGAGCCAATCTGTAAGTTGGCGAATCAATCTGACTCACTATTAGACGTAATGGAGCGTTCGGTTTGTGTATTTTTGGTAACCCATACAACTTATACTAATTCGATAATACCTTCATGTGTCAAACCACTGAAGTTTGTTGCCTAACCTAACCTAACCTAACCTAACTGTACGGCTCTTACGATCTTCGAAGCTTGAATTGTAGGATTATTTTCAATTTTTGTAGAATATTGAAAATATCTTTTGCCGCGTAACCACAGTGGTGCAACGCGATAACCGCTACTCTATCTTCTTTCTTCGACCACTCCATATTTGAAAATGAATGAAAATTAATGTGTTTTTGTTTTCGCCAAGCGCAAATGTAAAATTTTCAAAATTGGTGAAGTTCAACTAAAACTTTTAAATAATACGGTTTTGACAGAACTTATGACCCGACTGCGTATATATATATATATATATATATTTATAGGAACTTCGTTCCATCCGGGTGTCCCTTGACACCCCTCATGTTTTTTAAGTAATTAAGTAGGCAAAGCTTTATTTATTATTATTTATTATTTATACATAAACACACTAGCAGCTAAAAAGCTGATGCGTGTGCGTCTTAATTTTTGGAGATTTTACCCAATCTGTTCTTGAAGGCATTCAATGTAGGAGCATCAATCACATTTTGTGGTAGCTTATTCCACTTGGTGACAACACGATTTGTTATAAAATTCTTCATAGGATTCCGCTTGGCAGTCCTATGGCATAGTTTAAGTTGATGTCCTCTCAGACGTTTGTTGCTATTTAGTAAGTACAAATTTGGCAGAGTAGGAACATTGTAATATCCTGTCAGTATTTTGTACGTTTCAATCAGACTACCTCTCTGCCTACGGCTCTCTAGTGTTGTGAGGTTAAGCTTTCTCATTCGCTGCTCATATGTCATGTTCCGCAGTTGTTTTACCATTTTTGTGGCCCTCCTTTGAACATTTTCCAGTATTATTATATCTTTACGAAAATACGGATCCCATATCACATATGCAAACTCCAAAAGAGGTCTTAAGTACGTTCGGTAGATCTTGTTAAATATTTTAGGAGTTAGACACATAAAGCTTCTTCGAATCATATACATCATGGAGTTTGCCTTTTTTACTATTATAAGGATATGAGTTTCCCATTTGAGGTCACTGGTTATTGTAATACAAAGGTCTTTTTGTGATTCAACAGAAGACAATGGGTGATCACCTAGATAATATGTATTTCGTGGATTATTTTTCCCTATATGTAGAACCGTACACTTGTCTGCGTTCAGTGTTAGGAGCCAATCACTAGTCCAATCGCAGATGGCATTTAGATCCTGTTATATAACTTGTCCATGTTCATCTTAAGACCTATCCGTTGGGAGGCACTATTGAGGTCATTGAGCATAGTGCTTAAGTCCTCCAGCGATTCTGCCATAAGGACTATATCGTCGGCAAATCGAAGGTGAGTGATGTACTCGCCATTGATGTTAATACCGTATCCTTTCCAGTCTTAAGATGAACATGGACAAAACAAAGATTATGTTTAATGTCCATGTCACACCTATGCCGGTAGTTGTTGGGAGCACTATGCTCGAAGTTGTTGACGAGTACGTTTACCTGGGACAAATAGTCCGACTAGGTAAGTCCAACTTCGACCGAGAGGTCAATCGACGGATTCAACTCGGCTGGGCAGCGTTCGGGAAATTACGACATATCTTCTCGTCAGGTATACCTCAATCTCTGAAAACTAAAGTGTACAACCAGTGCGTGTTGCCAGTGATGACTTACGGATCAGAGACGTGGTCCTTCACTGCTGGCCGTATGAGGACGCTCAAGGTCGCTCAGCGAGCTATGGAGAGGGCTATGCTCGGAGTTTCTCTGCGTGATAGACTCAGAAATGAGGATATCCGCAGTAAAACCAGATTGACCGACATAGCCCAACGGATTAGTAAGCTGAAGTGGCAATGGGCCGGCCATATAGTTCGAAGAACCGATAACCGATGGGGAAGAAAGGTTCTCGAGTGGCAGCCTCGTACCGGTAGGCGTAGTGTAGGGCGACCCCCCACTAGATGGAGTGACGACCTGGTAAGATATGCAGGAAGTCGATGGATGCAGGTGGCTCAGGACCGTGCTTTGTGGCATTACTTGGGGGAGGCCTATGTTCAGCAGTGGACTTGTGAAGGGCTGTGATGATGATGATGATGATGATGATATAACTTGATGTTGCGTAATAGGGTCTCCAAAAAATTTCGTGTCGTCGACAAATAATGAGAACGGTAGCTGTAACGTGCTCTTCAAATCCGATAAATATAGGATAAATAATATGGTGCAAGAACAGATCCCTGCGGAACTCCGCTGAGTACTTCCCTGGATTTAGACAAACTCTTACGCAGAATGTTCTGTCTGATAGAAAATCACTGATCAAGGCCAACAATTTCCCGCGTACACCAAAGTGTTTTAATTTGCATATAAGTCGCCGTAATGGTACACGGTCAAAAGCTTTTTCATAGTCAAGATATATATTTAAGTAGTTTAAGGTAATCATGGTCATTAGATATTCCATGCAAAAAAGCCACTTCAAACACACCGCTTATACAAAAGGAAGTTTTCTCTGAAGAGCAATAGTTTATTACAGTGTTCCTAGCATAATCATCCGTTGTACAGTGCCACAAGTGTTATCAGGACGTGGATCAAAACACATATTACGTTTTCGTTTTGTGACATACAATGTCACAAAACAAAATCCATTATACTGCTATACAAACTGTCTGAAGGCCACTCAACAATATACGCCAAATCATTTTGTATTATTTCATCTTCTATGTTTCTATTAAAATTATTTTTATCGTAGTCCTTAAGTCTGTAAAAAGAAAACATTGCTGTAAACTTGGTAAATTAGCATAATTTTGACAAAAAATGTATTTGTAAATAGTAAACAAACTAACCTCTGAATTAACTGTTCTTTCAACCCACTTAATTTTGCACCTCTTTTTCTTAGCTCCGCTTTTAAAGCACTGACATTCATTGACCCGTAACTCATATTGGCCATAATTAATCTCAGGAATTGCAATATATTCACAATATTATTCTAAAAGAAATAAACATGCGTAGCCCACCTACTATTAACAGGGACATTTGACATTTCGGAGACCTCACTCTATACTAACGGTAGCGTAGACAGAGAAACCTATAGACAAATTGACGCCTTCTTTCGCATTCGCACACGAGAAAGATAGATTTATGCATACGTCTTGCATAGAAATGAGACAGAGCGGTGTGATTGTTTGTCTCTTTCTCCGAACCGCTTTTTTGTTTAGCAAACTACACTTTGCTAAACAACTTTGACAGTTCGTAGCGATCTAAGGAGTTTACAAGTTGGTTTAAGTGAGAAAAAAAGTGTTTTGTGAGCTTAAGATTGGCGAATCTTGTTCAGTTCAGTTCTTAGAACAATTAAAATTTTTATCTAAATATGTTTAAAAGTCATAAAGATTATTGTATAACCTAAAACTACGTTATCGTCCTTTTTCACTCGAGGCCACGCTAATCATTAGTCTATAGGTTTCTCTGTCTACGAGCAGTAGCGTCTCTAGCGGCGAATTCTGCGTTTCGTTCATTGCGTTTAGTTTATGCTTATATTACGTTTATTTATATAAATCTTTTATTGGTATTATTAACTAATCCCAAGTTCTAAAAATATAAAACTTACATGAAAATTAATGGCTTAGTTGCCTTAAAGGGGAAATATAATCTCAAATTGAAAATATTGCAGCATTAATTTTGAAATAAATATATGGTAAAGTTGATTGATTAATGTTAAGGACTATTTTTTTTTTATTTTTTGTTGGTGCCACGACTAGTTAGACGAAAACACGATTCCGTAAAATTTTCTCGATAGAAAAAAAATCCAAAGTTACCTCCAAAATAAACAATAAACCGCTGTTATTCATAAAATACTTTAAATAAGATCATGAAACTTTGCATACTAACTGAACTAACTATAAAGCAGTGCTTATGTTATTTATTTTTTTAAATACGATTATTTTCACTGTAAAAAGAAATTACCTAAACTATCGGCCTCTTGAAGCTTGATTCATCTACGCAACAGGACGACCTGAAATTAAAATGGGAAATAACCGTAATAAAAATAAGAAGCGACTGGGTTGGCGTTAAGAAACAGGCATAAATATGATAAACCTAATGAAATAAGTATCTAACGACCTATCTACTTACAGTATTAGTGATTACAAACATGTCGGTACATAGCATACGACGCGCGGGGAAGTGGGGGTGAAATTAGTATTTGAGCCGACTTACTATATCCCCTTAATATCTGGTATTAATTCTTTAACAAAAATACGAAAAAAGTATGCGGTACTAAATTTGCCGTTCCCCTTTACGTAACTGGGTACGCAGTATTGAATAGTGTTTCCATTTTTAGGGATTTCGCCCTTTCTTGGGCCAAAACCGGTAATTTAAAGTATGGCTTAGGGCTAATTTATACTTTCTGGGATTTAGGGCAATTTGGGGTAAAATCGACTATAAAGGTGGTAGAACTATTTTAACATAGACTTCATCGTTCGTTTGTGGTTGAGGTTCTCCCGAAGTTCCTAACACAGTATTATTTGATCAATTACTTTAAGTAAATGAGTTGATTGATTTCTTTTGACAGTGAGTGTCAGAGTATTTAGCCTTGTCGTAGTGACATGTACACAATTAATTTGTCTATAACTTTATATTCTCATTTCTCACTGCTGCAACTTTGTGAAAGACAGGACTGCAGAAATAAAAGTTAACAAAGATTTAGTGTTTCCTTGTCAATTTTTGAGTGCTAAACTAACTTAGTGGAAAATTGTGACTGATTACAAATCACCGACATATGACCATCAATTAACAATAATAAATCGTGCAAAAATTTAAAAGTTCATGGTTGGAGAATCCATATTGCAAGAATTGACTGAAACGATCAGATAAAAGTCAAACTAAAGCCTTTAGAAAAATGAAATATAATGTGTTTTACTTCTTACTTTAAATTTTATGCCCTAAATTAAGGATTTTCGGAGACTAATTTCAGTTATTTGAAGCTATTTTCAGAAAAATCCAGGGTAAAATTAAAACCTGATAGTGGACACACTAGTATTGAATGACATTGACGTTTGTGAATCTGTATCCTTCTGTCTTTTTGAGTTTTCTCAGCCCCCGTTGCAATCATGGCGGTGAACAACATTTCTAAAAAGCGCAAAGTATGTTATTTTCTTGTACTAAAACCTTGCAAATATGATAACCACAATAAACTAGTACGCCCTTTGGATTTACAAATGCGAAATTTTTTTTAAAAGTGACAGTGTATATCGTGATGTTAATCGATGTCAAAAGTTGTGATTGCCGAATTTTGTTGGAATTCAACTTGTAATATTATTTTATTTTTTATATTTTCTCCTAGATTTAAAATAAACATTTTCAGTGCCTCTTAAGCTGCCTTATTCTGGATATGTGAAATGATTAAAACATAACCTGTCATATTTTCAGTTCGTTGGGGACGGTGTGTTTAAGGCGGAACTTAATGAGTTCTTGACCAGAGAATTAGCTGAAGATGGCTACTCCGGTGTGGAGGTACGAGTCACCCCTACACGTTCAGAAATTATCATTATGGCAACTAGAACACAAAGTGTGCTCGGTGAAAAAGGCCGCAGAATTCGCGAGTTGACTTCTGTAGTGCAGAAGAGATTTAATATCCCTGAACAATCAGTAGAGCTGTATGCTGAGAAGGTCGCCACCCGTGGTCTTTGCGCCATTGCTCAGGCTGAATCTTTGAGATACAAACTGATTGGAGGTTAGTGGCTCACAAGCATTGATATTTACACATAAACTTTCTGTTCAAGTCTGTTCGGATGACAAAATATCTACTAATGTATTTCATATGCATATTTTTTAATTATAATTCGTAAGAATTTTATGTGGAAGCTTCAGAATATTCTGAAGCTTACCAATATAATTATGAAGTATGTTTTATATTGAATTTTACCTAAAATTGATTATGAATGATGAGGTGCATTCCTTAATAAACTGCGTTTGATGTTAATCTTAAATGATGAAAAAACAATCAAATTAAACAACAAAATAAAAATGTTCACATTGTCATATATAGATGTAAAACATTTAGCTTAGAAATTAACATATTCACTTCATAATTTTTGGCTTTAATATGTTTACCTGAGCAACGTCTTATGATGTTGTGTTGATAGAATTATGAAATGGTGTAACATCATAGGATGTCCTCTAGATTGTCATATTTTTTCCGCAGAATGTCTTTGGACATCTTTTTTATAGGTAAATTCCTATGGTGTATCAAGTTGCACTACAAATTTTACTTCGTTATAAATATATCTTTAGACTTCAACTGTCTTACTACGTATAACTTGCCGTATTCTGTGTACATTTAGAAAGCTTCTAACATAATTAATTGAAAAGATATATACATCTTATAGCCTATATATGTCATACTGTATTCACTATTATTATTTAACAATATAGTACAATTTAAATAACTGCAACTATAGGGTCATAGATAAGAATATAGTATCAAACTTCTAAATTGTACATACAAAGATTTAAAATTTTTATATAACCTTAACACTATACTACAGGTCTGGCAGTCCGTCGTGCATGCTACGGTGTCCTCCGTTTCATTATGGAATCTGGAGCCCGAGGCTGTGAAGTGGTTGTATCTGGAAAATTGAGAGGTCAACGTGCCAAGTCCATGAAGTTCGTTGATGGCCTCATGATCCACTCTGGTGACCCTTGCAATGACTATGTGAACACAGCCACACGACATGTGTTGTTACGACAGGGTGTACTCGGTATTAAGGTAAGAGACTAATTTGTGTAGCAAATGTATCTTAATACATATATACAATATGTAACGTAATTAACGCACACCCTCAGATACCCCAATTAGTATATTATGTTATAATCTTAATATATACACTGAATTTTTAGTTAACCATTTTTATGCACTGATTATTTATCATATTAGTTATACTAATTCCGGAAGAATGTTGTGGTCACAGTACAAATCCACAAATGCAAAGACTTTAATGTCCTTGAAATAAAGTTCATTTTTCTTTATTTTTATTGAATGACACAATTGGTAATAATACAAATAAAACTGCACTTTGAATAAAACTAAATTTACGGATTTTATAGCGTTTATTTAACTACTTTTACTTATTTTTACTTTTACTTATTATTACTGCACTCTTAAAAGTCTTATCGCCTTAAGTTACGGTCCATTTCAGTTTGTTTTGACTGTACAGATTTAGTGTGACTGTTATTTACGTAGTTTTAATTATTTTTGGTATAAAAAATTACCTATATTAAAAATGGTAGGAATCGATTCAGTAAACGATTCTGAACAAACTACTTTCTCAAATTGCGTTAATTATGTTACATGTTGTATATATCTGGTATATATATATATATATAGAATGTATGTTCTCTTAAAATATTCAGATACTGTCAGCTTTCTCATCAGTCCATTGATAGACCGATTAATGGCCGTATAACCTTGTTATCCAAAAAATGTAAAATCAGTCAGTATAAAAGTGCATCAGGAGTCATTGTAAAAGTTGTGCTCTATTTCATCCACACCAATTATTTAGATTTTCTGATGAAATGAGGGTGCTCTTGTGCTTTTGCGCTCACGCTCGTGCAATCCGATGATATTGTAAAAGCTGATAAATAGCACTAACATCATGGAAAATAAAAAATCCTGCTGTTCTACACAGAGTACTGTCCTGAGTCTCAATTGAAAAGAGTCATTGTGACCGAAATGCAATCATGAATTCTATATAGAATTTATTAATAATTTTGTTGTTAATCTTGATAATTTATAGAGATGGGCCGAATATTCAGCTAAATCACCGATCATTCATTAAAGTGGCACTCAAGGTGTCCTCTGTATTGAAATGTACGAATTGAGTGGATAATGTCATGTCTTTCATAATTCGAATTATAAATTTTATTTATGGGTTAAAAAAGTGTTAAGGTGCTTCTGATGCACTGTAGATTTATTTCCAAGTACAGCAAACAGAAAGCTCGATAAAATTTTTTTTGAATAAAACAAAGAAACATTATATTACATATTACATTTCACTTTAATTTGGTCGTCAGTTTCTCTAAAATAAGTTCAAATAGTAAATCTCATGCCACTCATTTTTATCATATAATTATCAATTTTCACTAAGAATAACACAATGAAATACTTTTTTCTCACAAAAACACTCAAACCGTAAGCATGTGGAGCAATTTGCTTAGTACTAGATGATGAGTGAGGGTCATCGTTCGGCGCTAATCCCACGCGCTTTACGGTAACAAGTTTCGACAAATTGGTTAGGTACCAAGGTGATCCTGCCGAATAATGTTCGGCCGAATATTCGGATCGGAAAACGTTTTACCGAACTTTCGGCCGCATATTCGTATTCGGTGAAATCCATATTTGGCCCATCTTTAATAATTTAACTACAAATTATTGAGTTCTTGCAGATGGCACTGAATATATTGCTTTTTTTAGGGTTCCGTAGTCAACAAGGAACCCTTATAGTTTCGCCATGTCTGTCTGTCCGTCCTCGCTTAATCTCTGTGGCCGTTAGCACTAGAAAGCTGAAATTTGGTACCAATATGTGTATCAATCACGCCAACAAAGTGGTAAAATAAAAATTGGAAAAAAATGTTTTATTAGGGTAGCCCCCCTATATGTAAAGTGGGAAGTGATTTTTTTTTTAATTTTAACCCTAACGTGTGATATATTATTGGAAAGATATTTAAAAATGAATAGGGGTTTACTAAAATAATTTTTTGAAAATGTCAATAATTTCGGAAATAATCGCTCCAAAAGTAAAAAACAATGAATGATTGAATATACTTTATTGCACACCAAAAACAAATTTACAAAGATCATAACAGAGAGCAGATTACATGTACAATTTGGCGGCCTTATCGCTACATAGCGATCTCTTCCAGGCAACCAAGGGTGTAAAGGAATAAAACAGTGAGTACTAGGTAGGTGGTGCAATATAAATATACCTAATATAATATCAATACATGCAATAAAATAACATATAAATAACTAATACCTTTAAAAAAAATATGATACATATATACATATGTATATACATAAACATACACACATACATACACATACATATATATACATATCCGTATAAAACAATGTGACCCCCCCCCCCTCTAACTTTTGAACCATAAGTTTAGAAAAATCTGAAAAGTAGAACTTTATAAGGACTTTCTAGGAAAATCATTTTGAACTTGGATGGAACAACAGTACCCACTACCGGGAGCAGTTGCAGGAGCGCGGAGCGCTGCTGGAGCGCGAACATAATGGATACCCACCTTTAAACTCATAAGTGGGAACACTTATTGTGACGGACGGGAAACTACGGAACCCTACACTGAGCGTGGCCCGACACGCTCTTGGCTGGTTTTTTTTTTGGATGACCAACTAGCAAATAAATGATATTATAATTATTAAGAAGTGGTTACACTATTTTATAAATAAAATATTTAATTTTAATAACACATTATTAAGTAAACCACACAATCAGGGATTGCAATCTCAATAGCTTGTGATCTAATTTGTTGTGGAAGAGTAACATGGCTTGTTTATTGGAGGGTTTATTATTATATAAGCTCTTATACGGTGCAGGCCAAACAAACTAAGTTAAGTTCGCATGGGAGTTCTAAATTGTGACTTAGCATTATTTTAATAATTGTTAAGAACTATGGTGAACATAATGATTTCTTATATTTACGCGAACACTACACATTGAAATAATACTAGCTTTTACGGAATTTATCGCGTATATTTAACTTTTTAACACATACAGTGCCAATTACACGGCGCCGTGAAGGTGTGTGCGGCCGAACACACGGCGCCGTGGAGGAGTGCGGGGCCGGCTACACGGCGCCGTGGCTCGCGCCCGTACATTTTGCATGCGTTAGTATTCCGTCGGCTCTTGCGAAACGCACACGTTTTTGCCATACGCTCGAATTCAAGAACTTGCGAAAACCGTTTTCGGATTTTTATTTGAGTGACCGGTTCTTATTATATGAGCCTTTGAAAATATACAATTTTCGCGCCAAAATGAGCGATAAGCCCGGGCCTTCGAAGCGCTCTAGTAAAACAAGTATACTGACTTCTCGTGCTAAGAAACGCCGCACAAATTTTTTTTCTGATGAAAGTGATTGCTCTAGTGAGGAAGAAGTTTTCTCGCAATGTAGTGATGGGGATAAGGAATGGGAAGAGGAAGAAGAGACGGAATCCAGTGATGAGAGCATTTTTGATTCGAGCAAGTCTTGCAAAAATAGACTTGCAGTGAGCCGTGACCCTTTAGAACTGTCACATAAATTACCCCCAAAAAATCAGGCGGGTAGCAATGAAGTGATGCCTTCCCGTCAAATATCGACAGAAAAGGATAACCCTAACTCGCCGGATGTGATACAAGATTATGGCATGTATCCTGACATTCCTGACAATTTATTGGTAGACGTTGATACAACACCATCTGTATCGTTACTAAGGTCATCGGCTCCCACTCCAAACTTGTCAATTCAGGAAATCCCCACACTTCGTAATGAAAACGTTGCCAGTTCCCCTACGCCGCCGACACTTTCTGCTAGACATGAACCTTCACAACCTGAGGACCAGCAGCCATCTCAACAAGGAGCCACTTCGTATTGGACTTCCGATGGTACATTGAAGATCATAGATTTTACTAAAACTCAAGGGTTATTAGTTCCAGCTCCATCAAATCCATATGAAGCATTTCGGTTACTTTTGGACGATGATTATTTGGATATGATTGTGCATGAAACTAACCTCAATGCAGTAAGAGTTTTAGGACAACCTGGTTTAACCGAAAAATCCAGAATAACTCACTGGAAAGATTTAGACCGCGAAGAATTAATTATATTTTTGGGTTTACTGCTTCACACAGGTACAATTCGCCTCAACAGACTCAACGACTATTGGAAGAAGCATTGGTTATTCAATTTATCTTGTTTTAGTCAATATATGTCCCGGAACCGATTCATGCTAATCTTACGATGTCTACATTTTACATCAGAACCAAGCGATGAAGATAGGCTGGCTAAAATTCGTCCAGTTATGGACCATTTCAACAACACAATGAATGCTATTTATTATCCAGGAAAACAGCTTTCTTTAGATGAATCTATGGTGTTGTGGCGTGGTCGTCTAGTGTTTCGCGAGTTCATCAAAAATAAGAGACACAAGTATGGTGTTAAATTGTACGTTCTGGCTGAGCCTGATGGTACAGTAATAAAGTTTCAGATATATAGTGGTGCAGGTGATGAGACCGCCGGAGTTGGACACACTCAAAAAGTTGTTCTGAAGTTGCTGGAAGAAAAACTAGATTCTGGTCACAGTGTTTATATGGATAATTATTACAATTCGTATGATTTAGCAGTAAAACTGTTGGATCGTCAAACTTATTGTACTGGTACCCTTGGTAAAACACGAAAAGGAAATCCTATCGAACTTGGCACAGTCACATTAAAAAAAGGAGAAAACAAATCTTTATTTTTGAATAACGTACACATCGGCAAATGGAGAGATAAGCGATATGTGCTTTATTTGACAACGGAGCACGAAAATGAAATGATTGAAGTTACGAATAAAAGAGGACAAATTACTGAAAAACCTTCAGCAATCGTGCACTACAACAACTTTATGTCAGGAGTTGATCTTCAGGATCAAATGCTGTCCTACTATCCCTGCGAGAGGAAGACTATGCGCTGGTATAAGAAGATATTTATACATACACTGCAAATGAGCCTAAGCAACTCATTTTATTTATATAACAAGTTTTCTGCAGCGAGTAAGATCAATTTCTATGATTACCGTCTTTCAATTTTGGAGAAAATGTTACCTAAACAAAATGTGTTAACGAAGACACTGGTCATGGAGCACAAACTAACCAAGATAGAAACGGTAAAGATACGTGAGAAAAAGGAAGGAAAGTGTACACGAACAATAAAAGAAGTAGTGAGGAAAGAGTGTAAGGGTTGCAGAGGAAAGAAAAAAAGAACAGCAACGCTCTTTGAATGTAAAGGTTGTCCAGACGCCCCAGGGTATTGTACTGAATGTTTTTGCGAAGTTCATTCATAAGTTTGATATATAAGTACCCACTACTGCCATTTTTATAAGAGAACAGTAGGAGATTATTGATTTGTTTTTCCAGAGTTCTTTGGTTTATTTTTGATAGAAGCTTTTTTATTTGTTTTTCGAATAAGTTTTTGGTTTGTTCTTTATAAAGGTATTTTTTTTTGTTTTTTACAAATTTATTTTGCCAAAAGTTTCTTGATTTATGTTCATAGAAGTATTTTGTTTTGGTAGTATATTTTAGTATATCATTTGTTTTTACAAGACAATTTTGATGTGGTTTGCACTTTTATACTGTAACAAAAGGAATAAGAGAACTACGATAAGTTTTTCGTATTAATAATCTCATTTTTTTAAATAAAACTAATAAAATAAAAAAATTGTTTTATTTTTTTTGGCCCTCAAAATGAACTGTAAGATATTATTTTAAAAATAGTTAACAATTAAACCTGCACACGGCACCGTGTACACGGCCATACGCTATCCTGTACACCGACTACACGGCGCCGTGAGTTATTTATTTTTTCATGATATTCAGTCCTGAATTTTTTTTCTATCAAGGTTTTGGCTTTAGATCATCTTCAACTAGCTATATATAAAATAAAATAAAACGGCCCCCGGGTGACCTATTTATTTAAAATAGGGCTCAATTAATGAATCACTTATTTAAAAAGGCATTGAATGTGTTAATACCCGACGTTTCGAGAGCTTTACAGCACCCATGGTCACGGGAAGGACTGAGATGTTCAACGTCCAGATGTCATAGTTAACCGCGGTTTACCATAGATTAAAATTTAACTTTTGTTCCGATATACACAGTATGAACTTATGGTATCATGAAGTCTTGCAGTTGTATGCTTGGGTTGGGATTTAATTTTATTTATTATAGGATCATTGATCCTATAATAAATAGGATAATTTTATTTACTAAAGGATCATTGATCCTTTATAAATAGGATAATTTTAGTATATAATAATAAATAGGATAATTTTATTTATTAAAGGATCATTGATCCTTTAATAAATAAAATTAAATCCCAACCCAAGCATACAACTGCAAGACTTCATGATACCATAAGTTCATACTGTGTAGATCGGAACAAAAGTTAAATTTTAATCTATGGTAACCGCGGTTAACTATGACATCTGGACGTTGAACATCTCAGTCCTTCCCGTGACCATGGGTGCTGTAAAGCTCTCGAAACGTCGGGTATTAAAAAGTTAAATATACGCGATGAATTCCGTAAAAACTAGTATTATTTCAACTATGGTGAAGTCATAAAGAACCTGCACCCCATTGTATGAGGTACAGATTTTGTGGCCTCCAGTAAATGGTGGTACGACCATCATAAATCATCACAAAGTGTTAAAGATTTGAACTGGCAAAGAGAAACTTAATCAAAAGTTCTTGTGATATTATATTGTTAATCTAGCTGCTAAATGTGACAATATAGCAAAATAAGAGACTGGTATCCAGCAGTAGGCAGACTGATGAAGAAATATCCATACTTTGTTCTAGATATAGTTAAAAAAAATTCAATGCTCTTCTTAATAAGATTTTGGTAAAAACCTAATTTACTCTTTATAACAAACTCCTTTATAATGGAAAACTATGGCCAATCTAATATCATAGATATTGTTGAAGATTGGCTGTTTTAAGTTTATTAGTGTTGCTGTTACAGTCTCTCGAAAGTTCACTACTAAACATAGGCCTCTACTAGTAATATTACATACAATAATAAAACCTTCTATAACATAATGGAACGGTCCACTTCTATAACTCCTATAATGATATTATGATACCTTGTGCATCTTTTAATTATTAATGAAAAATGTCTGATGACTGATTCGAAATTTACAAATCTAAATCCCACAGACTCATGATGATATGTATAACATTAGCTGTCGCATTCAAGGCCCTACTCCTAGCGAAACGACCTTGAGCGTTCGGTCCCATACATTCCACATGCTCTCGTTACAATAAATCGCGTAAGAAATACGCCCAAAATTTAAAATATTGTCTTTATAAAATCTAATTTTATAAAAAATTAAATTGATCAAAATGTTCATTAATAAAATTGTCTATCCATTAGTGTTAATCGCGAAATAATATAATGCTTACTTTATGATGAGATGCATGTTATCAATAATTATTTTGCATTTCTGTGGTGTAGTTGTAGGAAGGTTCATTAAGTATTTACTCTATGGCTATTATGGAATCAAGATTATGTAGAAATCTAATAGATCTTTTATTAATTGATATATCTTTTTAATGTGTTCAAACATGCACCTGACGGGCAAGGCTTCATTCCAATATAGCCTATGCCCACCAGTGGATTTGAAAGGCTGATGAAGATTTAGTCTTTTGGTTATATTGATTATAATAATATTGTATATATATATATATATATATATATATATTTACCCAGATGACCGAGCTTTGCTCGTTTTTTTTTTTGAAATTACATTTATATACAAATTAAATACTGATGAAACATAAATAATATTTTTTCAAATTATTGACATAATAGAAAAAACTGAACCGGTTATTTGAATAAAAAATCATGAGTGCAATTAGTTTAATTAAAATTTTCGTATTTTTAAGAAATACCAAAAAAAGAGCTCGAAATAATAGATTTTTTTCACAAAAGAATGGAACTTGAAAAAAAAGGAAAAAACTCGGCCCGAAGACAGGACGCGAACCAAGGCATTACGATTTCACGACCGCTCGATATCCACTTAAGCTATTACGATCATTAACACAGTGTCAAAATTTACCTTCTTATATTGTAGCAGTTTTTCATTGCCTGAACGGTTGTCCCGACTCCCTGGACACTAAATTTTATGAAAATCGTTGGAGCCGTTTCCGAGATTCCGATTATATGTATGTAACATAATTAACGCACACCCTCAGACACCCCAATTAGTATATTATGTTATAATCATAATACATACACTGAATTTTTAGTTAAACATTTTTATGCACTGATTATTTATCAAATTAGTTATACTAATTCTGGAAGAATGTTGTGGTCACAGTACAAATCCACGAACGCTAAGACTTTAACATGCTTGAAATAAAGTACATTTTTCTTTATTTTTATTGAATGACTGAAACAGAATTAGTAATAATACAAATAAAACTGCACTCTCAAAAATCTTATTGCCTTAAGTTACGGTCAATTTCAGTTTGTTTTGAATGTACAGATTTAGTGTGACTGTAATTTACCTAGTTTTAAATATTTTTGGGATAAAAAATTACCTTTATTAAAAATGATAGGAATCGATTCAGTAAATGATTTTGAACAAACTACTTTCTCAAAGTGCGTTAATGGAGAAGATAACAAGGTTACGATATTAGACTTTTTAAGTACGTAGGTAAAAAGTTATTATTCTAATAATGAATACATTGAGGAAAAGAATTTTTAAGTGTCTGCCCCTCTCCTGTTCATTGCTATGCCTTTCGAGGTGCACGTGATTGTTAGAACTTGCATGTTTTGTTTAGTTTCTAAGTCACATGTAACGCAATTTGTGAATAAATAAATAAATAAAGTCTAGACCAAACACATAATTCTAGTTTTTATTTCACATCGATCGGTGCACTATTACCGAAGTTATAAGCGTGGAAAGTTTACGTACATTTCTAAAATCTCGTCCGTGCCCGCGAGTAGCGAGTGACGACATTCGTTCCATGCGGCCGCGCCGCCATACCGTTCCAGCGCGCCGATCATACGTTTGTAGTAATATTTCGCGGGTGAGTTGTTTGCCCTCGTTCGCTCTGGTGTTTTTAAGTATTTAATGATGGAAGAAGGGTTTCAAAAGGGTCAATCTGACAACCTTCCAATAGTCCGTGACATGATGGTGGCGGAATATTTTCTAAGAAACAAAGATTTTGTCGCGATTGAAATACGCGAAATCAAAATGAAAAGGTAGGTATAAGAATAAGATAATATTTTTATAACCTAGGTACCCATTATTACATTATTACATTATTCTGGGTTTCATTTGCTAATGATAAGAATAGTTTCAGCCTCTCGGTCTCGTCTGTGAGGTGGCTGATTTCAGCCAGTAAAAAATTAAAATTAAATTTATTTAAACACGCCATTAAAACAAGGTCGCATTTCGCGGCTAAATTCGTTTATTTCTTTATCTTTCTCTGTGGAATAAGACCGTGACTATGTTCATTATGAACTTGGCTGTATGATATACGTTACTACTAGTAACGTGTATAGAAAAAATAAAAAGAATCTTGTCATTGAAGTTCCATTGATTTCGTTGAATAAACGTGTGATAATTGTGCTTTTAAAATTGTGAATTACATAAACATCTTTTTTAAGTTTGAGGCGACCACCAACTAGTTTGTACTTCACGTAGTTTTCCATATCGTTTTCGACCTAGAACAAAATACAAACTTATTTAATATCTATAAAAAATAAGGAACCTCGTAATTTGTATTCCATCAATATTTAAAATATGTACCAACTATGTAATACATTACAACACGAAAAAAAGTTTAAGTGGAATAAGTTTGATTTTGAAGTGGAGCTTCAAAATCAAACTTATTCCATTATTTGCGGCCCGCAAAGTATGAAAGTTGAACAGCTGTGCGTGTGTGTTTAGTTTTTGCTCGAAATATCGTAAAAATATAAAAACGTTTGTTAACATATTCCATATTTTAACCTTTTAAACATTTTAAAATTTACTGCAAACATAGGTAGGTATCTAAACTTACGAACTCACGACAGGTCATTGACTTATCTACATTACGTAGGTACTGTACCCAAGTTTGGATGTTTATTTACACTGAAGTAGCTTTAGTTAAATATGTAGGTATTAGGTATTGTTTCTTCTTAAAATTATAATGATCATTAAGCGTGGAAAGGTTCAATTAATCGTTAGTTACTTAAACACTGCGACTCGAGTAGGTACCTACATGCCTAATAGAAAGCATTTACTAGCAATAACCAAGACCTATCATGTGAAGGTTATTATTATTTGAATACTTACGTCGAAATGATCCTCACAACAAAATGCTACCGTGTTCGGTCCTAAAGGATGTGCTCTTCTCGTAACATTTGTCCATTTTTTCTGATGGTAGGGTTTCTAGGCACATTAAAAAACAACTTTTCAGGTGTTTTTGTGGCCGTATTTTTACATTGAGGCACAGCACAATATTTAATATATGGTGTCATGTTCTACTATAATGTTTCTTGTTAAAAATAGATAGTTAGACCCGCATGCGACGGGCACATTCGAGTAAATGTTTTGATTTTCCTAAGTGCGCGTCGGGTCGCTCGCACGAAGATGGAACTTGTGACGTCATCAACGATGTCGCGCTCGGCCCGCGGCTTAAATCGAAAATGTTAACTTTGCGCCTTTATATCTCGGTCAGTTTTGAAGATAGAAAATTTTTTAAAACACAGTTATTCTCATAATTTTTTGTAGATTTTTTGGCATATTAAACAAAAAATGGTTATCTTCTCCATTATGTTACGTGTTGTATATACATATATTAAGAATTGCTCGTTTATATATATATATATATATATCCAATATTTCCTCCTTAGAAAAATCTAAGGATGTCTTTTAAATAATTAAATATAGAGAAAATTTTCATGTATTCATGTGCATCCAACAGACAATTTGTAGAGCCTGGTTAAGAAGAAAGAATTCAGTCATTAAACATTTTATTATCACTAACAATTGACTGCCTATTTGGTATAGTGGTTATAAATGCAACTGATGATCTTAAGGTCCCGACTTTGAATCTCGGGTCTAATTCTCTAGTAATCTTTCTCGGAAGTAGCCCGGAGTCAGAGAGTTAGCGCTGTTACACCTTCGTGCCCGTTCATATCGGATTACCATGCTGTCGGAATATGAGAGTGAGGGAATAGAGCCTTACTGTGTAGTGTCGGTTTACGAATATCCACTGCCCACCCTTTGTAAGTGTCATAAGAGGCCACAGAGGGAAACAAATCAGAAGCATCTTCCTAATAACAACAAATTATTAAAAAAAAACTGTGGTTGCCAAGTGTGGCAACTATGGCAAATCTCCCTATGAGGCAGTCTATGGGGAAGGCCTATGTTCAACAATGGACTCAAATAGGCTGTAATGGTAATGGAATAGAGATTGCACTTGTGCTTGTGCTTATACTCGGGCACTGTAATCCTGTCCTGTGCAGATGGCAAGTCTCTTTTGAAATTCGGAACTGTTCTAAATTCGGTCTAGAATACATACATATACATACATAAACACTCACGCCTGTCACTCAGAGGGGTAGGCAGAGACTACGGACTTCCATTTGGCACGATCCTGACATACCTCTTTCGCCTCCTTTACATCCATATATATACGCATACATGCTCGTCGGTTAAGGGTACTTCTAACGTGGCCCATTTTCAAAATATCGCCAATTTGGTCGATAAACTTTTTTCTAGGGCGTCCCTTCCCGACTCTGTCGTTCACATCTGCCATATAAATTTGGTTTGTCACTCTTTCCTCATTCATTCTTTCTACATGACCAAACCACCGAAACATTCCTTTCTTAATCCTGGTCACAACATCATCTTGCATACCGCTTTTATCTCTTATCACGCAATTTCTCACCGTCATTCAGATTCAACCCTAGCATATTCCCTAAAGACCGCATTTCTACAGCATTTATTCTACTTACATGCTTCTTCTGCCACACCCAGCTTTCACTACCATACATTAAAGTAGGGACTAACACAGCATTATGAATTACCTTACGTGCCTTTTTTGACACATTCTGGTTCTTCATAATAGAGTGTAGTGCCCCATTCACTCTATTCCCTGCATTTACTCGTCGTTCTATATCCCTATCATATCTACCATCCCTGCTAAATACACATCCCAAATACACAAACTCATCCACTTGCTCAATTAACTCTCCTTCTATTCTTATTTCACATACCGTTTTGCTTTCTTCTCTTTCAAAAAACCATCACTTTCGTCTTACTTGCGTTCACTTTCATTCCCCTTTCTTTTAACTCCCAGTTCATTAATGTAACCATCATTTGCAACTCAGCCGCCGATGACGCAAATATGACTTGATCATCGGCATACAAAAGGCATTTGACGGTTAACTCGCCCATTCTTAACCTACATTCTTCATCTTTCAAAGTTTGCAAACACCTGTCCATAATTAGGTTGAACAGCCAAGGGGAAGCCACAGCCCTGTCTGACACCTTTTTGAATGCTAAACCAGTCCGAGTAGACCCCATTGATCCTGACACAAGCACTAGAGCCCTATAAAGAGACCTTAATGCCTGTATCAAACCAGCGTTCAACCCATATGAGTTCAGTGTTTGCTATAACACATTCCTGTCCACTCTGTCATAAGCCTTTTCTAAGTCCATGAACGCACGGAAAAGACTTGATCTGTACACCCCATTCTCTTTCTAAAACCCGCTTGCACATCCCAAATTTTTCCATCAGTTTCTTTCATAACTCTTTCAATTAACACCTTGCATACAGTTTACCCACAATACCAAGCAAGCTCTAGAAGACATTATTATCATTAATAAATACAAACTCTTTACAGGTCAAAATCATGTTGCCGTGGGACCAGCAGGGCAAGAACGGCCCCAAGAAGCCCCAGCCCGACCACATCCTCGTTACAGAACCAAAGGATGAGCCGGTGCCTTCCGAGCCCACCAGCGATGTGCGAACGCTTCCGCCAACAACTTTGCCGCCACCCGTGGCCGCCGTTGCTTAGCTTTTAAGCTATACTTAATAAAAAAACTCTGAAAATGTCTGTTTTATTTCGACCTTCTTCATCGTCATTTGATTTGATTTATAATGATTAGTTGCAAACTTGAAAGGCTTCCCCCTATACTAGGTTGGAAACCTGTATTACTGGGCACCCTCTCATCCACCAAGACAATACAATGTAAATCAAAAAATAAAAGGCAAAAGCTAACATTAGAAAGTAAAAGTAATTTGCGAAAAACGCAGGCGATGGTTTCCTAACTGTATACTGTCAAAAGTCTAAACTGTGCCCACATGCCTGGTTCTCGCCATCGTATGGACGTGGAAACTGCAGCAAAACTGATTGCTATGCTACGGGAGTACGGTCTTAGAGATCTGCTACAATACGTCTCGATGTGTTGCGACTAGAAAATACAATCCCGGTCTTTTTCTGGCCTCGAAAATCTCGGGATTGTATTTGGCTAATTTCGGTATTGCTACAAACAGGTGTAGTTTGGCCCCGACGGGTCAAGAGACGAATCGCACGATCACCTCTTATATTGTTGCGAAATAATTCCTGTCGGGGATTCCGAGTGACGAGGTTACGTCATTTAAATTTTAAAAGTCAATTAACATATAGTAAACATAAAAAAGACAGTGTAGTTATTTTTTAGAAGGACGGGAATAGTGCTAAATGTAAGTTTGTTAAAATTTCGGTTAAATGTTGGTTCTTGTATGCGGAATATTCATACCGATACCAAGGAACCTTACCGTAGGGCATACAGGTAACCAACACAGACACGAGCTCGTATACACATACATACTCTTATTACATAGTACACTCATTTACACACCACGTACACATATTCATGTACCTGTACACACACACACACAACATATATACACACTCACGCACCTTTATATACTAACATACATGCTTACATGAAAATAGTTCATCGCCACTAGCAAAGAATATATACACTACGCGAAAAGAAACGACACTTGAGCATGTGTGCACGTAAAATCGCTTGCGGCTATGTGTGGGTGTCTGGATGTGTGCCCCGCGCCTTGAGAGGCGCGCGGGGCGTGGAATGGGCAGTCGCCGACTGCCCTGGCCGAGGGCTAGTAGTAATACCGATATTTGTCGGTATTAGTTAA
Source organism: Parnassius apollo (assembly GCA_907164705.1). Classification (NCBI taxonomy): domain Eukaryota; kingdom Metazoa; phylum Arthropoda; class Insecta; order Lepidoptera; family Papilionidae; genus Parnassius; species Parnassius apollo. The sequence goes on along the minus strand of CAJQZP010000890.1, from coordinate 601,134 downwards.
TATGAGTATATTCGTCAAGTGATATAATATTTCAATTAATATATGAATATTACTGATATCTTAATGTACATATTATTACTATTCTATTCATGTAGGTATTAAGTTTATGTTACCAAGTAACGTTATTAGTTTTTATAGCCGTGTATGCTAGGTTTATATGCTTTGATAAATATTAAAGTGATTAGAATTAAAATAAATTTCACTGCACAAAACAAGGACCCTAGTTTAATTTTTTATAATGTTTTATGATACCTAAAAATATGTGAACTCATTTTAATGAAAGTCGATATGATCTTAACAAGAATTATGGGGAAATAACATGACAATAAAACTAATATATCGCCAATAATTTTATTATATTACATTAACTGAAATATACACTATTAAAAATACCACTAGAGTCAAGAAATTTTAGATATCTATAAAGAGTTTTTATATTTGTTCATTGTTGTATTCATGGAATGTAATCTACATTGAATAAAAAAGTTTCTGTAATAAACAATACTTATTGAAAGTCAATTTTTTCATTGACCACTTACCACTGGTTCGCAAAAAAAAAACCTCTGTCCTGGGAAGAACCAGCAAGATTTGAGAAAACTGCTCTTAGCAAAATACACTCGTTTACCATAGGCGACCGTTCCATTCGAAAACATATTATGAATTTCAGTGAAAAATTCAGAAATTTACGTGGTAGAGCCATGCTGCAGTTATATTAGTAGTATAGTTGTGGGGGATTGGGGATTGGGTCTATGAGAAACAAGTAATTGCAGAATTGAAATATTTGAAAAGTACAGGTGAAATATTTAGTCTTTCTTTCGTTTTAAAAATGCTGTCTGACCTGCATTTAAAACTCTCTTATAGATCTCAATCATCCAATTCGTTTAGATGTTGATTTTGAATTGGTAAATAACATTGTTGATGTGCTGACCCAAATTAAATTGGCAGTAGAAACAATCTGTCGGTGAGATGCTTATTTATGCACAGCTGATGCCGCTTTGAAATTCCTTATAAAACAACTGTGGCAAAAACTCAGCACTTGCCAAAAAGTTAAAACACCCTTAGTGTAACGTATAAAGCAACGATGGAGTGATGCTTTAACTGGTGTGTTGAATTGTTTACAAAATCCATGAAAAG